>OX402572.1:3647500-4149415 GCA_948098915.1 Lampropteryx suffumata | reverse complement strand
ATACAAGCTATGCTAAGTTCGGGGTTAGATGGTGTTGTGTGCATTGTCAACCAATATTTATTTATATTAAAACAGACCTTACATATATGAATATTAATTTGCAATGTTATTAATAATTACTTGTTAGTTTAAATGTTATAATACGTATAAATAATTCAAACTCGTATATAAGGGTTTTTTTTGCCTTAGAAGAAACACCAACAAAAGTGGTCAGACGCCGAGGTGTGGTGAAAGACCAAGATGATGAAGAGGAAGATGATGATGAGGGTGAAGACGAGGAGGAAGCCAGTGTTGAGGATAAGCTGAAGCGTCCTAAGAATAGAAGGAAAAGGTAACTATAGATATATTTACATTTTGTGCGATGACCACCAGAGCTAGTAAGTTTCATAAGTAAAATGTAAGGTATAAAGTATTTTTATTTCTGTTTGTACAAAACAGACAACAATTTTTACAAAATAAATAAACATGTAGGTATTATAATAATTACGTTTTAAAAACTAAAAAGAAAACAGACTTCATTGAATGAAACTTGAGCCTATAATACATTTTTAGTGGAAAGCAGATGTATTTTGTATATATATCATATGGTTAGGCCAAATAAACGCACCGCTCCAATGAGACAGCGAGGTATCGAAGTACATGAAAACATCATCGATGTATACAATTTTTTGATTTTCGTTGATTTTTCAGCTCGACCGATTTTGATAAAATTGAAATGGAACTACCCGTGAAATATAAATATTCGAACAAAAAAATCGGTTCAGGCGTTTTCGAGTAATCGGTGAATAAACACAAAAAAAAAGATCCAACGATTCGAGAACCTCCTCCTTTTTCATAAAGTCGGTTAAAAATAAAGATTAACGCTATAATGTAGGCAATTATAAATAGATATAATTACTTATTATAACAATGTGTAACAATGGGAGCAAGGACACTTTACCTTGCTCCCACCCTAGGAAAACCTGTGTTGTGTTTAATTCGCTTACGCAAAAAGCGTGTCTTTTGTTACAAGTGTGAATATGTATACTCCTTGAGAGGGTGCGACGCTGCACATTAATTCAGAGATTACTGTTATGAAATTTTCAACTAAGTTAGTTACTAGGTATCTAGTTATATACAATTAAATAGAATAAACACATCATATGAGTAACAAAAGGAAGTAATATCATATAATATTAATAAAAAAAAATTGTGCCACACAAAGTTAAATTTAAAAGGTAACTAAATAATTATTATTATATATTATAAAAAAAGGACACCACTCAGCGTAATTTCGCATTTGCGAATACGCAACTGCGATGATCTTCCGTGACGCCTGAGTAGATATTATAAGTATTTTATCAGTCACTAATGTGCATTGTCCGCCAATACTCATTTATTGAAAGTTTTTTATTAAAATAAACGAACTATTAATATTATTATCACCATAATACTCATATCTCTTCACTTTGAATCCTATATTGATGAACTACGATTACGATTAGCCCATTGTGTCCCATTGCTGGGCAAAGGCCTCCCCTTCATCTCTCCAGTCATGTATTTTTTGAGCTATTTGGACCCAAACTCTGTCAAAGGTGTCGAAATCATCTCGCCATGTCTTTTTGGGTCTACCACGGCGTCGTCTTTCTGTCTCAGGGCTCCACTGTGTTGTTATTGATATTAAGATTAAAACATTAGTAATCATTGTAAATTATTAACAAGCTTCAGTCTATGACTTTGCACACGTGTTACTTACATAAAAAGTAACCTATATGATATTCCACACTGTCTACAGTTAAACCAAGATTCATTAAAATATATTCAACTGTTACGTTGAGATTGAGCCACAAACAAAGAAACATAAACAAACTTTGACTGGTCTGACAGCTCAGTTGGTAGTAGCTCTGCCTTTTGCGTTGTAGAATGAAGGTTCGATACCCTCCCAGGATAAACATTTGTGCGATTAACGTAGCTATTGCTTCTGTGTCTGGGTGTTATAAAGTATCATAAGTGTGTATTTAATCTTATAAGTTTAATTAATATAAGTCATCTGTGGGGCGATTATGGGACTTTGATACTATCAAAACATTGATACAAATAGCTTTCAGTTACTATTGATGAATTGGTATTACGGATCGCTGCGATTTCTATCGGCTTCTATCGCTATTTACAATGTGAAGTTGGTGTCAAACTATAACTCGACCAATTTACAAAGTACGATTGTGGTAGGAACCGTGTTTAGCGTACTAAGCATTTAAATACATCGTATATGATTGATTGAAATAATGCCTATTGCTAATCGAAATTGATAGACATTGATACCGATTGCTAATCAAAACTGATAGACATTGATTGTATCAAGAGTTCCATAATCGCCCCACTGCTGGTCACCATAAGTTATGCTTAGTTTAGGGCTAGATGGTGTTGTGTGCATTGTCCACCAATATTTATTTACTAGTAATAATGGTTCTAGATACTTAGAAATTCATTTGTTTTCCAGGATGTCTCCAACAGAAGAGCCAGAACTCAACAACGCATCGTCAGAGAACATGGAACCCGATTACGTGGTCACGCTCCGTCCCACTCAAATTCGCACATTTATTATTTGGTTCTCAAATACTAAGAAATCTTACACTCTATAGTTACTTTTAATTAGATCACCTGGTTGTAGGTCTCTTAGAAATTAAGAGTCTGTTTCCTTGGATACCAGCTCAGTACCCAAGAAGACACTCTCGATATTCTGCCTCGAAGCAGTAGTGTGCAAACATTACTATGCTCACATTCGAAAGGGACTGTAGCAAGTGACATTAATGCTCGAGGTGCTCAATTGTAGGACCAACCTACTTATGTTTGCCCCCAGTTCACATGCTATCTATTTACTCAATATCCTGTCCGAAAACAGCGTTGATATATTTCATCAAAACCTGCAGAAATTCATGGAAATGGCACAGCTCGTGATAAACCGAAATGTATTGTAGATTATTAGTTTATTACTTGTATACCTTTTACCTTAAATAAGTTAAGTTTCTACATAGATCTAGCATCGCCTTAGGGTAAAAACAAGAAGCCTGTTATGATGTTACAACTAATAAATAAATAAATAAAAAAAATTAACCAGCAGACAAAATAACTGTCTAGTGAATTTTATCGCGCTATGGAATCGGACATCGAGGTTATTTTTGGTCGTCTTGCAAAGCAAAGATTACGCTCTCATATTATTTATTTCTCTCGGGTTATTTACGTTTTTATTAGTAAATTTGGTGCATTGAAATAGAGCTAGAGTTATTATTACCTCGGGTGTGAATAATTGAAATAAAAGCTTTGTGTTTCTTTGTGATTCGAGCAAATATAATCCGTAATTATTTTATGAAAGGCACTATTTTATACAAAATAACAAATGACGAACGACAAGATACGACTTTGTGTCATACTATAAATAATATAAACACTTGACACTGTCAAAATTTACATTATTTTGACACATGCCATTAATGAAGAAGAAGCGAAATCAGACGTTGCGTAGGCACACGTGCTAGCGGAATAAACCACGTTGAAATTGATATACTTAATCATTTTCAACGCGGAACTAATAAACTTAGAATAGCGCGGATTAATTCGCTAGAGCGTGCTAGACCTTAGGATTGGTGATACGCGTTTGTTATCTGTGGTTTTGAAAGCGCCAATAGGTATCTGTAACTCCTTACCATTAGGTGGAACGTATGCGTGTTTGCCGGCTCGGTTGCATTTAAAAAAAAACATTACCTACCTACACTTTTTGTAGACAGTCGTGTAAAAAAGAAGTCGGCGTAGTGAATTAACCAAAAATATTACAGGACTAGCTTAAATTTCGTAAAATACGAACGATATTTATTTTTATTCCAACACCAAAGTCCAAATTAGAGTAACATTCAATTACAATTTTAACATAAGATAAAATTTTGTTTAGAATTTTTGTTCCGTTCTTCTTTTCTTCCTATAATAGCATCTGTCTTATTGTAAATTTTGCCAGTGTCAGATTGTTTGGTTATAAAGTCTTAGTCGATCGTGTTTTGTCTATTCTAAACGTCATCGCGAAATGTCCGCCTAGATATATCTCGGGATTCCTCGTCGATCAAATCACATTGGAACAATCACTTATAATTTAATTCATACTTGTACTATGAAGTCACAAAATTTATTGATTAAAATCCCGCTAAGACTACTGATTGAAATATGATTCTAAATAAATTATGATTCTTGTGCTATTGGCACAAGAATCATAATTTATTTAGAAGTATGTTACGTCATGACATGACAAACGAAGAATCTTTTTTTTCATTACTGAATTGATTTAGGTACCTAAGTTTACGCTGTTTTAATAACCTCCTTACATGTGAACTAAAATGAGCTAGCACGTGAATCAGCCATCAATTTAGTTATTTTAAGTGTTATTTAGAAATGTTAACTCACCCTGATGAAGATTCTTTAGATCAATCATAACACTGTCGGTGCCTCCATATAAAAATAATAAGAGAAAAAACCCGTTTTTCACAAATAAATTATATAACTAGTTATTACATTTATAACGTAATTAGGTAACTTATTTTTGTTATAATTAAAAACACATTATTTTTATACCATGTATAAGTACCTATAAGAATTTGCAGTAATTCTGTTGTTGCATTTTTTTATACTTTACCGGTCTCGTTTCATTTTACATGTAAGCAAATGTCATTTGATGCTAAAAAAATAAAGGTATCGCAATTAAAAAAATACTATCATTTATAACGAATATCTTGACGATTGCTTGTTAATCAAAACCTATGGGGTACTTTCCGATTACCTAGAATCATGAAATTTAGCAAGTGGCAAGTTTGATGACTAATTTACGATAAAGCGATTACGAAATTACCTGATCGTGACGTATCATGAAAACATTTTTTTAACTAGGCACAAAGCTCAATTCATTAATCCAACTTTGCTAAAGCAATGTTTGATGCTTTATTTACTTGTGGCGGTATAGTTGTCCTGAATTGAAGCAATGGTAAAACAACCATGATGGGGATAAGTAGGTAGTTAGTTAGATACGGTACTTCTCAGATGCGACTTTCGCACTTGACCGTTTTGTTTATAAATGCAACAATAGAATTATTACCATTGTTAACCTAAGATACTTATCACTCAACTAAGAGAGAAAAATATTTTTGTAAAATCTAAGAAGTGTGATAACAAAGACTATGGAATAAATAAAATAAGTAAGTATAATAAACACACTTTTATTTCCAATTCAATCTAGAGCGTTTGCAAAATTTTGACCCAAATTTTGTACGAAACTTAAATTGATGACCACCCACATCAAGTAACCGTAGAACACGGTTTGCACCACCTTGTCTAGTATTTGCATTCTGTAATATTAAGAAAAAAGCTTATAGGTATGTTATATCAAGTCCAAATCTATATTTATATTAATATCCAAATCAGATAGGGCAATATTGCATGATCCAAACATCGCTCAATCGGAAGCTCTCGTATCTGCCTAAGCTGCTCGCGACTTCGTACGCGTATGCTAGGACCATTATTTTTGTAAGGAATGCATTCTGTGCATCTAAAGAACATTTCATAAGTTTAATCCCCTATTTTACTATTTAAAAACGTTAAAACACGTATTTCTTTATTTCTTATCAAGCCTAAATATGTTTTCTTCAGATTGCTAACTTAAGAAAATATGAGTTGCCCAAACAAACTTTCATCCCCTATTTAACCCCCTTTAAAGTTGATTTTTGAGACAAAAAGTAGCCTATGTTCTTTCTCCGAATGCAATACATATTCTTTCCAAATTTCATCGAGATCCGTTCAGCCGTTTAGCCATGAACACGTAACAATGAGACATACAGAGACACTTTCGAATTTACAATATTATAGTATGGATTCTATCAGTAACCTGATCACGATAGAACAAGCTATGCTTGTAGTAAGTTTAAGTTTGGGAACTGTAAGTTTGGGACTAGATGGTGTTGTGTGCATTGTCCACTAATTGATATTGATTTATTTATTCACATTTATTATTACGTATATGTACCATAAAGTACTCATACCTTTTAAAATGCGCCCTGGCTTTAGGCATATCCTCAGCCTTTTCTTTGAGCAGGTATTTCTTGGCTCCAATAGATGCGTTAGTAAAGAACTCTCTCCTATCTACATTCTCAATATCATAGAAGAATAGTGCTCTATCCTGCTCTTTTATACTAGAACGGAGAGATAAGAAGTTCTTGTTGTCAAAAGTCCATTGTGTGGTCAAATAGAACACAAGTGCTTCATTTGCTATGAATATCCGGCGTTGAACCTTTACCAATCTGGAACATAAGAATCTAAGCAAGAAGGATGCATTTCTGTTTAAATCTGAAACTGGTTAAGGTTTTTCTATTCTTTTAAGCTCCTGGTGAAGTGACTAGACCGAGAGTATTCTTAGCTGAATCATAGCTCATAATCATACAATTTGTTTAGTCATTTGAAGATCATAAGCTCTTGACTAGTTGATAAAGAGATGTGACCATATTCTTCAGGTTTTATCCATTCAAAATTTAGTGTCCTGTTATTATCAAAAATATTGCAAGAACAGGGTAATCCTGGCCTGATAGATAGATAGATAAAAGCTTTATTTGAGATAACAATACACAGACACACAATAAGGTACAAGAATAAAAGACTAAACTTAACCACTAACAATAAAATAAAAATAAAAATACACGAGTTACAACTAACACACAAAGTAGTTAAGAAACAAGGTAGGTGCAAGGAGGTCTATATGGTATGCCAAAAAGGACCCGTCTCAGCTTACTGTTACTCTGCGCCATTGGGCGTAGGGCAACACTGGTTTTCAGACTGGGCCTGTATAGGTAGTGACTTCATGAACAGAGAGAAAGAATAACACAACTGTAATTGATAAGAAATACATTATACACATATATATAACATATAATTATTTACTACACATAATACGGTAATTAATAAATTAATCATAGTAATAAATCAGTATAAGAAAGTCGTAAAATAAGATTCGTGAGACCGTTATAAGCTAGAAAAACACACAAAAATGTTTACGTATGCGCAGGGAGTGGATGATTTCATACTGGTTCTATAGAAATCAAATATTCATCGGTAGCTTGTATCTGACACAAGACACAAAAGTTTACACATTTGCGCCCTGCCTAAAGGTTTGAAAGGCCGCATGCGGACAGGTTAAGGTGACAGCGAGCTGATTATAATGATGGAGCCAGGAGCTGTTCCATGAAACTTCCTAATGAATATGAGTACGAGATTGGGCTCACTTGAATCAGCACGCACTAACCGCATGAAAGCATTCATTCATAAGTAAGATTCTTTATCCTGACTGACTGGCTGATTCATATTTAGACAAAACGCAGCCTATATCACTGATCATAAAAACTTAAAATTGGCAGGGTTTATCTGTATGTAGCGAAATACTACAAAGGAAATTTTCAAAATTCTATTTTAATGGGGGTGGAAAGAGGTGAAAATCTTTGTATGAAATGTCATCTTTGTTCGCCGTAGTCCTCCTCCTATTGTTTCTTGAACATAAAAATAAAATAAATAATCCCGGACATTTCACACAGCATCATCTGGCCCCAATGTAAGCAGAGCTTGTGTTATGGGTACCAGATGACTGATATACTACTTATATACTTTTTTTTGTAAATACATACATATTATACATAGAAACACCCAGACCCAAGACAAATACTTGCAGATCATACAAACATTTGTCTCGCGGCGGGAATCGAACCCGCAACCTTCTGCATCTCAGCCAAACCTTATGTTAACTGCGCCACAGAGGTCGTCAAATTTGGAACTTAACATTTATATTCTACTAGCTGCTGCCAGCGGCTTCGCAAGAGTGGTGCCTACATAAAAAATAGCCTATGTACTTTTCCAAGGTCCCATATATCTCTATACAAAATTTATCGAAATCAGTTCAGCGGTTTAGGTGTGAAAACGTAATAAACAGACAGACAGAGTTACTTTCACCGTTATAATATTAGTATACATTTAGTAAAAGCCTATAACAATTTTTAAGCCTATATCATAGATAACATATGAAAAAAAAATCGGGTTGCACTCCGGGAGTGCCGACAGAAGTGAAAACTTATTTTGGCGCGTTAGAGTTTAGTAATAAATCACTTCAAAATCAGTAATTATGGCGACTGCCAATCAAATACTGAACGAACACAGATAATACAATATTTTTTGTTCAGAATTCAGATAATACATCAAAGAACCTAACTCAGTAAACTTATCCATACAAAAGTAGACTGTAAACATGTGAATTAAGTTTTATAATCAAATGGGGCGAGCGCGGCAGCCGGCTGCATCTCACCCCAGACGGTAACGGTGTCGCGAATCCAGAGGTTTTACTTCATCTAAAAATATGCGTACCGCGCTAAAAGATGTTTTCACTTCAAAAAATAGATATAGAAAAAACAAAATTAAATATGATATAGAAAAAATATGTTATTTTGATTTATAGATAACTAGCGACCCGCCCCGGCTTCGCACGGGTGCAATGCTGATACTAATTATACTATAGAATGGTTATCCCTAATAGAGATAGCCATATACCATCGAGGACTTTTTTGTAGACCTTTTGAGGGTGTACAATACTGTAGTACATTATTTTGATCTATCTCGAAGGGTTCGGCCAGCGTTTGCAATGTAAGGGCAAAAAATGTGTTTATTTATGACACCACATTAGAAACCTCTAAAATTATCAGTGTTTCTCTACTATATTACGCATGTTTTTTGCATATAAACCTTCCACTTGAATTATTCTATCTATTAAAAAAAACAGCATCAAAATCCGTTGCATAGTTTTAAATATCTAAGCATACAACGGGACAGACAGACAGCGGGAGTCGACCTTGTTTTATACTATGTAAATGAAGAAATAACTTACTCAAATAAATCTTATGAATTTATGCGTCTGTCTCTTTTTACTGTCGCTTTAAAGAAGTTTTCACTTCAAAAATAGATAAAAATAATAATAATGCCGGAAATGATGATGATAGATGCTAAACTATTTGTTTTAAAGTAATCATTGTTTCCACATCCATATTGATTAAAGCGCCAATGCAGAATGATCAATAGGCAAATGTGTAAACAGCGACTTTTGACCTCTCGACATTTTGGTCCAAAATGCCCAGCACGTTCAACTCCTGGCATAAAGAAGTCAAAATTACTTACAATGGCTTTTTACCGAGAATCCACAAAACGGTGTCTACTAAAATGGCTGGCAGCAAGTGTAGTAACATAACCTGAAAAATACTTAATAGAATTATATCAAACATGAGTAGTTAAGGAATAATATATATACATTAATACGTGAAGCAAAAACTTTGTACCCCTTTTTACGAAAATTGCGCGGACGGAGGAGTATGAAATTTCGTACACATATAGTTTATATGGAGGAGTGCAGAATGCTTTTTTTTATAATTATGCGTAAAAATACAATAATTATTTATTATGGTAGAATTTTGACCACTAGTATTATTAAATTGGTGAAGCGCGTGTCAGACGACGTTACATGAAGGTTTTCAAAGTCATTAAGGATAGGTATGACTAGGTGGTGAGGTCTTTAATTTTGCTAATACAATTGAATTTGAAACAAATTCAAATTCCATCTTGTTAGCAAAATGACTAATTAAGTATGAAGCATTTTTTTGTATTTACATCTAATACTAATCCTGATTAGTAAATATAAAAATGGTTATCATTAAAGTCGGCTTACAGACGATAATTTTACGTGGTAACGTCATAAGAAAACACGCTCCGAGCTCTAGCTTGCATGCTCGGCTCAGGCGGAACGTGACAATTTTTCGTGCGTGCAGCCAGCGTTCATCGATTTATAAGACGTTATCACGTCAAAAACTGTTCATTGTAATCTAGTGAAACCTTACACGCAACGGAGGCACGCATATTACATATTTTTTAATGTTTTAATGCTTTTTATAACTTTGTATGTACGTGTATCGTTCTAAATTTAATCTTGAAAAAATTGTCAGCGAGCTAAAGCTCTGATTAAGGACAGAGAGACAGACAAACAAACAGACATGGTAAACTTATTAGGGTTCCTTGAGGACTCGGGAGCCCTAAAAATGATCTTTATTACCATTATGGATTGGATCATTCATAGACTGACCTGTCAGCTCAGTAAGAGCTACTAGCTCTGCCTTGAGGGTTCGATTTCCTCCCAGGATAAACATTTGTGTGATGATCATGGGTTTTTCTATGTCTTGGTGGTTTAAAATATCATAAGTATTAAAAATATCAGTCATCTGGTCCCCATAATATGCCAAGCACCAAGCTATGCTTAGTTTGAGGGCTAGATTGTGTTGTGTGCAATGTCCTCGAATATTTAAAAAATAATCTCTTCTTCCTAACCCGTTACAGAACTATGATTTAAATCTTATTTAAATCAATCTATCAATCAATCTCATATAAATAGCTTCGACAACGTTCGTGTTTCCGAATTAGTATGATTACCAGTCACGAGCCGCAGGACGGCCGGTCATTGATTTTGTATTTATATGTATGGCGTTTACATAGTCGTTTAAAGAGTTAAATTTTGTATCTTCAATGTGTGTAATGTGAGGCGGTATATTAGATGTGCTACGATAAGTATTCAAACAAAATCATCAAGCGAGAAAGAAGGAAATAAAGAGGAACCCCTTTTGCCATTCCTGAGGGACTCCGGGGTCGGAGATCCAACGCAGCATAATTTTCGCTCAGCGTTTCAAATAGTTGCTCCTCTGAGGTTGGAGATGTAACTTTGTACATAATCTGTCGGCTTGCAGCGTTGCAATTAGTATATCATTAGACAGTACGAACGTTGATTCAGCATTTACATAATTTACCTAGAATTGCGGAGCCTCGGATACAATGTCAGGTGACGTCATTCTTTACTCGGTACTCGCATCGACCGTACCTATATCTTTCTATATCTTTGATCGTACTTTAGATTTTAGACTTAGAATATTTGATGAAATTTTGTTTTTTAAACCATTGGTTGTGGCTTACTAAATTAGATCCACACTCACCTGGTGATTATCACCAAATTTTGATCAAGAACCACATTTTGAATTGACACTATTCTCTTCTAGGGAGTAAGAAATCAGGCGGTTTGGCTGTTATAGTTATTATAGTTTCGGACATTGGATGCACAATAATAGGGTGGGCCATTTTGTTTTTTGTTTTAATTGTTCCAATAGTGAAAATGTAGTGCTACATAAAGTAGAAATTACCTGTGCCAAATATTATTCGTTTCCAATAAGATTAACTGCCTCCGGATTTACGACATTGTTTTAAAAAATAGCCCTTCTAGAGGTAACTTCAAGTGCCGATACGAATAACTTACGAGTTACATTTATAAAATGTTTTAAATGTTTTTACGATTTGTTTGAAATAAAAAAAATAAATCAATCGGTCAAATCAAGTAAATCAATCAACGCATTTTCTATGATTGTTTTAGGGATGAAATGAGTGGAGCGGAGGGCGTCAAATGCACCTCACGCGACACTTTTTACGCGTTAGTAACGCTGCAGCTAATTAAGTGGGACGTAGTGTTTCGCTCGTTTACAATGGAACGCACCCGAAACCTTTTTAAATGTTCTTTAATTGGTGAAATTTGTGATATTAAAGACAAAATATGTTGCCAATTTACGAAGATGTTATGAAGTATTATGAGTGGATGAGGCGGCAATCAAAGCTCGATAGCGATACTCAAAAAGAACCAACTTTTCCGGAAATTGCGAGTATTGTATCGAAGGAAAAAAGCATAAATTCCTATTGTTTCACATGCAAGAGTGACACAAATGATAAAAGCTTGTTATTTGAAATGTAAAAATCTACTCAAGTCACTACCGAAAATACCATCAAAAAATTTAGAAGAATTCCGGCGCGCTAGCAATGCTTTATTCCACATTTCTAGTTGTAAATATAAGGAGTAAGTGTAGCTGTCCAGCTGTTTTAGGGATTGTAAAGTGCCTACAGATAAGCACTGCTTTTTAATCGATCAGCGTACCACAAGAAAAATGATAATCGGAAACGTCGACATCGCTACTACAAATTGTATAAAAAATACCTTGAAACGGAAACTATCTTCGCGTAAATACTAAGGAAAACACGCAAATGAGCCAACAACAAGCCAACAGACCCTTGAATTATATAATTCTTCTTCCTCAGATGCTAATGAGCCTGATTCTGACAGTTTACTAATATTTGATACAACCCCAGCCCTGCAAAAAAAAAGACCTCCGCGAGCAGAACTACTCTACACTCGCAAAAACTTGTAACAGGTACGGAGTATCAGACATGGCAGGTGCACCTACCGCTTCAGTAGTTCTGCAAGCAACTAGCTCATCTGTACCAATAATTGACAAAAATAAGTTACGCAGAGAGCGATCAAAAACAAGACAGAACATTCTGGAGAAGGACAGAGTTTTAGAAATACCTGCTTTATACTTTGTTGGTAGAAAAGACAAAACATTAGTTATAGCGAAAAAGAAGGGAGGATTGTCTTGACTGTCACAAAAGGTGAGTTCCCTGGAGACTTGGCGAACAAATCACCAGGTAAAATGTCTTATGCCAGATGGCTCACACGCGCAAATCGTATTCTTCGTCTCTATGTTTCCACAGAAGCTCCTTCCGAAAAGCTAGTAATTTTAGCAACCCATGTCTTGAAAGTTTACGCTCCGACTGCGTTCGCCATTAAAACGCAGGGTGCGTAAAGATGGAACTCGACACTGTGGCAGCTGATTTCTGCATCAAGGTACCTACCGGCTGAACTCAAAACCATAATAGATCCTGTCATCGTAAGAAACAGTTATTTTGCTCACCCCGAGAACTTATTGCTAGCAATGTTGACTGACCCGCAAAAACACATTCGTGAGTTAGCTGCACCACGTATTCTGAAAGCCCGTAATATCACCGCACATACTAGAGTCAGACTGTTTCAAGTTCCGGACATAAACTTAGATGCTTCATGATTGATTGGCAGCTTATTGTCACCGAACCTCCAATTCTAAAGAGTGTAAGTGACGAAGATTTGCAATTATATGTTGCACAAAAAGGTGAAGGCGAACTGCCTCTACTACGCCTGCCATGTCATGCGCAAGCTATTGAAAGGGCTTTTAAGACTGTGACAGAAGCATCAAACACTCTTTCATCGTTTCATGAAGGCTCAGATAGAGACTAACATCGACATCGACAAAGATATGCCGAAATTTGATAGTAAGAAGGATTTCACAGTTAATTAAAAATTATGATTACTGACTTTTAGTCACTTTTGTGTGTTTATTTTTCTTTAACATAAAAATGTGACCTGTTAACTCACGTTTTATTAAAAAATAGATCATTTATAAGTTGTTTCATTAGGATTTACAAAACACAATTTTTTTTTTTTTTTAATTTTCAAATTCAATCCGGAGGCAGATCATGACATCCAATCTTTATTTTTTTTTATGCATACGATTTAAAGACGTTCTGTAGCACGCTTTTATCACTATTTCATTCATACATTCGTGGCCCACCCTAATACACAATTGTACTAATTCGGAAACACGAACATTCCCGAGGCGTCTCATTAAAATCGTAGTTATTTTTATGTTGAAAACCCGTACCTTTATGTAGTGGATAGTTGGGGAGGTAGTCAAACTACCGCCGATATTCCACAACATGCTATTGAGTGGTACAGTGGAAACTAATTGCTTTCCCATGTCCACCAACTCACCCATGGTAATGGTGTTCAGTTTTCCTGAACAACAGTTGTATATTGTTATATCTTCAGTCGGTTCTAAGCTGCAGGAATAAAAAAAAAATCGCATTAATAAGCCTTATATATTTCGTACGATCCAGATTCAGCGGATAATTTATAAATATTAAATAAATATTGTTGAAAAGTCTATTCTCAGGGGGCGTTTGGGTAAAATTATATATGAAAATTTGTTATACACACATAAAAATAGAGATAGAATTCAGCAAAATAGTGACCTTCATAAAATCAACACTAGGAATAGACATAAATTATAGGCTTGTTCCTCATGGCCATACTATTTCGGATAACTGATTTGGCTACGAGGACTAACATATCCTCATGGCCGAACTCGTGTCAAAATAGGCAAAAAGAATAAATTGGCCAAGCAAATGTGCAAAGCACATGGTGACCACGCACAGTGACGGCTTTCGAAGTCTGTATGGATAAAAAGGACTAGTATATGAACTTTTTAATAAAAATGTGTGTGTGTGTCGGTGTAATGTAGGATTCCATGTTCCCCCTTAGTCTCCCTAAGAGTCTGTTAAGCTAAACTTGTTAAACTTTGGGAACCAGCCGGGGGATTATGTAATTCTGATACTATCAAATCATTGATACTATTAGTTTTCAGTAATTTAAAATGTCTGACCGCGAATTTATTTATTTATATAAGCACACACACATAATACATATTAACATTATACAACATTATTAGTGATAAAATGATATACTTCTGATATGCAATTAAGGTGTGACAACATTCACCATAATGGACTCGATGGTATAGCATGGGAATTGGGTTTAAGCCAAGGTGGCTCAATATTTTATTTTTAAAATATTCAAATTCTTGTGGTTCGTTCATAAATTCGTGCGTGCGTTTGGTATATTCGTGCGTGCGTTGTCGTATGTTCGTGCGTAAGGACGTCTTATGTTCGTGCGTAAGGACGTCGTATGTTCGTGCGCAAGGATGTTGTATGTTCGTGCCTGAGAACGTTGTATTCGTGGGTGCGTGCGGTTTTCAATTATTGGTAAAACAAAACTAGAAGCTTACTTCTTGGTTCCTTGTGTCCAAGCAGCAGCAATCATGGCCTTAATGGAGATGTCAACCGGGATGTAGTCAGCTCTCAGATCAGGGTCTGTGTAGAGGCTCCTCAAAATACCTGAAGAAAATTTTATAGCAACATATTATTTATTTTTAGTACTTTTAGTGTCTTATTTAATAATAATATTTACTGAGCACGATTTGAAAATAAGTTATTATAACTATTTAAAAACTGCTTTTATATGTAATAACAATAACATAACTATTATCTAAAAACCTCAGATGCCTATACTATGCTGAAAGCCTGTCCGATAGACATTTGCTTCTATGCTTCTGGGATTGAGAATCTATTTGTTCTCTATCACTTTCAAAACTTCGTGTGTACTATAAAGTACGTTTGGTAAAACATGGGTTCGATACAACACGTAGTACTCGTGTTTCAATACACGGAGTACTCGTGCTCGTGTTTCCCAAAATGTTTTAATCTAACTATTCCTATATTATAAATTGTAAAGTATGTACCTAGCTATGTTTTTTTTATTATTTGCTTGTATACGTAATCTTTGTTGGGTAACACTTCAACCACTGAATCTATTTAACAATTCCAAAAATGTTTTCACTTTTAGAATATAGCTGTCTTAGTATTTTTCGTGTTAGTTTTGTTAAGCAGGTCAAATAGCGGGACAGGACAGTTTAAAATTGGAATATAAACTTATGTGCAAATTCATGTGCCAAAAGTAATGAATGTGTAAATAATGTAAATGTAGCTCTGACTACATATTATATATTATTATTATTATTAGTGTATTATATTACACATATAATAGTCATAATAATAAAATTAAAAATAATAATGATAATCATAATACTTTTTATTATTGATAATCATAATTCATTAATAACATCATTATATCAAGTAACTGTCTTCCAAGCTCGGAGATTACACTCGTGACTACAAAGTCAAGTCTACAAAGTCAAAAGATAATTTATTCAATACAAGGATCACTTTGAAACGTCTTACATACTAGGTGAATTTAGGTGCTAATTCCACCTAACCCAAGCCCGAGGAAAACTTGCAAGAAACTCGTCTTGGTCCTAGCGCTTTTTTACATGATCCATCTGCCTCAGCTTCTTGAAACTTTAAAACATGAAGCTGTTTTATTAACACTCATAACATACGGCCTTAATACTTACATACGGGCTGGATTAGCTTAGTTGGAAGTTGGTAGCTTTGCCTGTGGTGCAGGTTGTTGGTCGATTTATTTAAACATTTGAGTGATGAACATGTATTTATATATATATATAACTATTATATCAGTCATCTGGTCACTATAATATGCTACAAAGCTTTGTTTGGGGCTAGAGGATGTTGTGTGCATTGTTCTTGTTTACTTATTTATTATATATTTATGCTGCACATTTTAACACTTGCTTGTAATCAAATCAATTGCTTCTTACCAAGGTCTCGTTAAGTAAAGGAAAACTGCGAATATCATTAATTTGTAAAAACACATTTGCCGTTGAAGAATCGGTCGTGAATGTGTATGACATTTGTTACAAAGTTAAGTGCGTGTTTGTTTGTCCATGATGGTGAAAAATGGCAGGTAGGTATGACTGTACCTATCTCAGGCCTAACATTTGTACTTGACTGTTTTAAGTGTTAAGTAGATACCTTTTCCACTAGCAACGAGCAAACCAACAGGACCATTGAAGTTTTCAATCCATCCTTTCACCGGTTCTTCTACACTGGAAATAACTGAAATAAAACACCACTTTAACCAATAAATTGTACATGACGCAGCCAAATCGAAAATACTGCTTACTTGGCGCAGTCGGTAAGGATTCAAGATTTAACAAATGTATGTAGAACTTACCAATAGAAGGCCTGAAGATCACTACAGGCAGTTGACCTCGATATTCATATACAACGTGCTCAGCCAACTGCTTGGTGAAGGTATAAGTGTTTGGCATTTCTCCTAACAGTCTACAAAAAGAACAGAATCATTAATATTTGAGATGTTCATTTTTATTTTAATGTTCATGTTGACGTTAAGGTTTGTGTTCTACTACTAAGTAGTTAAGTTCAGTTCGTGTTGTTGATGTAGGTAGGTAAGGTAGAGTAACATGTGTAGTTAACATCACATAATTCAATATCTTCATGAAACTTCATTAATTATTGGAGATGTTATAGTTGATTTTGACTTGGTATATCTGTTTCTAAACATTTTTAATGGCTGGTAAGGTGAATTGGTGCAGATAAACGATATAAGTACTCAAATTAATCAAAGATTTGTTTTTTTATGTTCGTGTTAAACCACATGTTCTGTTCATCGTGTTAGTGTTCATGACAGGTAGGCTAATAATAAATCACTATCAACATAAACTATAAAAGTTCTATAATATTGAAGTTGGTGTTGCTTACTTGGGAGTCATGGTTCTGATGGTATGCTCATCCATCTCTTCACAGATCTGCACTATGTCTCTCCAGTCAGCATGAGGGGGGTACATGATCTCTTCGATAGGGTTTCTATTAGTGTTTGAGTAGCAGGTAGACACATGGACGTAAGCCTGCAAAGGGAAAATGAAATATTTATATTGATTTGTATCTAGAGCTCTGGAGATGTGGTTGTAGCTTTGTCTATTGATTGTAAGGTAGGTACGAACCTGGTTGTGCGCCAATGGGTTTTTCTTTCTATAACTATACCTATGGGTGTGCACAATGCTTGTATTGACAAACGGCGAAAGTAAACATCGAAAATCTGCAAATCCTTACGTGTGCATCCATCTTTATCAAGCTGAACTTACAACTTTAGGATCGGAAGATAAACCACTAGATTTCTCGGTGGGTTGCTTAATATTCATTGGAGAAGGTGCTCTTATTGATCGTGTGACCAAAGAGATCGCTCCAATTTGTTCCAGCGCATTGCCATTCAACGTGAATGTCGCTAGTGTATTGAGAAAGCTAGTGATCTGGATCAATATAGGTTTTATTTATAATGCCGGACATTTCCAACAGCATCATCTGGCCCCAAAGTAAGCAGAGCATGTGTTATGGGTACCACACGACCTATATATACCTATTTTATTTTTTTGTAAATACATGCATATTAAAAAAAAAAATATTATATAAAGAAACACCCAGACCTAAGACAAATGTGATCATACAAACATTTGTCATAAAAACCGCAACCTTCTGCGTCTCAGCTGGACCTTGGCCCACTGCGCTACAGAGGTCGTCACGTTATTGGATAGCGCATCTTTTATTGTTGTAATTATTTTGTGCATATCTAGGAATCTTACTGATAAATTCTTTATTTCTTTAGCCAAATCCATGATTTCTTTGGTTCCCCTTAAATTCATTTTCACAGCGTACGTCAGGGGGTCATCAAATCTGAAATAATTTTAGTTCAAGTCTGTTATATAGATTTAATTTATACTAAACAAATCAAGGGGTACGTAGATTTATATTGTATTGTCATTTAACCTGACAAAAATTGTATTTATACTAAGTTTATCAACATCAGTTCAGCAGTTTCGACGTATCGAAGATCGACGTTTCGACGTTTCGACGAATTAAGTCAAACAAAAAATTTAGGCATCCAAATATACACACAAACTTTTGCATTTTTTTAATCATAATAGTAGTTTATAACGATTTGGTTTCTTACCACTAAATCACTTGTCTGTCTGTTGACTGACTAAACGCACTTAAAATCATGCAAATACTTAAACCTCCCAAATTGTCAAGTAGGGAGGTCTGCAGCCTTGCCTTATTTTTTTTATCATCGATAAACCTGCGTTTGAGCATGATCTCGCCTGATGTTAAGCGATGATGTGGCTGACGATGGGCACGCAGGTCTAGAAGACACCTATTTACTCGAGACATGAAGGAACCGGTTTTAAATATTATAAATCAAAAATTACAACCTATTGTAGTTTAGATTTATAATATTTAAAACCGACGACAAATGATCGTGGAATACTTAAACGACATAATAAAGGATACCTTTATTATGTCGTATAAGTATGCCACGAGCTCGCTGTTTCCACAGTTGGCAACATCTTAGTAGGTAAGATTCAGATTGAGAGTCTCACCTTACACTGGCAGCCACATGGAAGATAATATTCACATTGTTTACAATAATATTGCGACTTTCCTCGGACATACCTGAAAACCATAAATATATATTTTCAAGCAATATGTTCTTAACATCGAGTTTTACGAGCACACTCCATGACACACACTCTAATTTTAATGAAATGCTTTTATCGGTGATTGATGCATCATCATTGGCCTTCGTTTATCTGTTGAAGATAAATTATCCACTCTAGCAAGCTGAGGTGGGTAAAGTTTCCTTTTCACTGACGTCACTCTGCCTGGATTTCTGTTTGATAGCGCAAGCTTTCCCAGGTACCCACACTAACTTCTCGACATTGCTGACAGGTCCAGCAAAAAAGTCAAATCAGTATATGCTTTGTCGGTTCGGTTGCAGGTGCATAACGGCTTGCACTGAACCGGGCTTGTTTCAAGTTTTCCTTCTTCTATTGCTGCAGCACTTTTCATATGTACCTCCAGTGCTTCTCCTTGATCTCCTTATACAAAACTCAGAAACCTTTTCAAAATTGGCTCATGACGAATGACTGGCGTGACTGAAGCAGAATGCAAGTGCTGTCCCTGATACCGGCTTCGGAGAGTAAGTCTGTCGGCGCCTAGCGGCAGTTCAGTACAAGTTTACTAGAGTGATTCAATTTTCATCCAAAAAATCGAAAATACTGAGCCTAAGGATCAATCCATCGACTGAAGTGTCACCTCGATTAAGATAATTCTAAAAACTCGTAACTTCAAATCACAACAGGACGGACAAAGTTGGCACAAAATAAATAATAGTTTAAAAAAACTAAAAAACACGATTTATATAGAAAACCAAACTAAAAAATAGAAAATAAATTTTAATAAATGTAAGTAAGAAAAAAATGTTTTATTTAAAATAAACAATAGTTTAAAAAAACTATAAAACACGCTTTTTATAGAAAACTAAACTAAAAAATAGAAAATAAATTTTAATAAATGCAAGTAAGAAAAAAATGTTTTATTAAAAAATAAGCGTGGGGTGCTTGGTGGAAGGATTATCAATTATCAAATTTAAAAAGCGTGTTTTTTAGTTTTTTTTAACTATTGTTTATTTTTTGTTTTTTAATTTTGAATTTTTTTTTTTTTTTTTTTTTTTTATTTTTTTTTCGAATTATTGCATTGTCATCGGTTTTTGACAGGTGTGCAAAATTTTAATGTCAAAATTGCGTCCTAAGGAGTCTGTTACATACAAACATACAAACATACTAACATACAAACATACATACAAGTGAAGCTAATATAAAGCGTATAAAAAGACCTAAACTAATATGTGGAGTCGACTTTTATGCCTATTGATATTTACCTAACCCAATCTCCATAACATCACCAGGTATGACTACCACTTTGGACGCGAAGACCTCGGGTTTCTCATTGCGCAGACGATCGAAACACTGAAAAAAATAGTAGGGTTGAAGTCAGTGGCCAACTGGTACTACTTTATACAACGTCGTATTTGTCATGATTTCTAATATTATATACTAGTAAATGCCCGCGGCTTCGCACGCGTGTTACTTACCTACATATAACCTATGTCTATCTCAAATATACAATCTATCTCAGTACCAAATTTCATCAAGATTTGTTCAGCCGCGAATACGTTACAAATAAACAGACAGATACACTTTTGTATATATAATAAAATTAGAGTGGTCTAGTGATACCCTTCCAATCTAACAAGTTTAGTGGTGCTATCTTTCATATAGATCCTATAAGTGTTGACCTAATCTTTAATATCATCAAGAGATTAAAATCAAATGCTTAGGGGTCTGATCTTATTACCCTAAATATGCTTATTATGACTTTGCCTATCACTCTTGAAGCAGTTGCGGCCTTGATAAACACTTCAATTATTACATCTACATTCCCTGATGTCTGGAAAACGGCAAGCGTGCGTCCTCTACCTAAAAATTCCTAAAAAGGGCCTCAGGCCAATAAGTATTTTACCGTGTTTATCAAAAATTCTGGAAAAAGCTGTGTGTGCACAGTTAACCGATTATCTTGAGGACAACTCTATACTTCCTGAAGTGCAGTCAGGCTTTAGAAAGGGGCGAAGTACAGAAACCGCTCTTCTCGATGTAACTCACAACATTCTCTGTGCGCAGGATGAGGGTATGTGCACATTACTAGTACTCCTAGATTTCTCGAGGGCTTTTGACTCTTTGAATATTGAACTTCTTATCGCCAAACTTGAATACTATGGATTTGATAGCAGTGCTTTAAAATGGTTTAAAAGCTACCTCACAAATCGTTGCCAGTACGTAAGCCTAGTATCTGGTTCTTCTACAAAGCAATCCGATACGGTGCTCCTTGACCGAGGTGTACCGCAGGGATCGATTTTAGGTCCAATACTCTTTATTTTGTATACAGCGGATTTAGTGAAATGTATAAAACATTGTCAATTTCATATATATGCTGACGATACAGAGATTTATATTTCCTGCGAGCCTTCTGAAATCGACAATGCGATCACTAAACTCAATGCTGATCTAGAGAATATTGCCCTCTGGTCAGGGAGCAACGGACTCTTATTGAATCCCACAAAGACGAAGTACTTAATTTTTGGTAGTCAATATCACTTGGCCAATGTTAGACCATCAGTCGCCGTTACGGTTATGGGTGAGGCTATTGAACGGGTCTTTAAAGCTCGTAACCTTGGACTTCAACTGGATTGCGCCCTTCGTTTTGAAGAGATGTGCTCTTCAAAACGAAGGGTTGCTGAGTCTGTCAGAAACTGTTTTTATAGGCTAAAGGTACTGTACAAAATGAGGCCATTTATATCGGAAGTACTTCGAGTGAGGCTGGTGGAGTCTTTGGTTTTGTCTAAGCTAAACTATACTGATGTTGTTTTTGGCCCGCGGCTTTTGGCTATGACGCAAATACTCCTTCAACGGGTACAGAATGCTTGTGCTCGTTTTTGTTTCGACATTCCATTTAGGAGTCACGTAAGTCCATTTTTAAACGCTCACACAATATTAAAAATGAAGCATCGTCAAAAGCTTCACTTGACGTGCCTTCTATTTGGGGTTATGAGACAGGACGCGCCCAGGTATCTTTACGATAAGATTGATAAACGATCCAGCTTATGGTCCTGTGAACCTCACCAACGCTCGGCGCAGCTCTCAACACAGCACCACAAAACATCTGCTTTTAAAGGCAGTTTCCGCTACGCTGCGTCGAAGTGTTCGAATAATATTCCGCCGCCGGTAAACCTACAGAGTATTCATAGCTTTAGAAAAAAACTTAAAATTTATATATTTGACTGGCAAAAAGCGCAGGAAAGCCTTCTGTTGACACACAGAGCGGGACTAGTTAGTGCTTACACGATGTTGATTGTGTTATATAGTTTATTGTTTTTATCTTTAAAGATTGTTTTTAATTTTTTATATCTTTTTGTTTGTTTTTTTTTTGTTGTTTTTTATGTTGTTATCCTATATTGTTATTTTTTATTTTTTTTTATTGATCCGCTCTGTAATGTGTTGTCAAATAAACAAATTTTCTTTCTTCTTTCTTTCTTTCGGTTGGATACAAGTGCTATATAGTATAAGTATAAGTATAAATATAGTATAAATGCAGAGTACGTTATGTCAGCCTTCTGGTTCCCTTAGTTCTCCTTTATGACAGCTTTGCTTAGTTTGGGGCTAGATGGCTATGTGTCCATAGATATTTATTAATGTATTTTTCTTTTTGTGTTTATTTTCTGTTTTGTAACTTTTGTTTGTTTATTTCTCAATTTATAATGTAGATTAATGTTTCATGTTCGCTTAACAGAATTGGCTTAACGGAAGACCAGCGCGAATTGTAGACACTGCAATCCGCATATGCTGAGTTAGGGTCCATTTTGCGACAACTGATAATTATGTTAGTATGTATAGGTTTATTGTATTTTTGTCCATTATAATGTGTTGTTGCAAATAAAAACATTCTATTCTATTCTATTCTATTCAATCATAACATCTGTGGCGCTGTGGGCGAAGGCCTGCCTGTGACGCAAAAGGTTGCGGGTTCCCGCCGCGGGGCAAAATGTTTGATGATCTGCAAGTATTGGTCTTTCTATTATAGTAATTCTAACGGTTTTGCAGCGCACGCCTGAATAGCTTGCAGATGGCAGATTCTTACTTACTTGACACATATCGTTATATTTCGCACAATTTACATAATATCTTTATAAATTATAGCCTTTATGTTAATCTGATGTATAAGCTTTATTATTGCACAGTTTCATTAAAATTCATTCAGTAGTTTTTTCGCGAAAGAGTAACAAACATCCATACATTCAAACTTTCGCGTTTATAATATTAGTAAGGATTATTTCATGATTTATTTATATTATATTTATACACATGGTTTATTTTTATTCTATTTTAAAACTCATATTTTCATTTTATAATTATAAAAGGTACCTTCTTTGCCTTTTCCGTTTTATAGACCGAGCGAAAAGAGTGTCTCCGTTACAGCTTACGCAAAAATGCTTTCGTATGTCTGTCTGTCCGGATGTTCTCCTCTACAGGTCGCATTTCTCAATCCATTCAGGGGAACTTTGTGATCAGGTTCTATGACTATATAGATTTTTTTGGCGATTAAGTTTTTGGAAATTTTTCGAAATGGCGGAGTTTCAAATGGGGTTAAAAATGTTATATTTCACTCGTTTCGAAAAATGGTCGCGAGGTCTACGGCTCACAGAGCCACTACTTTAATAAGTACCTAGGTATCTCAATTTATTTTTCGGGTATTGCCGATGGGCTGGCAATGCCGGCAAAATAAATTGAGTACTTAGTAGAACTATAACTGCCTACCATAACCTAACAACATGCTTTGTCGTTACAAGGCATGTTGTCGAATGGTAGGTAGTTCTTGTAAAGCCGAGCAATAAGATTCTAAGATTCTGTGATCTAAAAGTTCATAAAAGTTTAAAAGATGTTTAAAAGATATTTGATTAAATAATAAATAAATAATACCGGTCATTTTCTGCACTGCATCGCCTGGCCCTAAAGTAAGAAGATAGTTATGGATACCTCTCACCTCTCTGCCCTTCATTGAGTCTAGGATATAGTTTTGCATGCATTAGCATTTCGCTTTTTAGAATAAATGTGTTCGCATAAGTGACGACTCAGCCATCTCGATGTGATACGACTTGATTTTTTTACACATTTTAAACTTTTGACTTTTTAAAGTTTGCTTTTTAAAACCCGTTTCCACGTTCCCAAAACAAGAGTAGATACTACATATATACTTTTTTGTTTTGTATACTACTTATATTTAGTTGTTTCTTTACGTTATATATTTCTTAACTAAGTGGCCCATTCTGGGGTTGGAACTAATAGCCTGCTCAAAATTCATCGTCATTGATTAGAAGCTTTTGAGAAGCCGGGACTTACAGCATAACGTGTCCGAAGCACGAAAGCCTAGCTCCTAGCTGCGACTTCTGATACCGAAGTCACCTGTAGTCGAGTTAAGGCTGTATGCTGGATGTTTGTACTCACTGGTGAGGAGTAAAGGTCTTCGATCCTGTCCTCTGGTCTGACTCCCTTCTTGCATCGCAGGAGCAAGAAGATCTTGTTCAGGTCAGTGCAGGAGTACAGCAGCTTTTCAACCAGGACTTTTCCCATAAATCCTGAAAAACCATGAGATGAGGAACCATGAGATTGTTTATTATTAGCAGGTTCTTGATAAATATTTGTAGACACAGTGCCATCTAGTAAGGACGATCCTCAGACATCGAGACGTTACTACACGGGGTTAGCATAACACCAGCGCTTAGTAGGTTTACACTACCTAATCGGCATTATGCTCATCTGACCCATTTTGGCGCGCATGATGATTTTTAACACACTATGTTGTAAGGTGTGTAACCTTTGTCTCTTTGTTAATGGCGACCTACACTGACTTTTATATTGATTGTGATTGTAGGTAGGTACCTAATACTGGTCGGTCACCTACCAAGTTATGTGGCGTAGGTACTATTTTTTTTAAGTTTGTATCGTTTACCACCTTAAACCATTTAAGTCTATTTTGTGTTGTGTCGTGTTAAATGAATATTTTTCATTTAATTTTAGCCTAAGACTGAGCAAAGCTTTAAATTTAAGATTCTGAATCTTTGACTTGACTTTGATGACTGGTTCTTTTTGACTGATGTACTAATTGATGTAGTGCTGTTTCTGGTGGATAATTATAATATATATCACGTTACTGGTCATCCCCGTACTAGGCCAGGCCTGTATCACGGGAAATCGGTCAAGCAAAACGTGATTACTTATGACAAAAGAACGCAAAACAGATTAGAAAAAATACCAGCCAAGTGTGAGTAGGACTCGCGAGAGTTCCGTACAAACCTTTAGGTATATAAGTAAAAGTTGACGCATCATGACAATCGAGTCATAGTTAAGATGTAACTAAAAATTTACTGTTTTCGCAATTTTTCCTTTATCTGTGCTATAAGACGTTGCTTCGTACTAAATTTCAAGATTCTGAGTTCACGGGAAGTTCCCTGTAGCTTTTGATTCCCTTGCGAGTGTCGAAAAATAACTAATACTTGATTTTCATTGCTTTAAGGGACAGTAGACCTGAGTATTTGATATAAGGGTTCCGTTTTTTCCTGTCGAGGTACGGAACCCTACAAACAAAAGTAAAGTAAACTAAAGAAAATAAGGTGATGTTTGACTAACTGATTAAGTAAATAGAACAAATAAACTACTTATTGCTTGTTGAGATTGTGACATCTATATTTTAAAACGTGAAGCAAAAACTTTGTACCCCGTAATAGGAAAATTGCGCGGACGGAGGAGTATGAAATTTCGCACACATATACACTTATATAGAGGTGTGCAGAATGCTAATATTTTTATAAAATTATGCATAAAAATACATTAATTAATTATGGTCGAATTTCGATCGGTCGACCAGTGGGCGACCACTAGTCTATATATTAATACGTGAAGTAAAAACTTTGTACCTCTTTTTACGAAAATTGTGCGGACGGAGGAGTATGAAATTTCGCACACTTATACTTATAGTTAATTTTTTTTTAATTATGCGTACATACATACATTTATTGTGTATTATACATTCAATTTATTTTAATAATGGTAAAATTTCGACCAATGGGCGACCACTAGCATAGATTAATCGTCTAGTTAATACTACTAGATAAAGCTCATGGTTTTAGATATTTTCAATGTATTATTTTGTATTACCTAAGAGGAATAAGTAGGAAGGAAAATAGCTAAGGCGCGTTTTTGACATTTGACCATTTGATTTATAAAGATAAGATAAAGATAAAAATAAAGATAAAAAAACTATCTTGCCTATTTGTCATGGATATGAGTCTGTCTGTCCGTGTGTTCGTCTCGTTCTTGTTCATAATATTAGCGATAGTGAGCAGATATCATTATTGCATGAAACAAGCCCGGCTCGGCGCCAGCCGTTATGCTGCAACCGAACCGACACCGCATGTACTGATTTGTTTTTCCTGCGGGTCCTGTCGGCAAGGTCGAGAGCTTACATTAAGACTTACCTAAGTGCACGAAAGGAGCCTCTGAGGCGCACTTTAATCCTTTTACCACACTGGTTAGAAATAACTAGTGACACGATAAGAAGATCTTCTTCTTATAGTATACTATAATATTGCAGATAATACATCCTAAAATATTAATGATTAAAAAAATAAAAAACCCAACTGCAATAAGATATTTTCCTATTTTATTTACGCTATCAAAAACTTTTTTAACCGATTTTTATATTACTCTTTTATTTTTATATAACTCGATAGGTTTGGTTATTTTTTTTACTAACTTTATACCTACTATTTCGCACCAATAAACGATTTTGACGTGAAAACGTCTTATAAATCGATGAATCGGTGCCTGCATGCACGAAAAAGCTTGACTCATTGTCATGTTCCGGCGAGATGAGCGAGCAAGCGAGAGAACGGCACAAGCGATGGAGAGGCAAGATCCGTTCATCTATGTTTTCTTATGACGTTGTCACGTAAAATTATCTTTCGTAAACCGACTTTACAGACAACCATTTTTTTTTTCAAACACCAATTTTAGGACACTTGGGTTTTAAAACGAATATACTCGAAATATATAACTGTCGAAATCCATCCCGCCATTTCGAAGATACGAGGAAATTTACGAAATTTACAAATATATAATTTACATTAAAGACAGTCTAATTACCTATTTAGTAATAATATAGTACCTATTTAGGTAGGTACATGGTACCTATTGATAATAATATGTCGAATCATGATTTCGTAATGCGTCAGCATGATGTTCAGACATGGCAAAAATTATAAAACTGAGCCTCACAGTATTTAGCGTTTACAGTTGCCTCTTTAGAAAATAAAGTACAATTACAACGATAATTTAAGATTAAATTAGAAAAAAGATGGCGCTTAACTAAAATAACATTGTCACGCACGGACGGCGCTTCGACAAATATTAAATTTTTCTGACATGAAGTCCATTTTCGACGACCTCTGTGGGGTAGTAGGCTAGGTTTCCGGCTGAAACGCAGAAGGCTGCGGGTTCGACTCCCGCCGCGAGACAAATGTTTGTATGATCTGCAAGTGTTTGCCTCGGGTCTGGGTGTTTCTTTAATATGTATGTATTTACAAAATTATATACATCTGTACATAATACATATAAGTAGTATATCAGTAATGTGGTACCAAAAACACAAGCTCTGCTTACTTTGGAGCCATATGATGTTGTGTGAAATATCCAAGTTTTTTTTTATTTTCTGACGCGATACGTGTCACACAATAAAATAATATACAGTTACAATATATTTTTACAAAAAATAGATTTCTTAACCCTGAATATGAAACTTATCAAATCATTTCAAACTCAAATTGCGATAGGTACATTAAATGTTTGTCATCGGTGGGTTTCTTTTTTCATGGTCAAGGTCAAGTCCATTGTTTGATAAACTGATAAGTATGCATAATGTTGTCGCCTGAAATCACCAATATAATGCAATAACTACACGAGTTGTTTTTCAATGAAGAGTAGAATATTGTGAAAACCATTGTGAAGCTAGTTGACCACTGTAAGATATACTATAGTAATAGGTATTCCCTAACTATATATACCAAAGTAAATACTTATTCCCGATTAAATTATTCTCATGAGGAGTTTCGGATTTTTATAATGATTTCCATCACCAGATCAGATAACATTGGGCAGTACAAAATGAATGCATTTCGTTTTAATCACGTCTATTTCCTCATGAAAATAATTTAAGTACACGACGACACCATAGTATTCTTAGACATTACTTTAGATAATAAGCTGCAATAGATGCACATAGTTAATTGTCGAAGAGACTCAGCTCTGCGGCTTACGCTGTTTTTTATTTTATTTTTATTTTTTATTGTTCAAACAAAATCAACAGCCTTATTGTATAAACAGTTCTCACCTTAATAATCTAACTAACAGCCAATAAGAGATTAACATTTTATAAAAGAAACTTACAAAATACTGACAATCTAAATAAAAAAATCAAACAGACAAAATACAACTTACAGAAATTATTAGAAAGGTACAGTTAACTAGAAAACAATGGATACATAAAATACTATACATTTATTTACAGAAATGTACAAAATAATATAAAATACTCGTGAAACAGTTGAGCTATCTAAGGACCGTTTAAAACGATCTATAGATAGCTCAACTGATCTAGATCACTGCCAGAGGGCAGCGTTCCCAAGATACTGGCGGCATTACCACATTGAATGGCAATGCTAATACGCTGAGCCAGATAGGAGCCAGCTCTTGGGTCATGCAATGTATCTACCAGACGCCGTGAAAACAATACAAGATATATTTCATTTAACCTAGAGCAATAAATTTATATATTATGCCCAGTGCTAGTTCATATTCAGTTATACTCAATAATGTACCTACTTGTTATAAAAATTCGTCATTTTACCGACGTAGATACCGCTAGACTCGTTTACTTCAGCTACTTCCATAGCATTATGTCTTATGGCATTCTGTTGTGGGGATGTGCTGCTAATATTAACACCATATTTGTGTTACAGAAGAGGGCTGTTCGTGCAATTTATAACATGGGCCCTAGAGAATCTCTTAAAAATAAATTTAAAGAAATAAATATCTTGGCAGTGCCTTGTCAGTATATTATTCAAAAATTTAATGTATGTGCACAAAATTGTTCTCTTATTATAAAAAAAAAATGCGATAATAATAGTATTAACACTAGAAATAAAGATAAACTCGCTGTTCCTACAGTTAGGCTCGCTAAAATTAATAAATAATTTATAGGACAAAATGTACGTTTCTATAACAAGGTCCCAAGCGACGTGTTAGATTTGTCAATTGGCAAATTTAAAAACGTAATTAAACAAAAACTGTCTATTAAAGCATATTATAAAATGTCTAATTATTTTGATGACAAAAAAGCTTAGGATTAATCTGCTCCAACTCGACTCTGCATCCGTAACAAAATTGGCAAGGATCATACAAAAAAGTGTTGAGACCAGACGAGTTTCTTGCCGGATTCTTTATGAACTGGGGTTAGGAAGAACCGGCACCTAGATTCACTAGCATGTAAGAAGACGAATCAAAGTACTCCTTGTGATTTTATTGAATAAAGAAAGATTTGTAGGTTTTGTAGTTGATCCTCACCAAACTTATAAGGAACCATTTCGGAGCTAAACAAAGAATAATGTAAATTGCCTAATAATTGGCAGATACACCGTCATACAACAATACTTACATATAAAAATTAAAAATACAGCCGAATTGATTTGAGTCTTATTTTTTATCTGGTTAAAAATTAATTCTATTAATGTAATGTAGGCAAATACCTATGTTAAACAAGGATGAATGCTGCACCGAATTCAAGTTCAAACTCAAATATGTTTTTATTCAATACAATCACAATGATTAATTAAATATTTAACTTATTAGCTAAATTTAGGTGCCAACTCCTCCTAACCCAAGTCCGAGAAGATAAGGGGCTTATCGCGTTAATTTCGAACGTTTGAACCAATACTAAATCAAAGTCAAAACGTTATTATTGACAAAATTTACATAACGGAAACAATTTAGCTCTAACTTGGATTATACAATAATCAAACGTAGCAGGATCGCGGTTTTTTTGACAGTGCTTTCAAGCGAACGTTTTAGATTCGTTGTTTTTACACACTACATCCTAGTAGTGTGTAGTAGTGCATAGAGTAATACTAGGTAGTTCTATATATACATTTGTTCGATTGGTAAAATCAACGATTAAATCGTTCAGTAAGAATAGCGCGGTACCATTTTGATATCCAGATTAGCCATATCCAAACCTTTACCAAAACCAATCCGTTTAATGGCAGTTACGTTGGCAAATAGCGAGATCGCCCTACAGGTCAAGGTTATGTCCTACATTCATTGAAGTAACAGGATACAAAATTTAGAATCAATTAGACCTGGAAGTTGCTCACATCCAATCATTAACTAGAAAATAACAGATGACCTTCAAATGGCATAACAGAATTTAACCAAGTTACCTTTCCAACAAAAAACTCAATCGGAATCAGTCCTTCCGTTTGGGAGGCACGATGTTACAAACATATAAATAAATAAAAAATCCATAATAATATACACAGATAATAATAAATAAATATTGCTGGACAATGCAAACACTATCTAGTCCCAAACTAAGTATAGCTTGTATTATGATGACTAGATGGCTGATAGAATACTTATATATTTTTAACTACATACTTATGATACTATATAACACCCAGACACAGAACAAACACCTATGTTCTTCACACAAATGTTTATCCTGGGAGAGAATCGATTCCTTAACCTACAGTGCAGAAGGTAGAGCTACTACCAACTGAACTAACAGGCTAGTCAGATACATACACCTCTGTGTCCTTATAGTCGTGGTTTGATGATGGCAACACAAGACCGTTCGTCATGGCGTTATTTGGCAGAGGCCTAGGTCCTTGTATAGGTCTTGGAGATCTTTGGTTTAAAAATCATACATTCAATTATTACGTTTTTAAAACTAAAAAGACAACCGACTTCATATATATATACGTATATATCATATATAAATAATAATCGATGTAAACAATTTTTAGATTTTTGTTAACTTTTGAAAAACTGCTCGACTAATTTCGATGAAATTTAGATCAGATCAGGTGTCTTTGAGTAATTGACGACCGCAGTACTCAACTGAGACGCAGAAAGTTGCGGGTGCGATCCCACCGCGGAACAAATGTTTGTATGCAAGTATTTGTCTCAGGTCTGGGTGTTTCTATGTATCTTATGTATATATTTACAATTAAAAAAATATCTAAGTAGTATATCAGTCATGTACGTCATACCGTGGCTTGACGCTACGGTATGACGTACTGTACGGTAGACGGTAGACGTCACCTTGTTCGCTGCTGAATCGCTATTTCATTACATAGTATAAAACAAAGTCGCTTCCTGCTGTCTGTCTGTCCCTATGTATGCTTAGATCTTTAAAACTACGCATCGGATTTTGCTGCGGTTTTTAATAGATAGAGTGATTCAAGAGGAAGGTTTATATGTATAATACATGCATAATATAGTAGAGAAACACTGATAATTTTAGAGGTAAGCGTATATGGGTTCAACGTATTAGAACTACTGAGCTACAGCAACGCGTGGCCGGGTCAGCTAGTCTATGTATAAAAGTAGTATATCCTTGCAAAACACAAGCTCTGCTTACTGTGTTACTAGATGATATGTGAAATGTCCGGCATTATTTATTCATTTACTTGCCTCAACATAGTACGTATACAATTCTCGAAGGCCTACCCCGAGTCATAAAACTAGAGTTGTAAACAAACTCACCTGTGCCACCGGTTATAAATATAGATTTCCCTTTGTAATAATCAGGAATTGTTGACACCTTAGAAAAGTCTCTATCATCTAAGAACCCCATTATTAAAGCACTTGGTAGAGCACTGTCACGAACAAATTTTTAAAGCAAGGTTTCAATTTGTTTGTTTTAAAACCAATACGTAGGTACGCGCAAAAGTGCTTTCATATACTGAGCGACTTTTTTTAACTATACCATTTAAACTTATTCAAATGACGTCTGAATTAGATCACTGTATAGTTTTAAAATTTAAATTTTCCTTTTTTTTCCAATGTCATTCGTTTGAAACTAGAATGGTTACTAAACTGTTTTAGAACAATAATAATTATCGTAGTTAATTTGCAAGCAGTAGGTTGTTTGTGACAATGTTATACGAGCAATTTAAGTTGCTCCGTTTAGGCAACATTTCATGTCACAATTACTTAAATCTCATACTTCTTTAATCCCTACCAATAGCTTTAATACCTACAATACAATTACATATTATTTCTAACCAGCGACCCGCCCCGGCTTCGTACGGATTCAATGCTGGTACTAAAGATACTACAGAATGTCTAATGTGATTAGAAACCTCTAAAGTAAGCAGTGTTTCTCTACTATATTATGCATGTATTATACATAATTATAAACCATCCTCTTGAATCTCTATCTCTATCTATTTAAAAAAACCGCATGAAAATCCGTTGCGTAGTTTTAAAGATCTAAGCATACAAAGGGACAGACAGACAGCGGGAAGCGACTTTGCTTTATACTTTGTAGTGATAGGAATGGAACCGCAAACAAAATGACAAATTTATTAACAAAAATGTACAGAATAAGAGTGGAAGATAAAAACAAAAAACATATAGATTCATTTTACAAGCTAAAATAACCTTCTTGTTAAATAACCTACAATACAATTACATATTAATTTTAACTAGCGACTCGCCCCGGCTTCGCATGGATGCAATGCTGATACTAAATATACTACAGAATGTCTAATGTGATTAGAAACCTCTAAAACTAGCAGTGTTTCTCTATTATATTATGCATGTATTATATACATTGTAGTTTGTAGTTGCGTAGCTTTAAAGATCTAAGCATACATAGGAACAGACAGACAGTGGGAAGCGACTTTGTTTTATACTATGTAGTGATAGGTATGGAACCTACTACAAAATGAAATAAGTACATTTTCAACAAAAAAATAATGTAACAAATTTATTAACAAAACTGTTCAGAATACGAGTGGAAGATAAAAAACCAGTAACAAAATAAACACATTCATTTTACAAGCCAAAATAACCTTCTTGTTAAATAACGAATTAGAATTAGATATCTTGGGAACGCTGCCCTGTGGCAGTGATCAGTTGAGCTATCTATAGATTATTTTAAACGGTCCTTAGATAGCTCTAAAAAACTGTTTCATGTATTTTATATTATTCTGTTATTATTTTTACGAATTAGATAATGATTTCTATGATGATACCTACGCATTATTCGCAAGAAACATAAAGAATCTTTTAAAAGAAAAAGCTTATTATTTAGTTGAGGAATTCCTTACTGACAAAATGTTTGACATAACTTCTATCTATAAATCAATTTTGTAATGGGCATTACATGTAATGACATTACATGACAGTGCAATTTTGTTTTATTTTTAATTTTTACCAGTAGGAAATTAAGTTATTAAGAATTTAGGTAGGGAATATAAAATTGTATAACGTTGACATTTTATTATAAATTGACATAGTATGGACATAAAACAATCTATGATTATTGACATTTAAACAGATATACACTTATTTTAACTTTTATTGATTTGTTTGTAATTTATTGAGTTTAGACGTATTTTGTAACTATCTAATTAGGAATTTATCTCGATGTATTATACTAATTATACTCATTCTGCAACGCCCTCAAAGGGCACAATGTTACTATACTCACAGCATTGTTTGCTACATTTAAGCTAAATGTATATTGAAGCAAATAAATGAAATGAAAAATACATGACAGTGCAATTTTGTTTTATTTTTAATTTTTACCAGTAGGAAATTAAGTTATTAAGAATTTAGGTAGGGAATATAAAATTGTATAACGTTGACATTTTATTATAAATTGACATAGTATGGACATAAAACAATCTATGATTATTGACATTTAAACAGATATACACTTATTTTAACTTTTATTGATTTGTTTGTAATTTATTGAGTTTAGACGTATTTCGTAACTTTATCTAATTAGGAATTTATCTCGATGTTCCATACTAATTATACTCATTCTGCAACGCCCTCAAAGGGCACAATGTTACTATACTCGCAGCATTGTTTGCTACATTTAAGCTGAATGTATATTGAAGCAAATAAATGAAATGAAAAAGAAATAATTTAATACATGTCATTAATATTCCAGTTGGTCTCGGTCGTCACCAGATGGATGTTTCAATGCTAATTCGCTGACCGAAATACAAACCACTTAGGAACATTATGTTACCTAATGTTTATCTAATGTTTTACTCAATGTTATAAGCACACCTCGGTAAAATAAAAAATACATAATTTGTACTTATAAAGAAATACATTTTAAATCAAACTAGCAAATAAATACTTACTTTATACATGACATAATGGCTTACAAACAATTTTAAACTAGTTTTTCATAGTATGATCTGCAAGTATTTGTCTCGGGCCTGTGTGTTTCTATGTATAATATGTACATATTTACAAAAAAGTATGTAAGTAGTGTATCAGTCATGTGGTACCCATAATACAAGCTCTGCTCACTTTGGGGCCAGATGATGCTGTGTGAAATGTCCGGGATTATTCATTTAAATAATTATGTAGCCATGCTATAACGTTATCAGTCCTCCACTTAATTTCTCTACTGTGATGGGCAACAGTTGCTCTAAAAGTTGCCCGTGCTCATTTATTTTGATGGCAAGTACAAAATCCGATAGGTTAATTATGCGCTGACGCAACAGGTCACGTTCTACTTAAGTGCCAATATCCAACAAAGAGCAGAGAGAAGTAGTAAGTTAGCCAAGCTAACCATAGGCTAACAATAGATTATCTTGAGTATTAAAAGAGGGTGTTCCTAAATTTTTGACGTGATAACGTCTTATAAATCGATGAACGCAGGCTGCACGTAAAAAAGCATGACGAAAACATTGGTCACGTTCCGCCTGAACCGACCATGCAAGCGAGAGCGCGGAACAAGCGAAAGAGAGGTTCGGATCGGTTCATCAATGTTTTCTTATGACGTTAACACGTAAAATTATCGTCCGTAACCAGACATAACAGACAACTATTTTTAATGGCATCTTCAACTTTATGTTAATTTTGCGAGTGTCAAGGGAATCGTTTGTTGCGTTTTTAACCGACTTTATCAAAAAGGAAGAGGTTCTCAATTCGTCGGAATCTTTTTTTTTTTTTTGTTCACCGATTACTCGAAAACGGCAGAAGCGATTTGAAAAAATATTTTTTTATTTGAAAGAGTATACTGCACAGGTTCCATATAAATTTTATCAAAATCGGTCGAGCTGAAATATCAACGAAAATCTAAAATTTGTATACATCGATGATGTTTTCATGTACTTCGATACCTCGCTGTCTCATTAGAGCCGTGCGTTTATTTGGCCTACCCATAATACATATATATATATACAAAATACATCTACTTTCCACTAAAAATGTATTATAGGCTCAAATTTCATTCAATGGAGTCGGTTTCTTTTTAGTTTTTAAAACGTTATTATTTATACTAAGTTGATTATCTATTATACTGACTTCCAAAGCATACATTGCGCTCTTATTTTATTTATTTTTCTCGAGTTATAACTCGAGCTACATATATCTCGAGTAAGAGTGATTCGAGTAAAAATTATTCGAAAATATTTTTTTTTTTTTTTTTTAAAGTATTTTTTACTACAATTCGTCGGTCCAGTGGTCAACTCGCCAAATTGCCTTTTTAGCGTTTTTCACTGTTTGATGGACATAGTAATGGTTAGGCCAAAAGCACAATGTGGTAAAATGTCATATCTGTAGCATTAAAAATGACCAATCTATCACCAGTATCTTCTTCAGCTATCTGCACAGAATTCCCTTGTTGCAATTGTCAACTGTTCTATGTGCCCGATTGTTCAGTTTAACATGGCAGAATCCTACAAATGCACATTTAACCACATAAGTCAATTAGTTTATATGGCAGTTTGGCTAATCTACCTTGCTCAATTTTTATGCTAAAGTAGTAGCGGCTGATATAGGTACCTACTTAATGTGCATTAATGTTAAATAAAGTTACTACTTATATAAAAAAACACGTAAACTATATTAAATATTTTTTTTCTTCTTTGTACTTTATAAAACCTATAAAACCATAAAATCAACAGCCGGTAACATTCATTGAGTTTCATGTGAGTTATTGTTTATAGGTAATTATTATTATTTTATTTTTTATTTTAATTATTTATGATTATAATTTTGACATTATTAAGATTTGAATTTTATTATTTAGTTATTGTTGTGATTGTATATTCTTATTATTATTTGTTATTATTGTGTGATTTAATTTTTATTTAATTTTTTGCCCTAGGTATGACATGTATTAATTATATTGTGTGTGACTACTCTATTGTATTAGGTCTAACTTGTAATGATAGATGTAATGTTTGAAATAAATAAATAATTAAATTTATTTTATTTACTAATAAAACTATGACACTTACGATCTGAGTTAGTTCATGTTATAAAATTGGGGCCACCATTTTTAGGAATAAAGATTTTTAGATATTTTTAGGAAACCTACATATTCTATTATGATTGCCTGTTATGAGTAAATTTTAATAAGTAGCTTATAGAAAATATAGTGTTCAAAATCAAGCAACTGTCTTCTCATTTGAAATGTCCTCTATTATTAGCCTCATACATATGCTTACAGTCGCTCAACGTGCTATGGAGAGAGCTATGTTGGGTGTTTAACTACGTGAAAAAATCCGCAACGAGGAAATCCGTAGAAGAACCAATGTCACCGACATAGCACTCAAAATTTGCAAGTTGAAGTAGCAATGGGCAGGCTATCTAGCTCGCAGAACTGATAACACGTTGGGAAATAAAAGATTGCGAATGGCGACCAAGGACAGGAAAACGAAGAGTAGGACGACCTCCCATCCGTTGGACTGACGACATTATAAAAATCGCGGGAAGTCAGTGGATGGAGAGGGCTCAAAATCGTTGGAGGCCTATGTTCAGCCTAGACTAGACTTTTAAGGGCTTATATAATGATGATAATGAATACTGATTACATAACTAAATACAAACCTACATAATTCTAAGATATATACATATATAAAATTAATACTCAAATATTAGTTCATACATACTTACAAAATACATATACTACTATGTCAAGAAAGTACCGGGAAACGGTAAATAATACACAAAATATTAGTTACAAATGTTTATATCGTTTCCAAAAATACATAAATTAAAACAATGATAAGACCTCCTTTCAAGTAAAATATACTTGTCATAGGATTTATCCATTCAAATTTATTTTCTCGCTTACAAAGTACGCTCCTTCAGAAACGATACACTTACGCCAACGAATAATTCATAAATCAAAACATTTTTTAAAAGCTTTTTCCGGAATTGAGTTCAGTTCTCACCGCGAATTTTCCTTTATGTCTTCAAACGAATGAAAATGGATGCCACGAAGTGGTAATTTGAGTTTAGGAAAAAGAAAAAAGTCAGCTGGAGCCATATCTGGTGAATAAGATGGTTGCTCGATGGTATTCGTTGAGTTTTTGGTTAAAAATTCGTTCACAATGGTTGCCTAGTGTGCATAATAGTGTTGGGGTTTCTCAGTAAATGAAAGAAGTGAACTGAATGACTGGTTTATATTGGACGGTTAAAGAACGCGCGCCTAGTTGGTTTGCTTCCTTGGAGTGTATTGAATGCGTCGGCGCCCTTTTGGAGCCGGTCGGTCCCCCACCGCTGATCCCCACTATCTTCGTAGCAGTGGTGGCGGGGCGCAGTGACGCTTTGTCTCCGACATACTCCCCGGGTTGGGCAATTTCAACAAGCAGGTTCTGGAAGGGGACAAATGTTATTAAATGCCCTTCGAATGATGGTTCCTCCTTTGGTCCTTAAGTCGGCGACTAGCGTAGTTTGATCTCGAGGTCCTGGGTAAACGGCTATGCAGCGTCCCAGTGCCCAACGCAGAGGGGGAAGTGCTTTGTCCCGTATTAAGACTAAGGAACCCAATTTGAGTTGTTTGATGAACTCAATTCGTTTATGCTTGTTCTCTCAAGGCTTGTTATGTTTTCTGTCACCTATGGATCCGGAACAGACACAAGTGATCGCCCTATTAGGAAGTGAGTAAGGAGTAAAAGGACGGGAATTAAGAATGCCTTCAATTTGAGTCAAGCAAGTATGCATTTCTTCATACGTGAAATGAGAAAATTTGAGAAGCCTACGAAGGTGATGTTTTTGTGGAAAGAACGGCGGACTCAGCCATTTAAGTGAGGGATGTAAGAAGCGATGTAATTCATTGCATGTATCTACAAATTACTTCTGTTATCGGAGGTCATACTTTGAGGCTTCCCTCTACGAGCCACAAACCGGTTAAGAGCGGCCATGTAACCCTCTTTTGTGAGATCTGTAACAAGCTTCAGGTTTAGTAGCTAAGCCAACAAAGATGCACAAGTAAGATTTTATTAGCTGGCAACCTCGACCTTTATGGTTGGCTATCATAACTGGCTCGGCATAACAGTGCCACTGAACAGTGTAAAAAAGGGAATTCCAGTGTAGTTCTGGATTCGGGTAACTGTCCCATTATGGGTTGAACATTACTGACTTTGAACCTAAAACACTTAACGCAAGTTTTAGTTATAGCTTTAGATAGATTCCTGCCTCCTAACGGCCAGTAAGTTTGACGAATGTTGGACAATAATAGCTGCGGTCCAGCATGTAACATATGATTTTAGTTAAGTGGTGTTTGCTACATAGCAATATAGGATGCTTTATGACGTAGCTATAATAGATACGATAAGATAAGACAAGTGTAAGGACGGACCCGTCCACCACAAGGGGGCGTCGCTGATGCAATTAGCCTTCACCCCACGAGAAACAAGATCTGCGGGTTTTACTTGGACGGCACGTAGCTCCACGTATGTCCACTGGTATCTTGGATCTCATGAATACGATAACGTACAAATTGTAAAAGTTGGCTTAAAGAGGTAGTCAACCACCCTAAAACTATCAAGGCATCGCACCAGAACCGACACAAATCAATTTTCAACGTTAGTGAACTTTGTACTGTAGTACACACCTAATACATTATAACTCATTAAAACTCAAGACGTGGAGTGGTTGTAGGTTTGATGTGTGCTTAACATGCACGACCCTTGAGCAACACACAGACCGAATGTAGACGTATGCACCATACGCACTTTCCGAAGCATCGTGGATTTCGACTTTGATATAAGTATCTGTATGTCATTAGACAGGCTAGTGAGTTAGCAAATGAAGACCAGAGATCTAAAACCTCTGAAGAAACTTCTTCACCTCAAGAGCATTAATTTACCCACAATCTCTGCATCACTATTTTCGCTTCGACTTACAAGGACATACAAGCCCTAAAGGGTCGAATATGTGGCTGATAACAGAAAGAATGACTGGCTGATGACGCTTTGTAACCTTTTTATGAAAACCAATATTAATTGGAAAGAAGATATTTGATTGACAAACCCAATATAAACCTAATGCCTTTGAAGAAGTATTTGTGATGTCTAATAAATCTAAATATTGATCTAACCTTGATTAAAAAGACATTGACTGGATGTTTCTTTAGAGTTATGAATATGACCAGTGACTATCCACCCTAACTCTGAATTACGAAGCTCAGGTAAGTGCTTGCCTAGGCTTATTTTTCGACTACCTAGTATATCCCAAAATGTATCAGCCCCGATAAGAAGATCTACTTTAGCAGGAAAATTATAAGACGGGTCAGATAAACATAAGCCTGGTGGGATTCGTATATGTTTTCTATCTATGTATGTGATAGGTACAGCTGAGGTGACGTTTTTAAACACATGACAGTCTAAGTTCGTCTTATAGTCACTGTTCAAAGACTCAATCGTAAGCTTGCAAGACTGTGTACTATTAGAAACATGATTGTTAAAACCTGACACCGTGGAGCTCACGTTCCGCCTTGGCAAACCCAGCTTACTGCATAAGACATCAGATACGATATTTATGCCACTACCGTTGTCTAAAATCGCCCTGGCGGTGTGTTTGTTGCCCTTGCTGTCAACCACTCTCACCAACGCTGTGGAAAGGAAAACACGCGTCGGAGTAGTGATCAGTATTTCATCAGCTGTCAAAACAACTGCTGAAGAAGAAGAAGATGAATCATGTGAAGTTGAAGGCGAATCTGAGTTTTCTATATGCAAAAGAGTGTTATGTTTTTCTTTGCAATACTTGCAATGAGATAAAAAACATTTGTTTGCGACATGACCAAAACGTAAACAGTTCCGACATACCTTGAACTCTTTCACTTTGGCAATACGAGATTCAAGAGGAAGACTTCTAAATGGCTCGCATATGAACAGATGATGAGACTCATCGTTGCACAAAGGACATGATTTTATGTGCTTTGATTTTTTATGTATATCAGTGTAATTATTTATAACAAGACTTTTAACTTTGGGAGGTTCCGATTTTTTATTCGTTTTATGTTCTTCTAAGGTTTCCAATAAGTGAGCTCTGTTATTCAAAAACGCTATAAACTGTGTTAGGGTAGGGGACGTACTCAAGGTATTTCTATGTTCTTCCCAATAACGACCCGTCACACTGTCTAGTTTAGTAGACATCATGTAAATGATTAGCGTGTCCCAGTATTGAGTGGGTTCTTTTAATGTTGTGAGAGCCCTAATGTTCTTGTTAGTTACGTCAATAAGATAACGAATAGAATTACAGGATTCAGTGCGGATCGAATCCACGTTAAACTATGCCTGTATGTGATTATTCACTAGTAAGCGACTATTATCAAATCTCTCACACAGTAATTCCCACGCAATCTTATAATTGTTATCTTTGAAATCAATGTTTTTGATGATCAGAGCGGCATTTCCTTGAAGAGAAGCCCAAAGTTAATGGAACTTATTTATGTTATCTATGCAATCACTATTATGTATTAAGGAAAGGAAAGTGTCTTTAAATTCGAGCCAGTTTTGATAGCCACCACTAAGATGCGGCAGATCTATTTTAGGTAACCTAACAAAATTTCTCACTTGGGCACCTGATATGGCATCACTGAAGTTCATCACAGACCCGTCCTGGGCCCACCCTCCAGCACTGAGAAGACTCATTGCCGTGGCCACCAGTGGGTAGTAGTCGTTGTCAAATTGCTCGCGATCCAGCTCAGTTTGTGGCTCGTCAGAAAGAATTTCGATTTCCGTCTGTAACGCATCGAATTCCTCGCATAAGGGCTTAAATTTTCGTAATTGACACTCCAAGTCGATTATTTGCAACTCAGCTAAAATTTTACTAGATTTATGCATTTTAATATGATTACCAAAGATTTTAAGCTTCAATTTAATTGCAGAACGTTTTTTAATAAAAGTTTTAAGCTCGGACATGCTTATAAATAAATGAAGATAACTACGGAGTAAAAATGGACAGCTGATTCAAAAAGATCTATTATAGGTATCTATACCAAAGCTCGATGCACAATGCAACGTAATAAAGATAAGAACGAGCACTGAATAGGTCCCTAAACAGGTGTAGGTATGTAAGCTCAACTGTGCGTGCGTACGCGTTCTAGCAAAAATGCTGATTCATACAATAGGCACTATCGCTCGGGTTTTATGAGTGAAAATATAACTTTGTAATGACAAATGAATAAAGCAAATGATTAATAGATAACGGAAATAAAGTTTTAAAGCAAGATGTAGACGTATGAAAAAATATTCTATGCACTGACTCAAGTCGTAACTAGATGAAAAATTAAAAGGAAGGATTAAATATGAATACTTGACTTTCTAAGAGACGAGGAAATAAGAAGGAATAAATACGAACGAACTAACAAGATGTCTTTGTCCTTTATCCAAAGTGACCGACGGTTATGTCGTCCTTCAAATGTCCTTGGGTGACCCTCGTTCGGTCGTCGCGTAACGGCGTTTTGCGACGTGTCAAATTGATCCAGGAAGTTTATCCAAATATGCTTCAAGACGCTCTTCAATATCCTTTCTTGACGGTGAGAGGACCATATGTCCTGGTAGACCATATATGTATATGTAAGATATATATATGTAAGATCCGGCTCGAAGGACCATATGTTGGGGTTTCTCAGTAAATGAAAGATGTGTACTGTATGACTGGTTTATATTGGACGGTTAAAGAACGCGCGCCTAGTTGGTTTGCTTCTTTGGAGTGTATTGAATGCGTCGGCGCCCTTTTGGAGGCGGTCGGTACCCACCGCTGATCCCCACTATCGTCGTAGCAGTGGTGGCGGGGCGCAGTGACGCTTTGTCTCCGACAATAGTGGTCGTATCGTATCGTAAAGTCTCTGAAGTTCACTATAACAGGTGCTACTTTATGTGCTGTCGATGTATGGCCATTTAACGCCAGAATACAGCTGAATATACCACAGGAAGCCAACATGTCTAAGGAGAGTTAGCAAGAGTTTGGGTCGAACCCTGGTCCTTTCGTGGCCGATCAAGCTTGCAATGAAATAACCTGTTTTCGTGTGTTTTACTAGAATGTGCGGGAACTTAAAACGAAACTTCCCGTATGGCGTAACAACTTTATTTTATTGCAACATAACCTATAATAATATAATTTTTGCAACTGATGCTTTCTATGCTTCTATCTATAAAATCTTTGATAATTGGTTACTTAAAATGAGTCGCGAGAAAACTGAAACTAAGCGTTACCCTATTTAATTTACCCCTGATATTATTAATGATTTAAAACGAAAGATATGCCAAATGGAAGAAAACTAAATTAAACAAGGCTTACTTTTTATTTTCTGAAATGAGAGCTTCTTTAATGGTAAGACCAGCTAGTACTTATGATTCGTATATGAGGAACATGGAAGGTAGCATATCAGTAAACTCTCGCGCATTTTGAAAGCATGTCTCTAGTCTTAGGGCAAAGGGTGGCTTTGAGCCAAATGTTATTTTTAAGAGCGAAGTATGTTCGGGTGTTGCAGCGGCTGAATCCTTTACCAACTTTTTGGAAACATGTTTCTGCCTGATATTCTGACGAGTAACGCTGATAATACTAACCGCTGTGATAAAAACTGTAGTAACTATGTCTCTTTCCTCTGGCTTTCGAACCGAACGGACGTGTGTATTACTGTGCTTCAAAAACATAATGATCTGCTGGGAATGCGCCCTCGGACTTCGTTCTTTTGCTGATTTGAATAGGTTGCTGCGCCCGGAGTCTCCAGTTGGGGCCGCGTTCGTCAGCTTCGAAAAAGCAGCAGCTCGAATAACCACTGCACAGTTCAACTGAACGCGGGTCAAAGCAACAGAGTAGGTACTTTGGTACTTTACTACGATGACCGCTACGAGCTGCTACGAGTTTTCCTAGTGCTACGAATTGGTTAGGCGGACAGCTACTACTATATTATTATTAACATCAAAGATACTGCGCTTGCTCTAGATTGCACGGCTATTTTTCGGCACGCTTACGCTTACTACTGTGTGTTTTTGGAAATCGTACCCAAAACCGACTTACCGGCACTAATGCTTTTAAGTCGCCTCTACAACACTATGCGTTTGATCTTAATATCACACAAACGACACCAGAAAACTCAGGAATTGCTGTTAAGACTCTGTCCTTTAATAGGACAAATAACTGGAGGTCTCAAGCAGAAACGAGACGACGATATTTCTAAGACAGAAATTTTGTATTTTTTTAGTCAGTGGAAGCAAGAACAAGATTTGAAATTTATTACCGTTTTGAGCTCTCTAAACGAAGTAAAGATTACACTAGATCAGCTAATCTTTAAGAACGAAACAGCTTTACAAAGACTGACCTACTTGGAAGAAGATAGGAGACAGAGCTGTATAAAAATACAGCAGCTGAAGAGTAAGATAGAATCTCTAGAACGGTACACTAAGGCTACTTGTATAGAACTTCGCAATATACTCTGTCTGGTCGCTAATTTGTCCAGAGTATCAGAAGACCATACATAAATAAGAGGTTCTTATTATAAAAATTGAAAAAAAGTCTTGTTTAATAACTGGTTATGAAACAGTGAAAAAATATCCTGATACATAACTGGTTATGAAATCTCAGTTACTAACGTGGACGAAAAGAAAAGGACAACGTAAAAGACGTCCTAGTCAAAACAACAAAATTCTTAAAAATAACTGTGAACTTCTGGGAGATTAAAAACGCCTACAGAATCAACACAAAAGCTGACGTCAAATATAAAGAACATGCTGATATATTTACAGTAAAAACATGCACAGCAAAAAATTGTGCTAGATTTGCCGACTGGGCTACACCGGGTATCTGTAGAAGTAGGAATACATTGTATGAATTATATGCTTCCAGAGAGACAATGTTAGATGATCCAGTTTTATCTTACATGATAAGAATTACTCAAAAGTCTTCATATTATGTACAATTTAACAGGTACTATATAAATATTTTGTTTTATTTTCTTATGTCATTTGAACTCCAAATAAACGCGTGTGTTCATTGTAATATTATGCTGTAAACTCAAAGAATAAGACAAAGACTTTGACTAAGTGCTTGGCCAGAATGGCAGCGCGGGCAGGCAGCGGCGCGGGTGCGGCGGGTGCCTGTCCGCAGTGGAGCGCGGCTTCGTTCCGCGTGTTATCGTGTCCAGTGTTTGTCAAAATATAATATGGATGAAGAAGACTTATTTTTAATAGATTAATAGATAATAGAATTCTTACATTAAACGATAATTTTTAAATGAAATGAAAAATTGCGAGAGCAACCTCTAAAGTTTTTTTATTAATTTTATTCTACAATTTTAAATTAACTTTTATGCTTTTGTATTGACGTTGTTTCGACATTTACAGCGTATGTCGTGCTTGAATAGCACTTATTTATTCTTTTACATTAATTTGTGAAGACGCCATCACAAGAACGCGTGATTTGCCCCCGCGCTTCCTACGTAGCCCGCACCGCTTCCCGCGTCCGCCCCACACCCGCGTGTGGGGCGGACGCGGACCACTCAAATTAAGTTCTGATGTTTGAGTTTGCCGCGCCGCGCCCGCCTTTGTAGTCTGGCCAAGCACTATGTTAATTATCAGAGCTATATGCATAATAAAATAACCAATTTTTTGAATTGATTTAGAGAAACTCGCTAACCTTAACTTAGTCTTATTCTAGTAAACTACTAATATAATTTTATATATCCGTTAATATCGGTTTCCATTTCTCTTAAATCTACTTATAATTATTTACTAAAAATAGCATTAATACGATTCCAAATTTACATACTAACACTCTACTTAAACTTCTACATTACAATCAATCAATCAAAACAGCATCATATAATATAAAAAAAAAATACTATACTATACCATAAAATGTATGTTTTAGAGGAAGTCACCAGTGAAATCGATAACTTTGTCGCTCATTCATATCATTGCACCTTTGAGAATACCAGGCAGTATATTCATAACCATTCATTTGCCCTTAAGATTATTCACCTAAATATAAGAAGTATAAACAAAAATCTTGATGAATTCGTAGTGACGTTATCCTTGCTGAAGTTTCAATGCGACCTTATTATTCTAAGCGAATGCTGGTTTAAGAATCTAAACAATATTTCTTTCATTAACGGGTACAACTCTTTTGGCATTTCAAAACGATGGGGTAGATGTTTAAAGTGTGTAAAGTCGAAAACACAGCTATTGAATTTACAGATCACCATCCTTAAATAATATTGACCGTTTTATAGATAGCCTCGAAGCTGTTGTTACAACTCTAATTACATTTAAAAATATCGCTATTATCGGAGATATCAACGTTAATATAGCAGATGACAGAATATACACTCGTCATGATGACTACATAAACACGCTATCATCTTTTGGCTTTTTATCCGCTCATACATTTCCAACGAGACGTGACAGATGCCTGTTAAGTCACATATTTCATATTCACACGCACAGAACAGAAAAAACGATAAAAGTAGTCAGTAGGCGGGGACGGCGTAACACCTAGTATGCGGAATACCGCTTCGCTCCTACTTCGCTCACTTCCGTCGTGTTTGAAGTTTGTCAGGGTAAATGTAACTCAAAAAAATCATAAAAAAATATAAAATGCTGTGTTGTGCTGTTCTGGAGTGCAAAAATGATAGCCAAACCAAAAATTTAACAAAAGGGGGCATATCATATCCCCGGTAAGTATTATTTTATTGTTTTAAACGGTTTTATTTAAGTTTTGTTTAAAATGCAAAACTGTCAAACAAAAACAGACTGTGAATCATACCGTTTTAGGTCTGATTTAGGTGGAACTCTCCGGTTATAATCCTGTGGTCAGTCCATCGGGTGGGGGGTCGTCCTACGCTTCGTTTTCCTGTCCTTGGTCGCCATTCGAGAACTTTTATTCCCCAACGGTTATCAGTTCTGCGAGCTATATGGCCTGCCCATTGCCACTTTAACTTGCAAATTTTTCAGTGCTATGTCGGTAACTTTGGTTCTTCTACGGATTTCCTCGTTATTTTAATACGCTAATATGATATGCTAAAGATGATGATAATGAGTGTGATAAGTTCGGGGTCCTATTAAACACTCTCTAGGTAAACCACACGGGCGGCGTTGATGCCTCGTGCGACCTACTTAGACTATTGTTCGAACAGTCATTACTAACATGGATTGGAAAAAAGGCTCAAGAAAAATAACAAAAAAGATACCTTAAAACAAACTTACATAGGTAAATATAGAAGCACGTTTTTAAATCTCTTACACAAATAAAAAATAAAAAATGCAGGAATCTACTAAAAGAAGACAGCAAATAATTTTGAAGAGCACAAAAATGTTTGTAGATTAAATAAAGCCCTTATTAATATATTATCCAAGCGTGGGTGACAGCGCACAGTGAAGGCTTTCAAAGTAAGTAATAGTACAAGATCCGGCTGCAGAATTAGTGCACTCATCGAGTGTTTGCTAAAAACCAAATCTGTACGCATATTTATGATTAGGAGAATATACATCTACCAGGTTGCCTATCGAAATGTGGCCGCTAGTATTTTTAATTAAATTATTGTTAATTGATTTTTAGGAAAAAAAAACATTCACATGTTTTTCAAATAAAATATAGTCCACTTCATGGCAATATACTTACATAAAGACTGAAAAATCACGGTTGCCGTTGCGCACTTGGCCGCACCTCTTCGCAGCGAGGTGTAAACAGGTATGATTTTGATGCATTTATACGTTCATAACGTACATTTATTATTTATATATCAAATTAAAGCTATTTTTTTTCTGTTTATTATGATATACGGTTGCTTAATTAAATCTGGCCGCAAATAAGGGTTGCTGGCTGTTAAAGATGGTAAATATTTAAGATAGAGTGAAAGAGAACTAGCGCGTAACATCACTAGTCAGACGAGGATAGCGATTGCCAGCTGTACGACGCTTAAAGCCATTGCGCATGCGTCGAATGCTAGTGTTCTCAACCACCGGTTCAAACAGTAGTAGGGACTACTTAATAAATACTCCAAAAGAAATGTCTTCTTTTTCAAAATTAAAAATTACAACAAATAATTAATATTGGTGAAAAATAAAACCAAGGTTACTTATGTAACAGAAAATGTTATTGTGCAAGTACTGTTTGAAAAAATATTACGTTTTATTTAAGTATTCAATCGTCTGTTACATATTAATTAAACATTTAAGCAAATTTAAAATTAAAAAAATGTTTCTTATATTTCCGTGACTGTTATTTAAAAATCTGAATCATCGCAGCTTTCCATTACACTATCATCGCTGCTACCACTTTCATCGCTACAAATATCAGAATCGTCGTCATTATTAGAAGATTTGTTCATCGAATCACTCTCAACTTGCGTTGCAGTTGAGTCTCCCAGGAACCATGTTGGTTTTAGAAAACCATCTAATAGCAGCCAGCCATTATTTTCCGCGCTGAACTTGATACAATCCGGCTCAGTGGCATTTAACCACATCGAATTAACAAAGATTGTCCGCAACCAATTTTTGTTTCAACGATTTCCAGCACTGTGGAATGTGCGTTGAGTTGAAACCTTTAATTCTTTTCATAAATTTTTCATTATTTTGTTTTGAAGCGTACATTTTGTTAAATAATAAAAATCTTGCGGCATTTACACTTTGACACTTTGGGAGTCCATAAATAATGAAGCAAAGTTAAATTTTGTGATATAAATAAAGCAAATTCAAGGTAAGCGGAGTGTTTATTAGATAATTTTGGATATTATCTCAGCTTACAATAGGTATTTTACGTGAAATATGCTGTTATATTTGTCTTCGAAAATCAGGCCGAAAAATAACCTAGATTCACATAGTTTTCATTGATTTCCGCTAAAATATTAGCAAACACCAAGTAATAATCCAATTCGTATGTGTAAAACAACATTTTCAAGCTAAACAATGTAAAATGAGCTCAATTTTGATGCAAAAATAATTTACGTTATATGTATTTGGAAGGGTGCAAGCGATTTTCATACTTATTTCATCATAATAGGTTGCATTTATGACTGATGATTGCTGCAAATGTTGTGAATAATTTATATTTCCAATTTTGAATAATGTAAACACATTTTGAAATACAACATTTGAGACTCAGGTAGCAAAAAATATTTTATCGATAAATTCGGATCTGGGCGGCGCAGGGGCATTACTAGCGGTTTTTAATGTCGCATGGGTCGTGTTTACAATCGATTTTTCAGATGTTTATCTTGAAATAATGTTCTTTTTTATGTCTCATATGAAAGATTGGATCAATTAGATTATTTTCTGAATAATTTTCAAGTTCCAGTAGCATCAGTAGCTTTACAATGCCTCGTTGACTTTATAGCTAAATTTCGTACACAAATGACTTATAAGATGATTTAGAAATGTTTCATTTAAATTATGTAAGTATTCAGAAATACAATACAATTTACATAGTTACAATCGGTCTGGTAGTTTTTAACTGACGATGATTTTTGTCCGCAAGGCCGGGAGTTATTGATATCTCAAATACCCTTCGCAGCTTGACGGATGTGGCATAGATAAAGTTCACCCGCCTGAGAGGTTAAAGCGTCGTACAGCTGGCAATCGCTATCCTCGTCTGACTAGTGATGTTACGCGCTAGCTCTCTTTCACTCTATCTTAAATATTTAACATTTTTAACAGCCAGCAACCCTTATTTGCGGCCAGATTTAATTAAGCAACCGTATATCATAATAAACAGAAAAAAAATAGTTTTAATTTGATATATAAATAATAAATGTACGTTATGAACGTATAAATGCATCAAAATCATACCTGTTTACACCTGGCTGCGAAGAGGTGCGGCCAAGTGCGCAACGGCAACCGTGATTTTTCAGAATCTTTATGTATATTGCCGTGAAGTGTACGATATTTTATTTATTATGTGAATGATTTTTTTTCCTAAAAATCAATTAACAATAATTTAATTAAAAATACTAGCGGCCACATTTCGATAGGCAACCTGGTACTTAGATGTATATTCTCCTAATCATAAATATGCGTACAGATTTGGGTTTTAGCAAACACTCGATGAGTGCACTAATTCTGCAGCCGGATCTTGTACCATTAAATTAAAAAAAATGTTAATTTCAAGCTTTAAGCTCATATGGTGAGAAATTTAAAATGAATACAATACAATTAATTGCACAAAAATAAAACATGAAATACACAGATATAAAACAAAAACAAATATGGAATAAATTAATTTTACAATTTTGGATTTTATATAGCTGGCACCATGACCACACCTACACCAACGTCTTGTGCAGGCGTATCCAGTGCGCCAGCAACAGAGAATCCCACCCGTCTGACATCGTGTTTAGAATAGTGTTGGTGCTCCCGCGCAGGCGCTTCAGGAGTGACACACACCGCTTTCTCATGATAGCGTGAATGCCGTCTGTTCGAGCCTCACAAAACATTCCTGACGCACTGCAGTAGCGCGGTAGCCCCAACATCACCCTAAACACGTTGTTATATTGTACCCGTAGTGCGTCGTATGTCTTTTTTGTATAGTTGACCCAGGGGCTGCTCGTGTACAATGACTGGCAGTAGGCCTTAAAAAGAGTCACCTTCACCTGTCTGGCACAACGAGTGAACCTACGAGCCAACATATTACCTCGTACTGATAACGCCCTGCGTTCCCTCTCCATGTCAACACAGTCATTTAGGTCCTCGGTGACCCAGTGGCCCAGATACTTGAACTGTGGAACGCGATTGAGCTGAATTCCGTCTAGGTAGATCGGTGGCACAGTAGAGTAACATTTAGTCCCGGCCTTAAACACCAACTTACTTTGAAAGCCACGCTTGGATAATATATTAATAAGGGCTTTATTTAATCTACAAACATTTTTGTGCTCTTCAAAATTTTTTGCTGTCTTCTTTTAGTAGATTGCTGTCATATTTTATTTTTTATTTGTGTAAGAGATTTATAAACGTGCTTCTATATTTACCTATGTAAGTTTGTTTTAAGGTATCATTTTTGTGATTTTTCTTGAGCCTTTTTTCCAATCCATGTTAGTAGTGACTGTTCGAACAATAGTCTAAGTAGGTCGCACGAGGCATCAACGCCGCCCGTGTGGTTTACCTAGAGAGTGTATAATAGGACCCCGAACTGGTCACACTCATTATCATCATCTTTAGCATATCATATTAGCGTATTGGTAAAGTTAGTCAACAAACATTTTATATCTTTTATCCATCTTATCTTATTAATCATACCTCCCTCTGAGACACGCGTACGGTCTCGTACAATTTACTTCAAGCCGGATCGAAGGCTTCACGCGCAGTGAACAATCACAAAGTGAAGTGCTTCGACATATCAACAGCCAGTGGATTTAGCAGTGCCATTTAGCTTAGCAGTGAGCTCAAGGGAGGATCAGTAAATAAACAAATGTCTATGTCTATGTCTATGTCTATGTCTATCAGAATCAATCAAAATCAGCACTGGACGTGGGGAGCAACCCACCCAGGACAGTACCAACCGTAGGCCAAGCGGATTGCAAGTAAGAGCGTTCCTTATTAAGTTTCATACAAAAGTAGCTACAGCGAGATGGAAGCTTTATACCTACGTCAATACGAGCTGGGATACAATATTGAAAAACTTTTGGTTAATTCTAAAAAAGAAGGTAGGGAGCGTAAGACCGTAGAATCGTGTCAAAGGAAATTAGATTACTTAGAATCGTATTGGGAAGAGTATGTCATCAATCATTAGCAACTTCGTCCATATGAGACTTCAAATCATAAGTACTTTGTCAAATCTGAGTTTGAGTGTACAAAAGAGGTCCATAAAACAGCGAAAAGGTTAATAAATGGAAGCTACGATGAGATACTACTAAGAGCTAAGCAGCCAGCATCAGCATCATTCTCGAAGCTTAGAGAAAACACGCAACAAGAAGAAGCAGGTCTGACTGCTCAAGGTGACAGCCGCGGACACTATCAGTGACCATGGAGGCGAGAGGTAGTAACAGCAAACTAGACGATATGCTTCGGAGGCAAACCGTCCATTTAAAAGCATTTGCGAGAGCTGTGGAGAGCATGGAGATAGAGTCATTCCTTGAAAAATGGGAGTTCGAAGACGCCCTACAAACTTTACAAACTCGTTAGTCAGCTTTAGATAACTTCCATTGGGAAATTATGACTGAATTAGAAGAAGACAAAGCGTATCAGTTTAACTTTACTAAGCATGAACGTACATACAATAGCATGAAAAAAGCTATCGGCTCAAAATGTGTTCAACATCGTATCGCGATTAATCTACACCGCAAATGGATATTCTGGTGTTCACAGGCAACTTTCATCAGTGGGTTTCATTTAAGGATCTGTTTCATGAAGCTATTCATAGCAATCCATCTTTATCAAACGCTCAAAAGATGAAATTTTTGAAATGCAAAGTTAAAGGGGAAGCAGAGCATCTGATCCAGAGTCTTCCGATTAACGCGGATAATTATAGCAGCTGTTGGGAAATATTGAATAATAGATTTCACAATAAGAAGCTAATCTTTACGTCCCATGTCAGTATATTTCTCAATATTCCAACCATCCAGCAGCAGTCGTTTACATTTATCAAACGACTCCATGACGTCACACTAGAGAGTATCTACGCCATCAAGAAGCTAGGCGTCGATATCAGCACCTGGGACTCTCTACTAGTGCACATCTTATCACAAAAGTTGGATAATGAGAATGAAAAGTTGTCTCTTTTCGGAGAAAAAAAGGGAGTTTCCCGGGGAGGGAAGTCCCCGTTTTTCGAAATGTACCGGTAACTATAGAAAATCATCTCGAACTCTTGGGAGTTTCACTTACACGGACTCTCAATTTTGGCTCCTATATCGAGTCCAAGGCCAAAACTGCTGCCATGAAGCTTCCTCAACAAGGTGTGGCGATACTTCACACCTGGACAGCTTTCCACTTTATACAAAGCTCAAGTTTATAATGCGTACAGCCAAGGATTGGAATGCTTTGACGTCGTCTGTCTTTCCTGATAACTACAATCTAGGTCTCTTCAAGTCTCGAGTAAATAGGTGTCTTCTAGACCTGCGTGCCCCATCGTCGGCCACATCGTCGCTAAACATAAGGCGAGATCGTGGTCAAACGTAGGTTTATTGATGTTGAAAAAAAGAAAAAATAAGAAATGAGACTTATACCGAGTATATAGGGTCGCTGAAGAACTCAAGAGAGCTACCGGTTTTACAAGTTTTTAAACTTTTTGGAGAACAAGTTTACAACTCTAGAGTCGTCGCGAAGACGACAAGATGTATCTAAACCACAGCCTTCTCAGCAGCTTAACCAACCAACATCATTTTATCAAAACCGGCCAAATAATTTTAAATATAAAGACTGGAAACACATCTAGACACGAAGTTACGAAATCCATGCACGTGTCAGCAGGGTCAGCAGGTGAATGTCCTCATTGTTTAGCCGAACATAGTTTACATTATTGCAAAAAATTCCTCGAATCCACAAATGAAAATAAATTAAAAATATTAAATCAACTTAATTACTGCACAAATTGCATTTACGATCACAAAGGCTTTAAATGCTCTTCAACAAAAAGGTGTCACTTATGTGCTGAAAATCATCATACTATATCACATCACAATATTTGGAGTAGGAGAGCAAAAAAACATATGTGAAGGAAAGCTAGCTATCACTTGTCAATCGACTTACACCGATTACAAGTTTAATACTAATGTTATGATAATGGACAATCTTATGCAATGCCTGCCGTCCAAAACATTTTATAAACCAGCAGCATGGGAACACATATCCCAAATTATCTTAGCAGACCCGGATTATAATATCTGTCGACCTGTGGATCTACTACTTGGGGCCGACGTTTATACTACCATCATATTGAAGGGAATAATCCGAGGTCAGGTTCAATCCAAGCCTCCAGCACAGCATACTAAGCTAGGATGGTTGCTATGCGGTAGCATCAACACGCCGTACCAATGTAACGTCGTCTTGAATATTACCAAGTGTATCCAACAGGTTAAGAAAAGTGAGAATATTCAGTAATATTAAGATGTCAGTAGAAGATGAAGAATGCCTACATTTTTATAATAAACAACAGTTGCTAGAAAGGAAGGAGCAATCGGAAAATAATTACAAAACATTGTTTACATATCAAACATAAGCAAAAACCTTAGGATTACAATGGAATTCAACCGAGGACTAATGCACATTTCAAGCCGACTTAGTAATGTCGGAATCGGTAAAATTAACTAAACGAACACTTCTGTCTGAAATAACCAATTTATTTGACGTCTTGGGGTGGTTAGCTCCATATACCACAAAAATAAAATTACTATTTCTAAAGATATGGCAAGATTCGAAAGTTCAGTGGAATGACGAAGTATCCAGAGAAATCAAAGAAGAGTGGATTCTATTTAAAAAATATATGAAGTCGATTTGTCAGTTTAGAATATCTTGGTTGCAAATCAAAAAAAGGTGACGTCATTGAACTACACGGATTCTGTGACGCATCAAGCAAAGCATACGCATGTATAGTATATGCGAGATCAAAACGTATGAGTTAACTTCGATAATACTAGTCGCAGCAAAAACCCGGCTAGTATTTAATAGCAAGATCCTATATTTACCTAGGCTGGAACTATGCGCAGCCGAATTTTCAGCGAAACTAATAGTGAAGATTGTCAACAGCATCAATAGTTTCATCATCAAATTATATGGTTGGAATGACTTAAAGGTCACCTTCAGGATACAAGGAACTCTAGACCGCTGGAAGCCGTTTATAGCAAATCGAGTAAACAAATTTATAGCACAAATAGAAGCAAGCCTGATCTTTATCTTTATATATTATAGCCTATGTGTTATTCTTATGTATAATCTATATTATTGTTTAGATTAATAAAAATCCATTCAGTAGTTTTTGCGTGAAAGAGTAACAAACATACATACAAACTTTCGCGCTTATAATATTACCAAAAGCGATAAAAGTATGTATTTTCATTTAGGAATCAATTGCTTACTACCAAATGTGCATTCGAAATAAATTATCAATTTTTATTGTATAAATGTTTCACTATTTTGGCTATAATGGCTTACACATAAGATATATATATATATATATATATACTGTGGCGGGCTTTTTTGTAGAACTATTTATGATAAACATTTCCATCATTAATTACATTAATTATATGTAACTCTAGCAGCGCACGCCAGAATAGCTCGCAGATGGTAGATTTTTTACTACTTACTTGACACTAATATCATCATATTTTGGACAATTCACACAATATCTTTATAAATTATAGCCTTTGTGTTATTCTGATGTACAAGCTATATTACTGTAAAGTTTCATTAAAATCCTTTTAGTAGTTTTTGCGTGAAGGCGTAACAAACATACATACAAACATTCACGTTTATAATATTATATATTATTATTAGTAAGGATAAGGATAAGTGTGCAAAATTTCATACTCCCAAGTCCGCGCAATTTTCGTAAAAAGGGGTACACAGTTTTTGCTTCACGTATTAATACATGAATAGATGTATTAATACGTATTACGTTTATTATGATATTATTACGTGCATTGTTCCGATCAACAGTTTGTGGCGTTGCCACAATACTTATAATTTAAATAAATACTTACACTTACCTTAACGATGTACTCCATCGACTCCATCCATGTACTCGTGGGTACCTGTACGAATTTTCAGTTATGTTTAAGGCCTCGGTTCACAGCTTCAATCACAAACGCTTAATATGGAATATAAATAACTTATAAATAATATAGTTAAAAAATAAATGTTTAACTATGGTTTGAAACAGACGTTCAAACCATACGTTTGAACGTCCAGACGTTAAAATCATTACAAGTCTCTCTGTGTTTTGTTTTGTATTATTTTTATCTAATTCGCTTCTGGTCGATTATAATACATATAGCTTTTTAGATAAAAACAGGGTGTATTGTGTAGGTACACTTTTTTGTTTTGTTCTCTACGTTAGTAATAATTACTTAGGTATGTACTACCTATATACTTCTTAGGTTTTGGAAAGGATTTAGTACAGGTACATACTTAGATGGCAAAACAAGCACTAAATTAAATTACTGAGTCATTAAAAATCTTAATAGTAAATTACATACCTACCTACACACAAATCTTGCTTGAACCTACCTACCAACGTTAAATAATTACTTAGTAGGTAAGATTAACTACTAAGTACTAACAATAACAAGTCAAAAGTTACCTGGGCACTACCTGGGCACCATTGTACAATTAATTTAATTTGCGGCCGTGCAATCATATCATGTATCTACCTGTTTCCATTAAACTTAAAACAATCAAAGCAAACTGAAACGCAGTGGACAAGATTAATGGATACCTAACCCACCTACCAACTGTGTCTTTTTTCATACAAAAATTTTACCCGCGTCGGGAATCTAACCCACAACCTCTTGTGTCTAAGCCATATCTACTTGTCTGAAGTTCGAATACAAACATTAGTCCTGCGCCAGGAATGAAACCCGCAACCTCCTGCATCTTAAAGTCTAAGCCATTAGCCATTATTATCTGAAGCCCATACCAACATTTGTCCCGCGGCGGAAATCAAACCCACAAGCCACAACCCACAGAACCACAGAGATCGACATTAAAATAAATATTTGTTCATCGGTAGGTATAGGTAGGTACCTATTTCTTTAAGCATGCGCTACACGGTTTGAAACCACAGTTTCTACCAAGGTGATCTTAGTAGAACGTTTTCTGTCTACACGGCTTAAAACAAACCCCAAACTTCAGTGTTTTTAAACGCTCGTGCTGAATAGACGTGTGCAGAATGCTTGTAATGCACTATTATAATTTACAAAGATGCCATGGCGCCTTATTTAGCAAAATTTCTAAAGTTTGGAGTTTGTATTGCACTTTTGTGTGCATGTAAAGAAAAAAAAAATTTTTTTTTTGAGTGAAGTCTTTTACTTCTTAGACGTTAAGTCCCAAAGACAGGGTAGGTCTCTAAATAACTCGATGAATTCAGTGATAACCTCACGTTCTTTCTCCATAATACCGTGCGTGCGCGCAATACGTCCGCGCTCGATGCGTGCAGAGCGGCGCGACTGTGGTACGCGTGGTTACAAGCGGCTAGACGGTTGGAAACAAGTTTTAAGCCACCGCTTCTGCCAGCGGTTTGCTGGGCAAGCCTTTCTACCAAGGGCGTTTAGAGGTCATGCGAAATTTGGTTTGAAACCACTATCTACACGGTTTGAAGCATACGTTTTTACCAAGGTCACTTTGGTAGAAACTGCGGTTTCAAACCGTGTAGCGCATGCTTTAGCGCCGCAATAATTAGGCATCACGTATGTCCTTCCTACAAAAGTCCGCGCCAATACAAATGTTCTACTATGCTAGGTGTCTGTTTTATTTAGCCAAATCAAATCCTTTGATATTCGCCGACGTTCTTAAGGTTCATTTTAGAAAAGATTTATGTATCGAAGAGGAATGGGAATGGCATGGATAAAAATGTACTGATTAGATACCTTACTTACATACTTCCCTACCTGATGTTATGATTTACTATGAAGATTCGAATCATGTTAGGTACTAACCGTTGTGAACATGATAAATGTTTCTATCATCATCATCAAGTATACGCTAATTTTATGGGTTTTGTCGTATGCATTTTATTGATGTTGGCACAAATAAAAACAAAAACAAACTAGAATCTTATTAAAATAGCACGTAGGTGCCTGATATATTTACCAAATGAAATTCTAATTGTTTAATTAGATTTAATTAGCATTGTATGGTAATTATTTAATTACCATACAATGCTACTTATAAATAAATATCCTTAGTTTTAAGTATTTATTGGACAATATACCTCACACCTGCCTACAGAGTGTCCAAAACGATACCTCCCAAAACAACAATTTTTCAATACAGCGTTCCAAAGGTATAAATCGAAATAAAATAATTCTTGAATATATTTTTTTTAAGATTCGGTATATGTATAATGTTTTTAGGTACTTTCAAGTATAATGGAAGATACCTTAAAATATCGTTTCGGAACAGTTTCGGTTGTTCGATATGCTTGAAAGTGGGCAGTTTGCTTGAGGATTTGAGCAGCTAGATTCATAATGCTGGTGATAGCTGAGGTGAAATATCTAATATTGATGAATTTTCTATTTCTATGTAATACGGGCGGAATTTATTATCACAATCATTAATACAAGATATTTATACTACAGGTAGATATTTATACTATGATGGATGTGCTTTTTTCAAGACTTGTGGGATTAGTATTATTTGCAGAAGCTATTTTTTCTATATTGTCATCTTATATAATTAGCCAATTCATTCATCTCAAACTCATTAAAAGTAATGGATGAGGAAGACTCTGAAGAGACAATGTATTTTTAGTAATTAATTTAATTTTATACATATTGCTAATTAAATACCTATTAATGGTGCTCGTAAACGGGCTAGATTTTTGACAATTTCTTGCGAGATCTGCGAGATCTAACCGCAATATGCCCCGCGTATACGAAAAAACATCTCAGCAATCCAGTTGCCGAATCTTGAAGGGTTACACTAGGCAATGTATTGCAAAATGAACTTGCAGCAAGGGTAAAGTTGCAAATATACTTAGCTATATTGGTCAATAAAAATAGCCAACAAGATACAATTTTTGTAGCCCGTTTACAGGCCTCATTACTAAGACATCAGAGCCCAATTACTTGGACCGTAAAAGCAGGCGACAAAACTGAAGAACAGACACGGAGGCCTTTGTACAACCACTAGTACAAAGTAAATAGATATATATATACATGTGTTTCAGGGTGTTCCAAAACAACCTTTAAAAACGGGTGCAATTGGTTGTTGACATTTGTTGGACACCTGTTGTAAGGGTGTAACAAACATTTAGGTTTATTGTGGTTTATAAAGATAGCCGAAATAGATCCAAAACATGTGTCAACTTAATTTTGAAAATAAAAAAGTACCCACTTGCTTCTTTATTGTATTTAACTATGACCTTTGTACCTTCCTTAGGTTAAAAAATTATGTATACCTATATCTGGAACTTGTACTTATTGTATAACTAAGGTGCTCAATAAACAATAAAACAATTTCACCTAAGTTCATTAACTATTAATGTTAAACACCCTATACTGACTACTTATAAATGAAAAACACGCAAATGTATATAAAAAAACAATTTTGATTGAATAAATTAATATATCATTAAAATACACCATTTTAAAAATCACATGACCAGTTTACTTCGTATTAAATAGTTAATAAAATGTGTCTTGATGGAAAAAATAAAACAGATATTAATGGTAGCCAAACGATTTTACGAAGAGAAGAAATAGGCACCGATTATACATACAAACACGTGTTTGTGTGGAGAAATGTCACTGGGTTTGTATTTCTACACGTTTTCGGTGCATTTGGATTATACAAACTTTTGACTGGAGCCCTGGAATATGTAACAATACTATGGTGTAAGTAAAATAAGATTTATTTAGATTATAAAGTGATTGTATCCCAAGCTTAATACAATCAATTACAATCAGTAGTAGAAATCTAGTAGAAATCTCTAGAGTTCGTCTCTCTATCACAAAACTCAATCTTTTATAACAGATGTGTGATATAGAAAAATTATAACAACATATGTGTTCATAATTGTTTATTATTATTAAAGCTAAGCATAACATTACAGAAATAATAAAACCATAAAGATAATACAAAGTCAAAGTCAAAAGATACTTTATTCAATACAATCACAAGGATCACTTTGAAACGTCTTACATACTAGGTGAATTTAGGTGCCAATTCAGAACCCAAGCCCGAAAAGAGAAACTCGTCCTGGTCCTAGCGCATTTTTGCATGATCCATTTTATACTAACTTAACTACGAATTACTAATACAAGAGAGTTTATACATATCAAGTGTGTCAGTTAACTGCCTGAGGGCAGAGCGACATGAGGCCATGCGTTCTATATTCATCAATATAGAATAGGCCATCAATAATATAGTCATTTATATTATAATAAGCTTTCTTCAAAAAGACTATCTTTTATGTAATCTTTCAATTTCTTAATAGGTAGTTTAGTTGTATTTTCAGGAAGCTTATTATAGAAGCGCACCGTGTTTCCCATAAAGGACTTATTTACTTTTTCTAGTCGAAAAGTATTGATCAGTATCAACCTACCTACAGAATCAAAGCTCATAAATCAAATATTTACTAACCACCATTGGAACAGAATTAGGATACAGAATTTTAATTTATTCTTCTTAAACAAGACATTTTTAAAATGGGTAGGTACTACAAATCCTCGAAGAGTTTTTGGGTGTCCAATTTCTTCGGCCTTCCAATTTTTGGTGGCTTCAACCTACTGCAAAGTAGATACATTATCGTTTGATGGAAAACTGTAACAAATGAATAGCGAGATGTTTTTTTTACAATCTAAGAATCATTTTAATCTGTTTTTTATACAGTACAGGCGGTATGGTTATTCTCGCTGACAGGACCTTATTTCACATTAAATTGACTTCATAATCTATGAAAGGTCTCCTCAGACCGATTTCAAGCAGCTTTTAAAGTAAAGGTGGCTGCCCTTGCTATCATGAATTACCTTGTCTCCATATATTCAACATGAAACTTACGTTAAATTGAATTATTAATATTTATACGAAATGTAAGACATTTTTTTATGTAAAATTTATGTAGTCTGGGGAATGTTAAGGTCGAATGCAGGCAACACCAAAATAAATAAATTATTTGCTATGATTTATGAATTATGCTGTAGCGAACCAAGTTTAGTTCGGAATGCTGTTATCTATTGTGTATATTAATAAAAAAAACAGTTTGAAAGCTAATAACTACTCAAAAATACTTGTACTTACGAGTAAAAAGACAAATCGGGGAGTTTCCGTTCACTATCCCTTTTAGATCCTAAAACGCTATATCGAACCATTATCTTTACAAAAGTCGGTAAAGAAATTTGTTATTTGCAATTCTCAAGCAATTCTGCGTGTTTACAATTTATTTTTAACTGTTTTTTTCCGGTTATTTCACACAAAGCGAGCACATCCAAACATCCAAACAACAGCGAACTGTCAAACGTTGTATAGCAAAGTAGTGTGCTGATCTTGAAAAAACCAGCACGCGACATGAAACAAAAAATCAAACCATTCTATCTCGTTTCTTTACAGTATCTGCACATAAGATGTTCTCTTTCTTGTATGAATGCGACGGATGCTATCTAGTCGTCTATTAGTTTCTCTGTCTACGTTATAATTCAATTGTTCATACTTGTCCCATGTAACCTTACTTACTTTGAAAACCTTCAATGTGCGCTGTCACAGGCGCTTGGATAATATATTAATAGGGGTTATAATTAGCCTACAAACATTTTTTGTGCTCTTCAAATTTTTTGCTGTAGTCTTTTAGTAGGTAGATTGCTGTTATATTTTATTTTTTATATGTGTAAGAGATTCATAAACGTGCTTCTATATTTATGTAAGTTTGTTTTAAGGTACATATCATTTTTGGGATTATTCTTAAGCCTTTTTTCCAATCCATTTAGTAATGACATGACTGATTTTTTATGCGTTCGTAGGAAGTAGGTATAATTTTGTAATAATTTTTGTTTATAACCAAGAAGCCAAGATATATCAAGAATAGCATCTGATATATCGGTCTGCGCGAATAACTGATTCAGGTACAAGATCATGTACAATTTGTCTAGTTTAGTGACAGTATATAAATACCGTCTATTTCACTCAAGCCCTCATAGGCGATTTTATTGAGTCTCTATCAATACCTTCAAATTGTTGTACAAATGGTAATGGTTTGCGTTGTATGCCTTCTTTTCACCATTACGTGGTCAAGCTAGTCATCTGGCTGGTTAATAAGAGCTGCCTCGGACCAAAGCAAGGGTTTTTTCATCCTTGACCAGAATGTGCAGCGTGTTTTCCTTCTCCCGCAAAAATAGTTTCCATTAGTATTAAGTCTAGCAAAACGCGAATCCCTATGTTTTGCATGCACCTCAGGCCAGATAAAACAACTTGGTTGCTTTTATAGTCAGGTATTCTGAGATGCACACACATGTTTTCGGGTCGTCTAGTCTAAGGTGTTTAGCGCTTAGCTGCTCATTCTGGGTTTCAATATATTTCCTCACATCTCGTAGAAAGTTCTCTTTGGCTAGAGTGCAACCTGGTTTCGCGATAATCGAAGAAATAGCGACTTGCTTGGTGGCTGATGCACGTCTCAGACCAGATAGGCTTCTGTGATAATATAACAAAAGCCCGGTGCTTTTACATACCAAAAACCTTTTCTCTCTGTTCGTAGAACAGAGGATCAGGTTCTCAATTCTGTTGTATTTTTTCAGTCTGTTTTCTTTAAGTTTAAAAAAAATCGCGAATAAAAGTATTTTATGTCGTGGTATGTAGACACAGAACTAGCAATAAAAGTAATAAGCGAGCGAAGCAATGTTGGACAACATCGCGCAGGTTTTAAACTAAAATTCATTGAAATTGGCTTTGTTGGTTTGAGTATAATGTGTTATTAGTATCAACATTCAAATTAGTGTTAAATGTACAAAGAGCTAAAGAGCACAATACACTACCTATGGATAGGAAGCAATCTTGATAACGACCATATTTTATATAAATGATCTGGCAGTATGTGTGGAAAAGGAATCAGACATGGTTCTCTTTGCCGACGACACGACTGTCATAGTAAGCGACAAAAATAAAACAAACGTATGTAAGAAACTAGACAAACTAATCTCAAGCATTAATGAATGGATCAAGGCCAATAATCTTCTTTTGAATGTCGAAAAAACTAATATCGTTAGGTTCTTTCTGGGAAGTGTTGTAAGTGCTGACCCAGTTCATAATACAATTATTAAATATTCAATCAATGCAATAAATGAAGTTAAATTCTTAGGAGTAAAAATTGACAGCAAACTGACATGGATCAGCCATATTGACTCCCTCGTAGATAAACTTAAATCAGCCGCTTTTGAAATAAAAACCATAAGACAGTTAAGCGATATTCATTCGGCTAGGGCTGTATATCATGCTTATTTTCACTCGCTCATGACCTGTTACATTATGATTGTTTACAACGAGTGGCGCTGATTCATACGCGGGGCGTGGCAATCCGGTCTGAGGGTATAAATATTGAAGTTGAAGCGCAGCCGGCACAGTCTCAGCCAGAAGTTGGTCGAAGCAACAAGTCTGCAGAGCAGAGTGTTTTTTCGTCGGGGTGTGGAGGCATCAAGTGTTCCTATGGATGCCTCGTGGAGAGGTGAAATACGTGTCGAATTTCTTTTGGAGGTTGCATTTGTGGATTGTGTGTGCTTGTCTTTTACTAACGCTTTGCATGGCTTTACAATTGCGGGCGGGAGGGAGGTGCATGCATCTGCATCGTGTCTAACTCTTTGGGAATAGATTGGCGGAATAGTACTAAATATTTGTCCATATATTTAATGTTTGGTAAAAACATTGCGTGACCCAAGAGCGGGCTCCTATCTTGCTCAGCATATAAGTATTACCATTCAACGTGACAATGCAGCCAGTGTCTTAGAACTCTGACCTCTTGCGGGGATCTGGATCGTTATCTGTAGATCGTTCTTAGATAGTTCCTTAGAGAGCTCAATTGTTTCACATGTATTTTATATTATTTTGTACATTTCTGTAAATAAATGCTTGTATAATTCTAATAAGTCATTTAATATGTAATTTACTGTGAAATATATTTCTTATTAAAATGAGCAGACAAATTTGAGGGTGGGACAGCTAGTTTTATATATACTAGTGGTCGCCCCCTTGTTGAAAACCGACCATAATTAATGTATTTTTATGCATAATTAAAAAAAATATTAGCATTGTGCACTCCTTCTCTAAATAAACTACTAGTTGGTGTCCGTGACTTCGTCTGCGCCTAATTCTAACGGTTTTCGCAGCGCACGCCAAAACAGCTTGCAGATGGCAGATTTTTTTCATAATTACATGACACTTATCGTGATATTTTGGACAATTCACATAATTTTTAAAACTATCATGGTTTTCCACATAATTTTAACTCAAAGTGGGATATTTACCATGATATATGAGTTCACATAATATCTTTATAAATTATAGCCTTTGTGTTATTCTGATGTATAAGCTATATTATTGTAAAGTTTCATTAAAATCCATTCGGTAGTTTTTACGTGAAAGAGTAACAAACATTACATACAAACATTTACGTTTATAATATATATAAATTCTTACATTTACCTTAGCGATGTACTCCACCCGAAGAATCTTCGCACTTATACCAATCGTGTCCTACATAACGATTGCGACTGAATGGCTGAAGACAAAGGAACTGGATTGCGCGCGCATCGTGACATAACCATCGTTCACGGCACCATTCTGTCACACGCTCCGCAACAGACGCACGCTACTTCGCTCCGCAGTCAGCTATACTCTCCGAGGCTTACCTACCATTCTTACCTGTGCTTATTATGCTTTACAATTAAATTTGATTTGTTAGTGTTGAATAAACGGAGGTGCTAAAGTGTCTGAAGTGTTTTTATTGCGAGTACCAGTACACTACTTACTACAGGAACAAAAAACGGATCAAAAAGACACATCATCCCAGCACACACTACAAAGTCACCGACATAGCACTCAAAATTTGCAACATGAAGTGGCAATGGGCAGGCCATATAGCTCGCAGAACTGGTAACCGTTGGGGAATAAAAGTTCTGGACAGGAAAACGAAACGTAGGACGACCCCCCCACCCGATGGACTGACGACATTGTAAAGATCGCAGGAAGTCGGTGGATGGAGAGGGCTCATAATCGTTTTTCCTGGAAATCTATTGGGGGCCTATGTTCAGCAGTGGACTTCATAAAGGCTTTTATTATGATGATGATGATGATGATGAGAGACCTTATAACACCACAGGACAAACACTTATGCTCATCACACAAATGATTATCCTAGGAAGGAATCGAACCCTCAACCAACAGTGCAGAAGGCAGAGCTGCTACCAAATGAGCTGACAGGTAGTCAGATTTTTTTTAACAGTCCTTAGATAGCTCCACTGTTTTTATATATTTTTTATTATTTTATATTAATATGTTTAGCACTAAGTATTGCTTTGCAGTCGGATGTCTCTATTTACTTATTACGGAAAGCATCACTGCGGGGGTACACAGATACTTCGCACACAGGTGCTTCAAGGCAAGCCCTATCCTGAGGGCATATTTTATCATCTTCTTCACCATTGCCGGGCAGGTACGTATTAGGTACCTTTAGAATATAAATTGTGAATGGTCAAGTCAAGGCAAGTGAAAAGATACTTTATTTAATACAATCACAAGGATCACTTTGAAACGTCTTACATACTAGGTGAATTTAGTCGCCAATTCTTCCTAACCCAAGCCCTAGAAGAACCGGCAAGAAAATCGTCCTGGTCCTAGCGCTTTTTTTGCATGATCCATTTTATTACCTTAACTACCAAAAACCAATAAAAGAGAGTTCATACTTTTCAAATGTGTCGGTTAACTGTCGGAGGGCAGAGCGACATTAGGCCATGCGTTCTTATCAATAATTATAGTAATTTATATTATTAGGTTGGGGAAAAAGTCTTTTCGCATTATAGTATGTATGAACTTGTAATAAAATCTCTTTAGCTATACTATCTATTTGTATCTGGGTGGTTTTGGTATCATTAAAATTTTTAATTTTAAAGAACATACCTAATTCCAAATTCAAATTAGGAAAATGTGTGATTTTTATTTGTTTTTCGTACTGTCAAGATGAGTGAATCAATGAAGAAATTCGATACATTTTAAAATTTTACTACAAAAAAGGTAAAAATGCAACGCAAGCCTCGAAAAGAAATGGCGATGTTTATGGACCTGTAGTTCAGTGTCTGTGAGAGTAGCACAAATTTGGTTTAAGCGTTTTCAATCCGAAAATTTTGATGTCAAAGATGCACGACGCTCTGGTCGCCCTATTACGGATAAAATGGATGCCATTTTTAAAAAAGTGGAGCAAGATCGGCATATCAGTAGTTACGACGTAGCTGAAGAACCACAAAACAGTTTTGGCGCAATTGAAAAAAACTGGGTACACAAAAAAGCTCGATATTTGGGTACCTCATGAGCTTACTGAAAGAAACCTAATGAACCGTTCATTTGTGATTCTTTATTACGACGTAATGAACCCGAACCATTTTTGAAGAAGCTGATAACTGGTGATGAAAAGTGGATCACGTACGACAAGAACGTGCGAAAAAGGTCGTGGTCAAAAAGGCCGGTCAGGCTTCACAGACTGTGGCAAAACCCGGGTTAACTCGCAACAAGGTGATGCTGTGTGTGTCGTGGGATTGGAAGGGCATTATTCATTATGAGCAGTTACCACCAGGCAGGACCATCGATTCTGAACTCTACTGCAAATAACTGATGAAATTAAAGCAAGAAGTTGAGAGAAAGCGGCCGGAATTAATCAACAGAAGGGGTGTGGTTTTTCATCATGATAACGCCTAGACCTCACACATCTTTAGCCACTCAGCAAAAATTAAGAGAGTTTGGCTGGGAGGTGTTAATGCATCCACCGTATAGTCCTGACCTTGCACCTTCAGATTTCCACCTGTTTCGGTCTCTTCAGAATTCTTTAGGCAGTGTCAGGTTAACATCACGAGAGGACTACCAAAACCACTTGTCGCGGTATTTTGATCAGAAGTCCCAAAATTTCTATAGCAATGGGATCAAATTCAAATATTTATTTTTCTTTTGATACATTTTGTACACTAGGAAAAGTCACATTAAACAATAAATATAAATCATTGAGATCCATTGAATGATAGATTGTAGCAAGTACATACAATAATAATACATAGTCATTTTTGATTCTTATAATTACATACAAAATTCATCAGCCAGAGCTTCGTCAATAACATAATAAGATTTATATAATAGAAATGTCCTTATTTTGCAAGTAAAGTCCTTAATATCTAAGTTTCTTATGTCCATATGTAATTTAATATAAAAAGTTATGCCCATGCATAAAAAGCTTTTATCTACTTTAGCAAGTCTATGTGTCGGAATAACTATGTTTGTTTGTTGTTTTTAATCCGTGTATTGTAATTATATATGTCACTATGTAAATGATAATTGTCGTGGTGTAATTTTGCATAAATTGATTTTGATAAATATATTCGCCTGTTAATGTCATTATACCTAGTTCCTTTAATTTATTTCTGCATGATTCCATTTTGTTCATTTTCAGTATGAACCGTATCGCTCGTTTCTGCAGTATAAACACTCTATTTGATTGAGACGCATTTCCCCATGCTAGAATGCCATAGGTCATGAGCGAGTGAAAATAAGCATGATATACAGCCTTAGCCGAATGAATATCGCTTAACTGTCTTATGGTTTTTATTGCAAAAGCGGCTGATTTAAGTTTACCTACGAGGGAGTCAATATGGCTGATCCATGTCAGTTTGCTGTCAATTTTTACTCCTAAGAATTTAACTTCATTTATTGCATTGATTGAATATTTAATAATTGTATTATGAACTGGGTCAGCACTTACAACACTTCCCAGAAAGAACCTAACGATATTAGTTTTTTCGACATTCAAAAGAAGATTATTGGCCTTGAACCATTCATTAATGCTTGAGATTAGTTTGTCTAGTTTCTTACATACGTTTGTTTTATATTTGTCGCTTACTATGACAGTCGTGTCGTCGGCAAAGAGAACCATGTCTGATTCCTTTTCCACACATACTGCCAGATCATTTATATAAATTATAAATAATAAAGGCCCCAAGATAGACCCTTGACGTACTCCCATTTCTATTTTGTTAGATTCTGATTTATGCCCGTTAACTTCCGTTATTTGTGTTCTATTATGAAGGTAAGATAAGACAATAGATAGCTCGTTATTGCGTACCCCATAATGTGCCAGTTGTGCCACTAGGATGTCATGACATACACAATCAAATGCCTTGGACAGGTCACAAAACAAGCCATATGTGTATTTGGAGCTGTCTAGATCCCACAGCACTCTTTCTAACATAGCTGTAATTGCATGAGTCGTGCTTTTTCTTTTTTGGAATCCAAATTGTCTACTGTTAATTATATTATTAGTCTCTACAAACTCGTATAACTCATTTGCTAAAAATTTCTCGTAGATTTTACTTAATACGAGCAAAATAGAGATTGGCCTATAATTGTTAGCATCTGAGTGGGAACCTTTTTTATACAGTGGGATGACTTGCGCTACCTTAAGCAAATCGGGAAAGTAACCCTTATGAATGCACTCATTAATAACGCTTGCCAGAGGAACAGCTACTTCAAACTTTATCTTTTTTAATAATAATGTGGATACACCCCATAAGTCGCATGAACTCTTGTGTCTTAGACCGTCAATTATTTTTATAATGCAAAGAGGAGTGATATCCCTTAATGAAAATGGTATGACATTAGGCGCTGTATATTTGTGTAGAAAAGATAAGGCTTCTATCTCTGATTTCATCAGATCTTTTGCCAACACGGTTGCGATCTGGGCAAACAAGTCATTAAAATAACTAGCAATTTCAGAAGGTGATGCTAATAGATCGTTATTAAGACCTTTAATTTTCTGAATTTGATTGGGACATACATTCGTTTTCCCTGTTTCTTTTTTGATAATATTCCATGTTGCTTTTATCACATTGTCAGAGGCTAAAATTTTCTTATGGATATAATTCTTTTTGGCCAATAAAGCAATTTTTTTAAATAATATAATACATTTTGAAATGTATACTCTGATGTTTTCATTGTTCGTTAACGTAAGTTTTTGATAATGTTTTTCAAGTTTGTGTAATTTTTAAGCCTGGCGTAGCCCAATCGTTAAATGACTTCTTTGTTTTCCTTAAAACTGTTTTAACTGGCATAACTGCTTCCAATTGCATCATAAAAGTAGAAAAGAATTCATGAAAACTAATTGGACTTCTGTTTCCGAATCTTTTTTAGGCGCATATTAATATATGGTTCTCTCACCGCATTGACAACTATAACTTGTGCAAAATGATCCGATTTTACACCATACGTCACATTTGAATGTACAACATCTAAGGTACAAAATATATTGTCGATGTAGGTGGCACTATGGCTAGTTAACCTTGTAATGTCAAATATTTTTCGTGTCAAACTATAACATCCTAATAGGTCTAATAAAATATTACATTGGTTGGAGTCAACTTGAAAATTAATATTAAAGTCACCACAAAGTACGATGTCCCTGTAAATATTCGACTTAGTCTTTGTTAAAATCGATAAACATAATTCCAGTTTGTCTAGAAAAATCTTAAAGTCGTTGCATGGAGACCTATATCCAACAATAATAACATAATTCTTAATTTCTACACAGCTTACTTCGAAGTCTTTCTCAACAATAAGTTTACAAATGTCTCTTCTTGGCTTAGCCTGGATACTATTTTTAACTAAAATAGAAGTACCTCCTCTGCCAATTTTGTTTCTATAGTTCGCATTTGCTATTAAATTGCTATGGTTGTTAAATGAACAAAAATTGATTTCTTCTTCTTTCAGCCACGTTTCTGTAATGCAAAATATATCCATCTTTTCTTGCTCTAAAAATAAGTCAAATAATAATCTCTTCGCGTTCATGCCTCCTACATTTTGATGTCCTATTGTTATTAAATTATTAGATTCTTTTTCTTTTTCTATGTGTTTTTTTGTGTTTGTCTTGCATGTGGAAAATACTCATTAAGATTGTGATTTTGTATAGTTGGTTTTATAAAAGTGAGGTAACTTGTACTCTTGAAGTTGTTTATACCGTAGCATAGACTATCTTCAAGATTGAGCATTGAGCATTTAATGACTGTCTGTTGGTTGTATGTCTCATAGGACTATTGACCTCCAAGTACTTTACCCTTTCATTTGCTATTGCTATATGATGTATGTTATTGTTTAGTCTGAAGATATCGTTGTCTTTGACTCCGTCGCATTTTATGGAACTAATAATAACTTTGCATGTTATATTGTTCAGTATTTTATTAAATATTTTTGGGTAAGAGTCGAGGTTTCCATACTGTTTGGAATGCATGCTTATCAGCAGTACCGCTGTGTCATTTAATTCCAAGCATTTTGTTTTTTTCTCGAATCTAGAAATATTCTAGATGTATTATATATGTATATATGTTTAGAATATTTGTGAAGTTCGCACCTGGCATACAGTAATTTATGAATTCTTCATATGGTCTTAATTTGTAACGCATCATTTCTGCTAGGCTCCGACCGCCTCCATCCAAATTATCAAGACTTTTTCAAGCCTCTTAGAGTCGTCCACTTTATCATTTAAATAATGTTTCTCTGTCATGTGGTTGTTTTGGGTGCAAACTTTCAAGTTAACAAGTTTTCCGTTCAATAAAAAAACTGAAGTTCTCCCATTTTCTTTTCTAGATAAATTACTTTCTCATGTATCCGACAATCTTGGTTTATGTCCATCTCGTTTTATCTTATTATTTTTAGAAATTGTTCTCACTGGGTTTGGAGATTTTTTATAGTCAAGTCTCTTCTCGTTAATTCATTTTCAATTAAAGCTTGAGCTATTTTTAGCTGTTTTGTTTGCTGTGCCATATTTTTTATGCGCTTTATAAGTTTTTTATGACGTTTAAATTTAACATCAAGAGCTTTTACTACTGTTTGAATCTCTTTGGTTTATTTTGTAATTGTTTTATTTTATATAATTTTGTCTGTAGATTACAATATTTTAGTTTCAGTCCGTCATACTCGTTTTGTAGATTCTGAGTGTTTTCTTCACACCCACCCTGTCCTGTTTTTTGCGACAAGGAGGTTTTCATGTTCTAACTGGTCATCTCGCAGTAAGCTATTGTCAAGTTTTAATTTTTCTATACAATCTTGTAATTTTTTTATTTGTTCCTCAGATTCATACACACTTCTTTTCAAATTTTGATTATCTCCTAACACTTTTTCAAATTCTTTGGAATTCATGTCTTGTTCATTCAATAATGTTGTGGTTAAAATTTTCTCTTTGTCTAGGTCAAGTTTTAAGGCATTAACTATGTATTGTATTTTTTTGAACTTGTCTTGTTCATCTTGCTTTTCACTTTTAGTGGCGTTTTCAGTGCCTTTATTTTGCAGCTTTGTTCTAGCACGAGTAAACATTTAACAATGTAGTGGTAATCAATGTGCTTTATCTCAGCTGGCCCAATATATTAAAAGCTTCTTGTTGCTATTTGTAACAACAAAAAAAAAATGGCAAAAATTTTTTTTACGCTGGACCGATTCGATCCTGCTTCCTTTGACTTGGCAGTCTACGGGAATAGCCACTTCACTGTAGTGGCTGATTTAAACAGCGCGAAATAATTGTCCAGATGTTGAAGCGAACTTTTGTTTCTGTGCCGTTAGTTACTTGAAAATGAATTATACAAGCAACCCTCAATATTGGCAGAATAAAAGTTATTGTGCGATTTGTTTTTAGATTATAAATCGGCTTGAGAATATGAATAATGTTTATGAGACTCACTATTTGTTGTGTTACAGTCCTTTTGTGTTACAAATTTAAAATAAATATATAATAGTTTAAAAAAACTAAAAAACACTTTATATAAAAAACCAAACTAAAAAAATAGAAAATAATTTTAATAAATGTAGGTAAGAAATAAATGTTTTATTTAAAAAAAGCGTGGGGTTCATATTGTCAATAGTTATAAATATTTCATTGACAGATATGAGAAGAAGGATTATCATTTCGATAATATCTTAAAAAGCAACCCACGCTCATTTTTAATAAAACATTTTTTTCATACCTACATTTATTAAAATTATTTTCTATTTTTTTCGTTTGGTTTTCTATATAAGTCGTTTTTTTTAGTTTTTTTAAACTATTATTTATTTTCTACTTTTTAGTTTTAGGATATTCTCTCTTTTTTTTTTTTTTCGTTTTATTGCAGTGTCATCTGTTTTTGACAGGTGTGCAAAATTTGAATGAAATCTGGCCGTTTAAAGTGGGTCAAAATCTCGTCCTTTTTTTTTTTTTTTTTGAATTATTGCATTGTCATCGGTCTTTGACAGGTGTGCAAAATTTGAATGAAATCTGGCCTAGCTAAAGTTTTTGAAAAGTTGAAAATATTGCAAAGTATTTATATTAAAAGTACTTATTGAAAAGTACCGGGAATATAACAAACCATTATATTTAGACAGTATTACTATTGACAGTATTAAACATTCTGCTATTTATACAGCTCTTGAAAATCAACACATTAATAAAAGATACATAGACCGCGGGGCGGGTGCTGGCTGGTATTGATAAAACCCTAAGAATTTCGATTTCACAAACCTACGATGAGAACAGCCTGATCATCAAAGGCCAAATTAATGGAATGACCTGAAAAATGACATTGGATCTGGTGCTTCTCGTACAGTAGTGAGTTCCCAACTTGCAAATCGCTTTCTTGGGCACTTTTCTCGCAAATGTAACAGTGTTCAACTCGTGACAGCAACCGGCCAGCACATTTCCGTTCAAGGCCAGATGTACGTGGAGAGGAAACTAGGGGAGACAATTTACCATCACAACGTCATTATATCCAACATAGTTGATGAATGCATTCTGGGTTTGGTTTTCTTGCGAGAACACCACGTGGAGATCAACGTAAATCAAGGGATTTCAAAATATGGTACAGAGGGTCTTTATGGAAGGGGGATCATTAGAAAAAGTCTACTGCCTAAAAGAAATTGTGCTTCCTCCAAGGTCAGAAACAATGGTACCAGTACGCTTATTACAAACATCAGAAAAAAACACGATGTATATTGATAGAAAGGTTGGACAATGACCTACCATGGATTATGGCACGGACTCTAGTAAAGGCATCCACAATCTCGGCAGTGCGAATACTGAACCCGAGTAATGAAGAACATCTCATTAAGAAAGGAATGATAATGGGCAATCGTGAAGAAGTAACTTGGATGCGAAGATGTCAAGAATTATCCAGGGGCAATATATTAGAAGTCAATTACAATGTGTCATCATTGCTGAAAGATTGTCGCAAAGATCTTTCTGATGAGCCATTGCAAAATGACGGAGAAGATGTTACATCGATATGCCGATATTTTCTCATAAAATGATGGTGACATTGGAAAGACAGGGCTGGTTCAGCACACCATAAACACCGGTAACGAGTCACCGATTCGGCAACGACCAACTAGATTACCTGTCGCAAGAGAAAAGGAAGTGGAAACTACGATTGAAGGAATGGTAAAAGACGGAGTGATAGAACCTTATTCCAGTCCCTGTGTCCCTTATTGCTCTCCTGTGGTACTGTGAAATATAACAAAGAAAGATAGTTATCCACTTCCAAGGATTAACGACACACTAGACACTTTAACAGGCATAAAGTGGTTCACAACCCTGGACTTAAAAAGCGGCGACTGGCAGGTTGAAATAGACCCAAAAGATAAGGAGAAAACAGCGTTTTCTACGGGAAAGGGACTGTGGCAATTTAAAGTAATGCCGTTCGGGTTGTGCAATGCTCCTGCAACTTTTAAAGGATGGAAATGGTACTAGCTGGATTAATTGGAAACGCCTGCCTTGTCTACTTAAAAGACATTGTTATAGTGGAGCGTACGTTTGAAGACCAGCTTCAGAATCTGGAAAAAGTACTAGTCAAAATTCATGCAGCCAATCTTAAATTAAGTCCGAAGAAGTGCTAATTTTTTCAGACGACAAGTAAGCTTTTTGGGGCATATTATTTCAGAAGATGGTGTGCAAACTGTTCTAAAGAAAATCATCGCTGTTAAGGATTGGCCGTTCCCAAAGGATAAGACACAAGTACGAGCGTTTCTAGGGTTATGTTCTTAGTAGTGAAAACTTTGCGGCATTGCAGTAAATATCTCCTGGGGCGTAAATTTCATCTACGCACGGACCATACTGCATTGAAATGGCTGCTATAGTTCAAAAATCCTGAAGGACAAGTGGATTGAACAGCTACAGGAGTTTGACTGTGAAACTGAGCATCGCAGTGGAAAATCTCACGGTAAGCAGATGCATTGTCAAGAAGACCTTGTCCAGAAGAATGCAAGCATTGTGTAAAACAAGAGTCTAAAGAAGTGGTACCCGTCAAAATGTTGAGCACGGATCTTAGTGATGAGTAGAAGGAAATCCAGCAGAAAGCGCAGACAGATGACTCAGATATTAAGGCAATCATAGAATGGATAAGGGCTGGAAATTCTAAACCTGTATGGTGTGATGTGGCTGGAATGAGACGATAACAAACAGCTACTGGGTACAATGGGACAGTCTGGTTATCCATGATAGAGTATTGTGCGGTAAATAGGAAAATGCTCACCGAGATCACTGTCATCTACAAATGGTTGTTCCAAAGACGTATCTTAAGTGCTTAAACTCAACCATGAAGGATGCTCCGGGGGTCATATGGGGGGTAAAGAGAACTCTGTTGAAGATACGTTAGCGATTTTACTGGATCCATTGCAGAGATGATGTGGAAGACTGCTGCCAAATATGCACTAATGCGCTTCAATGAAATGACCGCATAGGTACTTGCAGCAGAGGGGCGTTAAATGTTTATAACGTGGAAGCCCCATGGGAGCGAATAGCGTTGACATTGCGGGACCATTTCCTGCAACTGAAAATGAAAACAAGTACTTCATGGTGGTTATGGATTATTTCATCCGGAGTTTATAAGAAGGCCTACCTTTTAATAATAATTACCTAACTGTCATCCTATACCTACTGTTAATTTAAATCTACTTACTCGGACGACGTGATTTTTACCTGTACTGTTAATTATTTTAGGTTAGATTAGTTCTATGTAAGTGACTCCAGTCTTTTTGAGGATAAATATCTATGAACTGAATGACGAAGACATGATACAAACATCGCGAGATCTTAGTGAGTGGCAAACTACTATTAGTAATATTAGTACTAGCTGCAAGTGGATTTTATTATTCAATGACAGCACATGGTAGTTTCTGAGACAGTTATTAGATGGAGTAGTAGGCTTGCATCATTTTGTTCATCCCCTCAGCTTAGCTACCATTTTTAAAACCTTTCAGAATTCTATCTTCACCTGGGTCAGAGACCATCGTCTCCATCATCGGTACAGCGACACTGACGGCGATCCCCACAACGCAAACCGAGGGTTTTTCTTCTGCCACATGGGCTGGCTGATGATGAAGAAACACCCTCTCGTGAAAGAGCTGGGACGGAGCATTGATATGAGCGATTTGAAAGCTGATCCTTGGGTTATGTGGCAGTACAAGTAAGTACAGTACTAGCAGCAGCAACAGTTACACCCGTATCCAGTGCAGTGAAGGAAACTGAGTAGTCTGGGTGCACGTCTTTTGCTTCGATCATTGTTTCTATCACCGGAAAAGAGGTGATAGAAAGAGGGGAGTTATTAGTTTTCTCAAAGGTTTCTCAAAGGTCGGCTACGCGCAAGTGATGCTCTTGTAGTTGCAGGCGTCAATAGGATTCTGTGACCACTTACAAATTTACAAATTTACAAATCACAAAAAAAAAATTTAAAACATTATAAATACTAGCTGCCTCTGCGTTGTAGGTTGATGGTTAGATTCCTTTCCAAGATAAACATTTGTATTGTATAAATTAGGTAATTTTATGCGCACGTAGAGTAGGCCAAACTTTTTCTAACCAATCGAATACATCACTCTGTTGAACTGACAAAGACTCGCCAGCAATCTTACCACTAACGATGTTCTGTCTTACATTAAAACGGTTTATCCAACTCATGGAACATGTAAAATTTTGCTTGTCTAACTATCTAGCATAAAAGTTTGCTTTCTCTTGTAACAGAGGTCCATTAACGGGTATTCACCTGCTCATGAGTAGAAGTTCTCACACGTTTGCATTTTAAAACATTGGCATTTAACAGCGGCTCGATTATCTTTATTCTTCTTTATTGTGGATATTGTAGAATGAGATACACCAAACTCCTTTGCGAGGGTTGCGTTTGATTCACCGGCTTCTAATCGGTGTAATATTGAATTTTTTTTTTTCAATTGTAAAACACTTTCGCTTCACAGAACTCATTTTGTCAAACTTTATGACATAACAGGTCATAACAGGTGACAAACACTAACTGTGATTTACTCGCGCCAATAAAGAGAGGTGAAGCGCGCGAAGCGAGGTGAAGTTAACCGGACATATTATTATAAATAATGGTCGCTTTAAGCAATTGTTCGCTTAAACCGGAGTCACAATAAACAGTTATATATTCTCAGTACCTAATTAAAAAATCTAACTTGAGTAAACATTATAGTCACTAAAAACGGTTAGTCGTTAAAGCGAAGTCGTTATATATGAATTTTATTGTATATCAAGAATCAAGGAATATATCATTGAAGTATAACGAACTCTACTAATTTAGTCTATGTTTTGTAGTCAAATTAGACCATTACAGATAGAAAACAGAATGTAGATCACTGACTGCAGGTAAAAAGGCCAAAAGCCTTACAACATTATCTCGATTGATAGTCACACTAAACATGCGTCCATCAGCACAAGTTCTGTAAATATTCTTATTTTTTTAACTCATTCATAATTTCACTTACAAAGTTCGTATAACGCACAGGTCGTCAGACAAGCATATAAGTTCAGTCCCAAAAATAGGTGGCTCACTTTCATTCCAGCGCTCGGCGAAGCAACAAGAAGTCTGTGGAGAAACTCGTTTGCTCGTAATGTGCGATGCTATTTGCGGTGTTGGTGTTTCTTCGTTTCAGGGCGGAGCATGTCAATTATTCCAGAGGTTGCCTCGTGAAGGCGAAACACGTGTCGAATGAACACGTGTTTTTGTTTAACTCATAAGAATATATTGGCTAGATAGTACCAAATATATGTTTAGTTATTTGACATTTTGTAATGGATTTTCGCAAAGTCATGCATGAATCAATTATCTAACATTTAATCTATATTTTTAATCTTTCAGACATTACTACGCACTATATACTCTACTGGCGTGTTTCCCTGTGGTAGTGCCGGTATACTTCGGAGAGAGCTGGTTAAACGCCATATTTTATTGTGGATTCTACCTTTATTTACTATCGCTGCACTTAACGTGGCTGATAAATAGCGTCGCACATTTTTACGGAAACCGCCCTTATGACAAGTAAGTACCTACTGACATGCATTTTAGAAAAAGTAAACAAGAGAACTCACCCGCGACTTCGTCTGCAAATAAACAATTATTTCATATGTATTATATGCCTCCCTAAGTTTTCACCATTCTCCACAATCCTGTGCTTAGCCTATTTATCCGTGGCCCGCGACATTGACTAACTGACAAATTGAAGGAATTACCTCCCGGGACAAACATTTTTGTGATGAACATAGATGTTTGTTCTGTGTCTGTGTGTTAAAGTATCATTATGTATGTTTTTTGAATTATACTCATATTATATATGTTATCTGGCTCCCATAGTACAAGTAATGCTTAGTTTGGTGTTAGTTAGCTTTATATCCTTCAAGATTTATTAAAATTTTAGGTACTGTCTTTAACACGATTAAATTCAGAACGGCTTTTAATGAAAATTTTCAAGGAAAAAGATTGTGTGCAAAACTTCAGGCGGTAGCTAGTTCATAATATTAGTAGGGTTGGTAACAGGCAAGCATATAAATGTTAAAAGTAAGCTAAAAATAAATATTTCCTTCAGGAACCTACGTCCAGTTGAGTCCGGGTTTGCGTCGTTCTGGACGCTGGGCGAGGGCTGGCACAACTATCACCACGCGTTCCCTTGGGACTACAAGGCGTCGGAACTTGGCATGCCTCTCAATCTCACAGCGGATATTATTAGGCTTTGGGAGAGACTGGGCCTTGCTTATGATTTGAAGACTGCATCTTCAGATGTGGTTTGTATAAGTACAAGTACTACATTCTATAATTTCCTTCTTTTCCTAAGGCATCAATCTTGATAGCAATATTGCCAATGTCAAAAGATTATTTTGTATCGTCGCAAAGTCGTAGTCGATCTTCATTCGTTTAATCTAAACGTTGTCACGCAAGGTGACAAAAGTTAAAAGTTAAAAAAAGAGCCTGTGAAGTCAGTCAGGGTCAGGGTAGGGTAGGTCAAGCCAAGGTCACGTTTTACGCCGATGGGTTTGGGCAGTTTCGCACTATCCTTTGGCAGTCTTGCATATAAGCAGCAAGGGCAGTGCTAAGCCCAGTCTACCAGTCTTCAGAGTTCAGTCTCCCGTCTTGAAGAGATTTATTACCAAACTCTAACGCGCCAAAATAAGTTTTCACTTCTGTCGGCACTTCCCGGATTGCAACCCGATATTATTTTTTTCTGACTCGTTACAACCGTGTGTTGCCCACCATACAAGTTCTTGGCAGTGCTCATCAAATTAATCAATCACTTAACCTTATTTGAAACGAATGTCTAGATAACATGAGCTTAGCGACGAGTCCTACGCATGCAAGTGGCTCAGTGCCCAACCTAACCAAGAATCAACTACAAAAATGTAAAACACCTACCTATACAGAGTCGCATTGCGATTTGCGTAAAACACATGGCTGATCTACGGAGTGGCATCATGAGCTTACTAAAAGAATTCACGTCATCACAAAGCGAACGTATGAAGTCGGTAAGTGAAGATATTTCCCAAATCAGAAATCAAATAGACAATATCCAGGGTACTACAGAAATCTTGGTTATGGAACACGGCAAGATATTAACTGATATCAACGACTTGCAAATTCAGAAATCTATATCCGAGCAAAATATCAAGGACCTAGAAAATGATATAAATGCTATAAAAACAAGCACATCATCTTCAATTGAATCTACATGTGCACGCGAAGACCTGATACGAGAAATTAGCGAAAGAACAGCCAGGAAGAAAAACATCATTATTATTGGCGTTGCTAAATCACATGGTTCCGAAGTAGAAGAAAGACGTTCATATGATGAAAATGAAGCATTAAAAATAATAAACGTGACAACCAAATATGCTCTTTCTACAGTTTAGACAACGAGACTAGGTAAATACAAGCCAGAGACGAATCGCCCCATATAAATGTATTTGGGCTCTGCTGATAATCAAAAGAGGTACTCAGAAATAGAGACAAGGTTATTAACAAAACCATCAAAGTATACTCGGATCAAACTCCAGCCCAACAATCGCACATGAAAAAACTAAAAAAGGAGCTTATAAATAGACCGAAGAATGGTGAAAGAGGATCTATAAAATACGTAAAGGATGCCCTAAAATTGTCACCTTTGCAAAAAACGAATAACCCTACAGCAACAACAACAAACTAATGTGGTCAGTGAAAACAACATGGCCAGGTTATTACGTACCAAGTTATAAAAACATACGACACCCCTACAACATTATGCACATCAATGAGTTTCTTCTACACCAATATCAGAAGTATTATTCGACCTGGAAAACTCGATGAACTCTAATGTATTATAAAATCCATCGACGCGAACGTACATCTTATTATGATAACTGAATCATGGATCAAAACAGAAGAAGAAGCTGGTAGAATACAAATACTCAACTATACCCATTATTACAATCATAGAACTGATAAAATAGGGGGCGGTACATCCATTTTCATACACAATGACTTAAAACACAGCCTCAGCGAAGAAAAGTACATAAATGGTAACAACTACTTGTGAATTACCCTTAACAAACTAAAACTCAATATTGGACTTATATACAAGCCAGGCGACACTAATATGAACAACTTTCTGCAAGACTTTCAGTCACAAATACAACATAGAAAAAGTGCATTCGTTTTTGGTGACTTCAATTTAAACCTACTTCAAACCGAGCGAGACACAAACAAATTTAGTAACGTAATACGAGAAGCTGGCTATTCAATTTTAAACAAAGTAGAAGAAAAATACGTGACCCGTTCAACAGCCACAAAGAAATCGATTCTGGTCCACGTCATTTCTAATCTGAAAGACAGAAGTTTCTATTTTGGTATACATGACTCGTCTCTTTCAGAGCACAAGCATATACTCTCCGGAATAAAAAAGTTTGAGCCAGAGCCCCCACAACGAGTCAAATATGAAGCCATTGATTATGAGTTATTGTTCAAGAACAGCGAATAGGAGTTTTACGAAAACAATATATTCAAATATTCTGAACTTGATATGTCTATTAAAACCATCTTGAAGCTAAATAAGGTACACAAAACCAAAATTCAAAACCCGCCGCAAAGAGATTGGATCAACAAAACCATAATAAATCACATAAATAATAAAATATACTCTGGCAAAAATTTGAACACAACCCAAATGACAAAGAGTTACATAAGCAATTCAATAAAACAAGAAACAATGTAACCGAACTGATATCTAAAACCAAAAGTAGCTCCTATTACGACTCCTTTATCAAATGTAAAAACAATCCAAAAAGAATGTGGAGACTCATTACATATCTAAAAACAAAATAAACGCTGATTCTGTTCCGCCCATACTTAAACTGAAGGAGGTCTAATTACAGACGGCAGCAGCATATGCGAAGTACTTAATAAATTTTTTGTAACGATTGGACCGTACCTAGCAAACAAAATACCGCTTAATCTCACTAACAACAACCTGTGCACAGTCAATAACACAGATATCGAGTTATCGACACTCGATAAATGTAGTGACGATGAAGTTTCAAAAATAATTCATCAACTCGACCCTAACTCTAGTTCTAGAATAGACGGTATTTCCACTAAGGCACTTAAATGTATCAAACCTCACATTCTCTCAGAACTCACACGGTGCATAAACTATTGCTTAGATAATGGAGTATTTCCAGATGAACTAAAAACTGCTAAAGTTACCCCTATTTATAAATCTGAGAAGAAAACCGATCCTAGTAACTACAGTCCGATCTTTGTCTTACCAGTGATATCTAAAATATACGAAAAGATAATGCATAATCGCTTGAACATTTTCTTAACACAAATAAATTTTCTATCGGATCGCCAGTACGGTTTTAGGCCGAAATCTAACACCTTAGCCGCAACAATTGATTTAATTACTAAAATAAAAACAAATATTCATGCAAAAAACTTTGAATAGGAATCTTCGTAGATCTAAAAAAGGCATTCGATACAGTGAGCCACACACTTCTAATAAATATACATTCTAAAATTGGAATCACTGATAAAGCACTGCAGATTTTTGTTAGTTACCTGGATAATGAAATAGTTAAGATAGGGCAATACCAAAGAGGCAATATCAACCTATCACATAGGGCGTCCCCCAAGGTTACATCTTGGGGCCACTTTTTTTCTTGATTTACGTCAATAACATCAGTGAACTGAAATTATGTGGTGAAATATCGCTATACGCAGATGACACTTGCATATTCTATTTCGGACATTCAATGGAAGAAATCATGCCACGAGCACAATCTGATTTGAATACATTAAACAACTGGTTTCAGAGTAACTTATTAACTATAAATACATCCAAGACATCTTACATGATATTCAAAGCTAAAAATACGATCATCGGCAACTACTCTCCACTAACTATTGACACTATTAATATAAAGGAGGTAACAGAAGAAAAATATCTAGGCCTTACACTAGACGGAGGCCTTACATGGAAGGCTCATATAGCAAAAGTAAGATCAAAACTGTCATCCTTACTAGGTTCAATGTATGGGTGTGTGCGATGTTTTCCGCGTCCAGTACGGTACACTGTCTATTTTACGCTAGTAAAACCACACCTGTACTACCTTGTTCAAATATGGGGCAGTGCCAGTAAAACTACGCTTAAAGATCTACATAAAATAATATAATAAAACTTTCTTAACACTTACGGAAAACTTATACCGAGAAACTGAAATTATGAACATGTACCAAACATACTATTAATAATACCTGTTTAATACCTGTAAATTAATTTAAAAAAATAAAGAAGGAAAAACACAGACACATATTACCTTTAAAACAAATAGACAAAGGAGAAAAGGTGTACTCCGTAACGCTGACAACATTTACATTTCCATAGTTCGTACGAATTATGACAAGAGCATATGTTCTGAAAGCGCTAAATTATTTAATAGCTTACCAAAAGAAATTAAAAACTCTAAAGTGCTAGTAGTTTTAAAAGCAAACTAAAATCGTACATAATTTCAAAACTTTAAATCCGGCCCTGTACTTGCATTATCGGACGACATTAGTCACCGAGCGGGTGCTTGCCTTCGCTCGGCAAGCGTATTTCATGTTTGTTCATATTTTCTCTCTAATATCATTATTACAAAACACTTGACCCATCTATGCTATTACCTACGTCTATGACAATATTATTACGCTAAACATACAAATACAAAACTCCTTTTCAATTTTCTGTTCTTGCCCAGTATCTGCAAAATGTACCTACTGCAACCTGAAGTGCTTTGGTATAAAAAGCATTATACTTAATTTAAATGTTACTAATGTTCTGCATGCTCACTCTATAGCTTTTAAGTTAACTATTATGTTAGTTTTAAATATCTCATTAACTGAAATGTAACTTTCTTTTGAGAATAAATATCTTTAAACAGAAAATCGTTACGGTTATTGCGCAGAAAGGCAAGGTGTCGGTTTAAGCAACGACAAGATTTCCAGTGAATGTTCTAGACGCGCATTCCGCGATGACGTTCAGAATAGACAAACGATCGACTAATACCAAACAATAACTTGACACTGTCAAAATTTACATTTACATTTTTTACATTTTGTCACATGCCATTAACAAAGAAAAAGAAGAGGATGATTGGCTGCTTGTGTCACAACTTATGAATGAATTAACAAAGTAGGTAAATGAGTACCGTTATTTTGAGATATGATGCGCGGTCTATACATAGGTGGGTGACCATTAGTGACATGCAACATCGAGTGCTTCATACTTCATGCTAAATAGTTAGGTATAATAATAATAATTATTATTATTATTCATAATAATTCATTTATATCCTCTTTTGACATGTTGCATGTACTTAGATATGTCATAACAATATTTGGGAATCTTATACAGAATGTGTTTCACAGAATATAAATTTATCAGCCAAAGCCTCGTCAATCTTATGGTAACTCTTTTGTAATAATAGCCTTTTTACAATATTGAAAAATTCAGGGTCAGATTTAGATTTAATGTCAGTAGAAATTTTATTATATAATTTAATGGACACACACATAAAACTCTTTAATGTTTTAGTCAGTCTAATCTTAGGAGTCAGAACATTTCTTTTATTCTTTTATTTCTTTTATATTTATTTGTGTTATACTTATGTGTAACAAACTTCATGTTAGTGATATTTCCTCTAATATAAACAATATTTTGAAAAATAATTTCACCAAGAGATAAATTCAAAGAATTGAACATTATGACTATCATAATGTTCAATTCTTTGAATTTTTTCTCTACGAGAGTCTCTATATTTGAGCCCTAAAATATATCTAACACAGCGTTTTTGCATTATAAATATCCTATTTGATTCTGCAGCAGTTCCCCAGAACATTATTCCGTTACTCATCAACGAATGAAAATATGCATAGTTTACATCCTTAGCAGCCTTAGGCCCCCCCAGTTCTTTAATTTTTTAACTGCATATGTAGCAGAACTTAGATTTTTTTGATATCGATGTTTTCATTTATAATGAGAATGGTTTTGGTATTTTGATAAGGCTACACCATACCAAACTAAATTGCTGCTTGCTTTTATATTTCAGGTAGAGAAACGCATTTTAAGAACCGGTGATGGTACACACCGCCTGTTTGGCAATGAGAACAAATCAGCAATGAGTCCATGGTAAGAATACACCTACTAAGATTTGGATTTACTTGTAAAAAAACTATCTTCTATTCTATTCTATTCTACACAAGTTGGTATTTTATGTTACTAAAGTGATTCATTAAACTGTACAAGTTTGTTATCTGTACTAACATTATAAAGAGGAAAGATTTGATTGTCTGTTTGTTTGTATTGAATAAGCTCCGAAACTACTGGACCGATTTGAAAAATTATTTTACCATTAGAAAGCTACACTATCCCCGGGTGACATAGGCTACTTTTTATCCCTTGAAAATTGGTTTGTCCCGGGAAAAATCTTCAACGTAGGCAAAGCTGCGCGCGGAAAGCTAGTAATATATTATTATATTTTTAATTTGAGAGGAGTTTGATTCTCATAAAATGGATACAGATAGACCAGATAGTGACGAACTATTATATTGGTAGGGATTTTAATAGACATGTGAAAAGAATAAATTGAGGGTATAAAGAGGCACAGCATGTGTTTCCTGTTTGCTTTGGCTTTTGACTTTTGACTTATTATTACATAAGAGGTATAGCCAATACAGTTTTCAAAAAGAATAAGGGTCAACTGATAACATATCAATGTGGCAACCACGAAACACAGATTTATTACTTCCAAAATAAAAGAAACAGATTTAAACAACCACACAACAGTTTTGAACTGCAAAGTCATTTCGGGCGAAAGCTATACTCTAGAAAAGATATTATTACTAAAAATGATGAACTTGACAGAGAAATTGGTAAATTAATGTTGGATTTAAATGAAAACTTGTGTAAGAAGTGTGCCAAAGAATTTTTTTGCCAAAACAAAATGAAAAAATGGTGAAGAGAGAAGGATAAAATATATAGGGGAGAACAAAAGGACTGTATGCAACATGCAAATATCTAGAAATGGATCAAAGATACAGAATAGCGATGTAATAAGAAATGCAAATGATATAATTCTCAATATATTGTCAGTCTGGTGTGAAAACTCGCTTGGTGGACACGCCTCTTGGAATATTCCGTTTCATAGATCGTATCTATCGATCCTATGGAATCTGACTTCATTGTATGAAATGTAAGCCTCCTTCTTTTTTTAAACTTCCTTCTTTTTTTTTAATTGGCCAAAAAAACAAACTATGTTTTAAACTGATTTTAACATTTTAATGGAACCAATCCGAAGAGTATAAGTGTAAATTACTATATTTTTAGGGTTCCGTACCTCAAAAGGAAAAAACGGAACCCCTATAGGATCACTTTGTTGTCCGTCCGTCTGTCTGTCAAGACACTTTTTCTCAGGAACGCGTTATCAAGCTGAAATTTATATCAAATACTCAAGTCTACTGTCCCTTACAGCTGTAAAAAATTAAACTTCTAAGCCAACGCAATCAAAAGATACAGCCGTTTATGCCGCAAATTTTCGACACTCGCAAGGGAATCAAAACCTACAGGGAACTTCCCGTAAACTCAGAATCTTGAAATTTGGTACGAAGCAAGGACTTATAACACAGATAAAGGATAATTTGCGATAATCATACATTTTTAGTTACATCATATAATAAAAATATTTTTAATAATTCTAAACTTACTACCCTTTTTCTCATGAACGCGTAAAGGTATTAAATTGAAATTCATTTAAAATACTCAGGTCTATATTACCTTTAAGCTGTAACAAAATCAAACTTCTATGTTAACGCAATCAAGAGAAACAGCAATTTAAGTCACATATATTAAAACTAGCAACTCGCAAGGGAATCAAAACCTACAGGGTACTTCCCGTGAACTCAGAATCTTGATATTTGGTACTAAAACTGTAAATTCTTTGTTTCAACATCCAACTATGTCTCGATTGTCGTGATGGGTGAAATTTTACTAATATACTTAGGTTTTTACGGAACCCTCGGAGCGCGAGTCCGACTCGCACTTGGCCGGTTTTTTTATTTTAAATCGGTTCGTCAATGAATGAGTTTAATGATACGATATTGCTTTTGAACCGATGACCGTCGGGGCAGACTGTTTCTTGAGCGGAGGCCGCGTGTCGGCAAATGTAGTGTAGGGCGCCCTGTAGCTAGGTGGGGCGATGATATTCGAAAGGCAGCTGGCAGGGATTGGAGGAGGAAAGCTGAAAATCGAGCTCTAGGGCGTGCCATGCTTATACCCAGCAGTGGACTGACACGGGCTGATGATGTGACACTGAACATAACTGATATTTATGAAGAAAACCATTAGATGATTCCTCCATATAATGTGTTGCAGATGCTGATATCTCAGTATCATGATGCAGTATCTCTGATAAGAAATTGACTCAACGTTTTTTCAATGTCAGCGGAATTAACGTATTTGTAAGTTCTCCAGATGAGAATAATACTTTGTAAATCTTGTTAGATTCGGACCAGTGTACATCAGGTCGTTGAGACTGTTGCCACTTGATTTATTTAATGATACGTTAAACACCACGGAAGTTTAGTATTCTCGGAATCCATTCTTCATCATGAAGTATTAAGAATAGAATGTGCTTGATCACTAGGTGTTGATACTTTACGACACTGGGTGTTTTCCTTTTGCTTGAATTGGGCAATAGCTTTTCCCTTCGATGATCCCATTTTTTTTTCATAATCTGGTTTCTAATGAATGTTGGTACTTTGACAAAGTCAGAAAAGTACTTATTTATCAGCCAAGAGTTTTATCAGCTAACCATTCAGCGACTAGAAAATCCGCACATCATTTGTTTGCTGTGTGGTTTGCTGAACCTCACATAACATAACATCGCGTGTCTTTGCACCAAAAGCGCTTGAAGGACCAAAAAATTTTAAGAGCACTTCACCCACATGATATTGAATATTGATTGGGTTCTAACATTAATGAGAATGACCCAAATCCTCATTTAAAATAGAACTGTTTTTTTTAATTATTTGTATTAGAATGATACATGAGCGGGAGCTGCCGCGTTAAGAAAATGAACATTGACTGTAATGATGCCATTAAAAAAATTACGAATACGAAGCTTTATTATAAACCTAGTTAACTTGACTACCTTACCACTTTTGTCTCACTTTGTTGTATAATTTGTTGGCCTTTAAAATAAAACTTGACCTGTTGCACCAGCGCATAATTAACCAATCGGATTTTACATTTGACGTCAATAAATATAGGTATGGGCAACTTTCAAAGCAACTATTGCCTATCACAGTGGAGAAATGAAGTAAAGGACTAATTATGTTATAGCATAGCTACATAATTATTTCAATTAAAAACAGGCATAAACTAATAGGCACTCATCTAAAATGTAATACAAATTACCGAGGCGTGCAAAAAAATATTATGTAACACCATCTGGTTTCTATTCCGAATATTTCGATTTCAGCGATTTAGCATTGCGCAGCGCGGTCGCCCAAAGAAGTGGCATTAACGCTTCTCAGCTTTGATGCCACTTCTGGACCTATTTGGACCCACAAGCGAAAAATATAAATTTCAAACAAAAACAATTTGGCGTACCTACTCATATCATTAACTGTTTGTTTTTCTCTGCCTGTAACATTATTCGTGTTATGTGACACCTGTCCACCCTTTAGATGGTTTTTTTACAAACATAAATTTTATTTTATAAGTTTTTTACTTTTATCATCCACTGTACTCCATAACGATCAGCTAAGGATCATTTAAAATGGCTCAGCACCCGCATCTGAGTGTAAAATCGGGTTGGTAATTTTAGCTGAACTATAATTCTAGTAAGGATTTCAACATGGAACTGATCCCAGATGAGTGCTGCTTGACTGATGATGGAGAAGACAGCTATAGTCTTTAAATTATTGGGGGTTAGTCTCCTGCTGACTAACAGAAGAGCTGGCAATAGAGAGGGAAAACTTGAAACAAGCCCGTCTCGGTGCCAGCCGTTATGCACTTGCAACCGAACCGACACCGCATGTGATTCGTCTTTCCTGCGGGTTATGTTGGCAAGGTCGAGAGATTAGTGTGAGTACCTGGGAAGGCCTGCGCTATCAGACAGAATCCCAGGCACAGTGACGTCAGTGGAGACGAAACTTCACCCACCTCAGCTTGCTGAAGTGGATCCATGAACTAATGTTGTTAAATATAACTGCTCTGTTTTGTTTTGTTAAATAAAATGGGATTTTTCTATATACAGGATAAAAAAAAAACAAATAGGTTCCATTCCTACAAGAAATAATATTTCGCAATTGTAGGTATTGAAGCTATTGGGAAAAAAAATTAGATTTGTGTAATTGTGACATGAAAACTTTGCCAAAACGGAGCGATCTAAATCACCCGTGTTACAGAGTTACAAACTATATACTGCTTGCAAATAAATTCATATTGGAAAAATCATTAATATTTACAATTCAAAACTATCAGTGAACCAAATAAGACGTCAATTAAATAAGTTCAAAATTGGTATTACATAAAAAAATTAGCTCAGTATATGAATGGACTTTTGTGCGTAGCCTACCTAAATATTGGGTCTAGATCAAATAAAGCTAGAACTTGGTTGAAAAATGTTAACAGAGCTCTACCAAAAATAATGGGGTTTTTAGAACATACAGACTTTTACTGACTGATAATTATAAAGATAAGTCTATATATATTATATAACCTGTGGCACAGGTGAGTCTGTTCACTATTCTAGTTTTAAGACTCGGATACACGTTCAAGAATTTAATATGTTTTAATGTGCGCTGAGGCAGCTATCATATTGTTCATATATTTATATCTTTTTCATAAATGACGGAATTACGGTAGTTTTACAACAGTTTTAACCCGTTATTATGTATAACTCGTTGAAGAAAAATTTTAGGCTATTAATATAAATTAATATTTATACTTCTTAAACATACTCGTTATAGAGAGCTTTAACAGTTTAGGCAATTTACTTCTTAGGTATTATAAGTTTGGCTAAATATTTTTAGGTATACTCCTTCTTAGACCTTTGACAGTTAAGGCACCACACATGTAAGACCATTTATATTTTAGGCACAATGGAAATTTAGTCATTTTTCTGTTTAGGTTTTCTGGAAAATAGTAATTTTACATTTTAGGCATTTTAGAAATTAGACTTTCTGATCAGGAAGCCTTTCGACAACAAGAACTTCATCTCTCTCCGTTCTAGTATAAAAAGCAGGACAGAGCACTGTTCTACTATGATATATAGAATGCAGACATGAGACAGTTCTTTATTAACGGAGCCCTTGGAGCCAAGAAATACCTGCTCAAAGAAAAGGATGAGAATATGCCTAAAGCCAGGGTGCATTTTAAATGGTTAATCGTACTAACATAATAAATATGTCAAAATAAATACATCAAAATTGGTGGACAATGCACACAACACCATCTAGCCTTGAGCATAGCTTCTACTATGCTTATCAGAAACTAATAGAATACTTTTATATTTTGAATACATACATGAGGTACTTTTAAACACCCAGACACGAAACATGCGTCTATGTTCATCACATAAATGTTTATCCTGGAAGGGAATCGAACTGTCGGATGTTTGGATAAGAAATATTAATATAAATAGAAATATTTATTGCACATATCCACTCAGCAGTGGACGGTGACGATAGTCACCAGTGTCGCCAAACTCTTACCTGTTGGTGGTGAGTTTAGCCACCAGTTGTGAACTGTTTTATTTTTTTAGCTTGCTCTGCTATGCTTTATCTAACTTAAATTTAAAGCGCGAAATCTCGCCCGCTTTTCACAAACAGTTGAGAGGTGCGCGTCATATGAGCCTAGACTGTTGAGTGGTTATGTTATAATATACATTAATTTAGAGTCAAACATAAACCTCGGCCACCGGAACGTCAGCCCCGCAGTCTGCAATTTCTGCGCCCCCTCCTGCTCCACGAGGCCCCCCGGCTCTCGCGCCGCCAGCTCGCCAGCAGAAGAAGAGTTACGCGCAGGTGTCCCGCCGTCCTCAGCCGGCACGCCCGGCGCCCAGTGCCGAGACGCACCGAATGAGTCAGGCACGGCCGTAGAAGCCTAGCGGTGGCTTGCATAAGGTCAAAGATGAAGGCTTCACTATCGTGGAGAAGAAACGTCGACCGAAATCTTCCCGAAATCGGCGAGGTACCGCTCCGCTATCTGCTGGGCTCACTCTGCAGACGGTGGAGCCTACTGTGTCGATTTATGTGTCTCGGTTAGACCCGACCACTACGGGGGAGAGTATTCTCCGGTACGTGGACGAGAGAGGCCGATGCCGGATCAGGGAGCCACCTGCTGTACTTGTGCATGGCTTGAAGCGGTTAGAATAAAATAGAGACCAACTTCAAGTCGTATGTGCTCCGGGTAGCTGCCAAGTACAAGGACGTATTTCTCGCACCCGACTTCTGGTCAGCAGGAGTTGTCTACCGACGGTATAGGGAAGCACCGCTTACGAAAAAAGTGCCCTGACTTTATGTGTAGTTCATAAGTTTAAATGTATATATATGTTAGTATATAAGCTATTTATTTTCTATGGGCCCTTGTTATTGTATTTTATACACTTAATTTTGTGGCCTGAAATAAAATTTAATTTATTTTATTTTATTTTATTTATTTATTTATTATAAACCCTGTTAGGGCACAGAAATATTTCACTAGGGGCACCATTATTATACTTTAGTAACTAATTTTCTACTTTTTTAACTAATAATTTATTAGGTACTACAACTTATCGTAACTACTTCGTAACTACTAAAGTTATGAATCTTAGTTACGAATATTTCATAACATATTTCAGAATCATACTATGTAGTAATCAATAATGTATCTTATTATACATATAACCATAATTAAAACCGACAGCAATGTTTATGCTAATAAAAATCAATAAATTATTGCAATGTTGAGACGCATAAGGTTGCGGGTTCAATTCCCGCCGCAAGACAAATGTTTGTATGATCTGCAAGTATTTGTCTCGGATCTGGGTGTTTCTATGTATAATATGTATGTATTCACAAAAGTAAGTAAGTATATAAGTTGTATATCAGTCAGTGGTATCCATAACACAAGCTCTTCTTATTTTGGGGCCAGATGATGCTGTGTGAAATGTCCAGTATTATTATTATTGTTATTACATAGTACAAAACAAAGTCGCCTCCCGCTGTCTGTCTGTCCCGTTGTATGCTTAGATCTTTGAAACTACGCAACGGATTTGGTTGCAGTTTATTAAATAGATATAATGATTCAAGAGGAAGGTTTATATGTATAATACATGCATAATATAGTAGAGAAACACTGATAATTTTAGAGGTTTCTAATGTGATGTCGTAAATAAACTCATTTTTTTGCGCTTACATTGCAAACGCTGGCTGATGTATCAGCATTGCACCCGTGCGAAGCCAGGGCGGGTTGCTTGTAATGTATTAAAACAGTTTTCAGTCAAGTTTTTTTTTTATATTTGTAGATATTTGTAATTTCTTTCAACTTTAATGCTATTAAGAATTTGTTTATACTAATATTATAAAGAGGAAATATTTGATTGTATGTTTGTTTGTATTGAAAAGGCTTTGAAACTTCTGTACCGATTTGAAAAATTATTTTACCGTTGGAAAGCTACACTATCCCCGGGTGACATTACTTTTATCCCCGGAGAATTGGTTTGTCCCGGAAAAATGTTCAACGCAGGCGAAGCTGCGGACATCTAGTATTATTATATTTTTACACACATTGCATGTTCGGGCTTACACCGAACACGACAATTTCTACATTTTGTCTTACAAGCAAATATGCATAATTGTCTAAGCTAAGAATCACCACCTAACCATGACATATTTACATGTAATACCATTTATTACCAATAAGTTTTAATACCAGTTAAATATATTTTGCAAACCATTTCGTGAACCTATGTGAAGTCCAAAAATATAATCATCTACAGTGAACTTTGGATTTTTTATCGTCATCACACCAAATACCAATCATTAATAGCTAAGAGGACTAGGATTCCCACCATAAAGAGTCCTTCTACATTGCGCATGTAGAATTATACATTGCAGTCTGGATGTTTGTATCTTACGATCGCAGCAATTTATACCTATGTGAAGTCCAAAAATATAACCATCTACAGTGAACTTTGGATTTTTTATCGTCATCACACCAAATACCAATCATTAATAGCTAAGAGGACTAGGATTCCCACCATAAAGAGTCCTTCTACATTGCACATGTAGAATTATACATTGCAGTCTGGATGTTTGTATCTTACGATCGCAGTAATGGATTGTGTATATTATTTATATAATTACATCATTACATAGTATAAAACAAAGTCGCCTCCCGCTGTCTGTCTGTCCTGTTGTATGCTTAGATCTTTAAACTATGCAACGGATTTTGATGCTGTTTTTTTAATAGATAGAGTAATTCAAGAGGAAGGTTTATATGTATAAAACGTGCATAGTATAGTAGAGAACAACTGATAATTTTAGAGGTTTCTAATGTGGTGTCGTAAATAAACTCATTTTTTTGCACTTACATTGCAAATGCTGGCTGAACCCTACGAGATAGATCAAAATATTGTACTACAGTATTGTACACCCTCAAAAGGTCTACAAAAAAGTCCGGATTGGAATATAGCTATCACTTAGGGATAACCATTCTGTAGTGTAATTAGTATCAGCATTGCACCCGTGCGAAGCCAGGGCGGGTCGCTAGTAATATATAAAAGAAAGTCGTGTTAGTTACACCCACCTGAACGGGGCGGGTGGCTGCTAGCGCCATCTATCAATACTTATCCGTAACTTTGTTAATCTCTGTAATTATTACAATGATTTGAATAGCTTATCTTCGGAGGTAGGCGTTAACATTCGCGCCACAGTTACATTTAACTTCTGCGTAATGTTATCGTTCTTCCCATGTTTTTGATATATTTTTGTTTATGCTCCCAAATAAATACATTTTTTTTTTTTTTTTATTTTGAGCTATCTTTTTTTAATAGCGGTAGGTAGTGGTACTTTAATATTTTTTGTAAGGTTTTAGCCGCCGAACAAAGTTGGCAGAGCTCAGCTAGTTTTGTATAAATATTATGTATGGACTTGAAATAACATAACATATCAACATCTTTTTTTCTTATTTCAGAAATACTAAACGTGGTGGTGCAGTGCGTGTTATACGGTTCCTTGATGTGGTGGGTCCTCAATTTGAACTTCATACAAATTTTGGGTCAAAATTTTGCAAGCGCTCTTGTTTAAATTAAAATAATAATCTGTCATTATACATTACTTATATTCTTTATCCAATATCTTTGTAATAACGCTTCCTAGTTTCTATAAGAATATTGTATCGGGTATCTGGGTATCTAAGGTTGGTGAACAATGGTGATGATTATGTAGTTACATTAATAAATAATAAAACTGTTAAGCGTGAAAGTCGCGCTATAGGGTGTTATTTTACAACCAATTTTTTTCCTTTTTAGAACCGATGGTAAAATAGTCATGTCTATTTTACCATTGGTCCTAATAGGGTAACTACACTGTCACAAACTATTAATGCACAAATATTTATATAGGTAAAAGAAATATAATGAGGATGTGGCGTGTGATTTTACTATGTGGGGCGAGGGTGTGACAGTACCGATGTTTGTGGAAATTAAAAAATATTTTAATAATATTGAAGAAGGAGGTGTGTGGGGGGGAGGGGGTTATGAACAGGTATGCTGTTTAAAAGCTACCCGACATTAGCATTTGGTTTTCTCTGTACGTAGGGTAGTCCTTGCGCTTGTAGATCTTGTTTTGAGGACTGCAAGTTGTGCTCTTTCTAGGATTAACATTGTTGTCTTGTAGGAGCCTCCCCAGACCGGAATGCAGTAGATCAAGATCGATTGACATAGTGTATAATAGACTAGCTTAAGGGTGTTAAGATCAGTAGATTGTCGCGGCATTCGAAAATGTAAATTAGCTTTCGAATTCGTTTTGTAGTGACTTCAACATGTTTGTGCCAGTTCAGATTTTCGTTGATGTGAACACCTAAGTATTTAATGCATAGAACCATGTCTAAGGTTGGGCATTCACATTTTACAGAACAGCAACATAAACTTAGATGAGCTTGAATGATACAGGTGTCAGAGGGGGGTTTCTCGATCGGTTTCGGTTTCGATTGAGTATACAAAAACGAATAAATTTAGTTTTTTTAATGTTGAGGGTTAAAATATTCGAGGAATGCCAGTTCGTAACCATTTTTTTAGCAGTTTCAGTGTTAGATTTGGCTTAAATCCAAGTTTTCCCATAAACAGAGCGGTATCATCTGCATAATTAAGATTGAAATTGTGATAGCACATAGATCGTTAACGAATATTTTAATGCAATTCTCCCTATTCGCAAATGACACAGCCATACACATTTGACCGGAATGCCGGTCGGGTGTGACTACAAACTAGGTGCGTGGTTTCCAAAATGGCGCAATGGCGAGAGAGTCACTTCTATGCGCCATTTTCGAAACCCAACAAAATGTGCGGCTGTGATGTTTTCGTTGAAGTCACCCACTCTCCGAATCATTACCTTGTTTGACAAACCCATTCCATGGGCAACATCTGCCAAGTATCTTGGCGTGGACCTCAATAGACGATCAATATGCTACTGTGAAAAGCTTATTTTTAATTGTTTGTGTTTTTACTTGTTCATTTTTAATTGTTAGTGTTTATTGTTATGTTTAGTATAAACAAAATTAGCACTGGATAGGTATGTTCAAATAATTCGTGTTCCTTTATTTTATTTTATTTGTGTAGCCAAATAAGTTGGTAAATAATTTTAGGGTAGGTAGGTTACCTATGTAGGTCTTAAGATAGATAATAATATATGTTTGTGTAGGTTGACTAGTTATATGAACAGTTACCGAGTTTAAGATAGAGATAGCCTAACCTAACCTAACTAGTATTAAGGTCTTTTCTTTTTCTATTTCTTCATTTTTTATATTGTTTTATACTCTGTAAAAAGTAATGCGTGGTCATACATAAAAAAAAATTACGCGTTGACTTGAGAACCTACTTCTTTTCGTCGGTTAAAAAGGACCATTTACCGAGTACCGAGCAGTTTTCTGGGATCACCCTGCGTACCAGCCTTGCCCACATCGGCGACGAGTACCTATCCGGTATAGTTTTCAGGATGCTATTGTGACTGTCTCAATCTCTACGGATAAGGGATGCAGATTTCTTGCGAGTAGCCTTAGAGCGATTTAAAGCCAACATGATGCCATCTTGGCTTTAAAGAGCTTTAAAGCCATCAATTTGGTATTCAGCAAACTAATAAACTAACGTCATAGATTTACAGAATTTGAAATTCAAAACCTCGCCTCAATGACCTATTATTTATATTTCTCAAAACAGCTTAGGTATTTAATAAAATCTTCTTAGCCTTGAAAACTTAACTAATCAAATTGTACGAGTATGTATTGTCACGGTATGATGTCACTTTGTTCGTCGCAGAATCGCCATTTCTATGTATGTCTACATAAATTTATACACAAAGATCTCGTAACTCGTGGCAAAGTAAGATATCTTTAACAAGCTCAAAAAACCTTCTCACTTCTATCATAAAAATCCTTTAAAATCTTGACATCGCATCGTTCAAAATTTCGTTTCAATAATAGTGCAAAATGTGTAGTGAAGGAGTGTAATTCGCAAACACATACAAGAGGAAGCGAAGTAACTTTTCACATGTAAACATACTCATTTATCGTTCATGATCCATTAAAACACGGGAAAATTATTTTTGTTTAAATTAAAATAGTTTTTTCATTCAGAGTGGACGATAAAGTTTGCAGTTTATAGGTACATAATTTATGGGATTTTTTTAAACTAATAGACGTTTATATAATGTGAGTTAACTGCAATGGCACTTCATAAAAATAAAAAAAAAATCATAAAAATTTTCATCTCGAAAATATCGAATATCGTAAATTTTCGATAAAAGATTATATCATCATATCATATCAGCCTATAAGAAGTCTACTGCTGAACATAGGCCTCCTCAATAGATTTCCAGGAAGAACGATTTTCGACCACCGTCTTCCTGCGATCTTTACAATGTCGTCGCTCCATCGGGTGGGGGTTCGTCCTACGCTTCGTTTTTCTGTCCTTGGTCGCCATTCGAGAACTTTTATTCCCCAACGGTTATCGGTTCTGCGAGCTATATGGCCTGCCCATTGTCACTTCCGATTGCAAATTTTGAGTGTTATGTCGGTGACTTTGGAGAACCAAGGCTGGACAAGGAAGCAAAGAAATCCGTAGAAGAATATACGGATTTCCTCGTTGCGGATTTTATCACGTAGTGAAACACCCATCCTAGCTCTCTCCATAGCACGTTGCGCGACTCTGAGCTTGAGTATGAGGCCAATATTTAGCGACCAAGTCTAAGTTCCATAAGTCAGCACTGGCAACACGCACTGATTGTAGACTTTTGTCTTGAGGCTCTGATAAAAGATAAACACTGGAATTTTATTTTCTAATCTTTATGCTCATGTGCAGGACTTTCATGCAATCATGAGAAAAAAAAATGGTTTTATTAAAAACAGAATACTAGGTTGTCCCAATAGGATTCTTGGGGCTCTTGCAGGCAGGTGGGATGGTGTCCTGTTTTTGACACATTATTTAATTTATACTACTGTGTTATTAATCAATGTTTTTTTTTTATTTTTACTTTTATTTTGATTGTATGTGCAATGGAAGATCCATTGCACATACAATCAAAATAAATAAATATTATTATTATTATTTATCATAGGTTTTTTCTACCTACCCACTTAATAATTAATTATAAATATCCTGCGTACATCCCTAAAAGATCTTAGCTAAATTCTTATTTAGCTCTGCATTATGTGTCTTACTACTGCCTCCCGTTATTTTTGGCTTCAAATTAGCTACACATTCACTTACTGTGCAGTTTTTTTTCCATTATTCATAATTCTTCATGATAATTGTTTAAAGAGTTAGCACTGTGCCTACATATAGACAGTATTGTAATGAAGACCCAATAAACAGAAATGTCGAGCGATTCTCTTTAATTTATTAAATACATGCTATAAATTAGGTACACAATGGTGAATGGTGATAGTGGCATTTTCATTTGAGCACTTCAGTTCTTCGGAGGCAATGTTAAGCTGTCAGCCCCAGCTTTTTAAAAATTTCCATCTATGACGGAAGCTCTTAGGCTGCATATTAATACCGTCACCAGAGCACTGCCTTATTTGAGAACTTAGCAGCCATCGCAGATACACTAATAGAAACCAACTAAGGAAAGCTAGCTAAACAATTTTATGGATGAACATTGACGATTTTATAGGGGCAGCAAGACTTTGACTTTGATTCTATGACGAAATCTTACATAAATAAATGATTAAATTTCGTTCAAATTGCGCTGCACTCACCAATCAGTAACAGACACACCAAGCAGAAGTCTGCATGCATAACTATATGTTTTTGATCATTATCAATACCATAAACGGTTGTGTTCTAGTGATATTCACATGTTATTTGACACACAGTGATGTCATCATTGGTAGGGTTTCTACAGTCGCTGTAGGCACGTTTTAAGCTATGTGGTCTCAGACAGTAAAGTAAGCAAAATGGACAGCTCCGAACCAACAATTCGAATTGTGTATTTAATTATAGGCGGTGCTAACAACCATAGGGTGCTTTATGATTTCTCATAAAGTCTCTGGTCACTGGGTCACAAAGACTCTTCTCAGATGATGTAGATGTAGAAAGGGAGCGGAGGGCATTATCAGTCGGAGCCAATATGCTGGCTCGTAGATTCGCTAGATGTAGTAAGGCCGTCAAAATAAGTCTGTTTAGGACGTACTACCAATCGTTTTATACATGCAGTCTATGGGTCAAGTGCACTAAGCGAAGCTGGGATAAAATAGTGGGTTTAGGGTTCTGATGGGACTGCTGCGCGTCATGCATGTTTGCAGATGCACGCGTCGATGACATCGTTCTTGATGCGCCAAGTGCGGGGTAGCTCCAACAGCTTGTTGCGATTTATAAGAGAAAGGCTGGAAGTAGACTGCACCTTTATGAAGCAATAGACAAAAGTGCACACAGTCCACACTCTTGATCAGAGCAATATTTCTTTGTTTTTTTTTTTATTTAAGTTTATAGGTACATAACACATTACAAATTATATATCTTACAAGCTACCTTAAAAAGGCATAAAACCCTAGTTTATCACCCAATTATCGAACTGTAAAAGAACGGACTTAGTTGCTAAGGTTGTTGGCACTAAAACTACATTTTCCCGTAGCCAATATATAAAACAATCAGCCCACCTATATAACCTAATTAACAAGAATTTAAATATTTACCCAATGCAAAGTTATAACTGTAGCTATACCTAACCTAACTGAATGGATACAAACAAAAAACTACGAAGAAACTGAAGCATTTTTGCAAATTTTAAATTGAATTCATATCGTCTACAACAGTTTTGTAGTTATATAATTTAGCAGCTTCTATTCTACAAAAATGTACTTAAACACAATATACCTTATGTAGGTAACTTATGATTATAATATTTAAATACTAGAATATAAATCAAATAACACAATAGTTTAAATGGACTGGAGGCATTTCACATAGCATACGATCATATCAATCAAGCACTCAAGCACATCTCCAAACTCACAAACAATCTCACCCTTGTCGTAATTGAAAGACGGCTTGACCAAGACTGATTATTTTATTTTCTACCCACACATATGAAATAGTGAATCAACTACCTACTAACATTAGGTAGCTACGTATAATTATACGACATTTATTTATTTATTTATTTAGTTGTACCAACAAAGTATACACCAAAACATACCAGTTCCAAAAAAGAGTAAAGTGCTACCTTAATTACAGATACAAACCGCAATGCAAATATAAAACATCAATGCCTAAAAATTAAAAAAAATACTAGTTTACATGCAAACAAAAGCTTGAAAAGTAGATAATTTTACGCTGAATAAAAATACCTAAGATGAAATTAATATTAAAAATATATAAATTTAAATTACACAACAAAAAAAAAAGAAACATTTATGAACATCAAGATTTAAGAAAACACTCCAATATTTTAAAGCTATACAGGCTGTTTGAAAAAATATCAATTTCCTGATGCTTATCCACATTACCCGTCCTCATAGACTTGTCCCTCACAGAAATAATAGTTTTCTTATTATGGATAGCGTTATATGCATTAGTTATTCTATTTAAATATGAATAAAGAGCCAAGAAATAACGTGCTAATTTTTGGACAAAAAGTCTGTAACTCATCGCCCTGGGTAATCCTTTCGGAACAGACATAATTAATTTTGATAGGAGGTAAGAACTATCAGTATAATTGTTAACCAGCTTGTATAAAAACATACAGTAAGACAAGTGCCATAAAAACCTTTTTTGCACACTTTCCAAACGTTTATTGTAAATGTCGGAATGTGGGTTCCACACAACACTGCAGTATTCTAAAGAGCTACGCACTAGAGTGTTATAAATAGTTATTTTAATCATAGGTTTTCGGAAGTCCCTACAATTACGCAATACAAATCCCAAGGTCCTCAAGCTTTTTTTTATGATATTATCAATATGTACATTAAATCGCAATTTGTTATCGAGGGTGACACCAAGATCTAAACTCGGTAACTGTTAATATAACTAGTCAACCTACACAAACATATATTATTATCTATCTTAAGACCTACATAGGTAACCTAAAATTATTTACCAACTTATTTGGCTACACAAATAAAATAAAATAAAGGAACACGAATTATTTGAACATACCTATCCAGTGCTAATTTTGTTTATACTAAACATAACAATAAAGACTAACAATTAAAAATGAACAAGTAAAAACACAAACAATTAAAAATAAGCTTTTCACAGTAGCTTCAAGATTTTCACAGTAGCACATTGATCGTCTATTGAGGTCCACGCCAAGATACTTGGCAGATGTTGCCCATGGAATGGGTTTGTCAAACAAGGTAATGATTCGGAGAGCGGGTGACTTCAACGAAAACATCACTGCCGCACATTTTGTTGGGTTTCGAAAATGGCGCATAGAAGTGACTCTCTCGCCATTGCGCCATTTTGGAAACCACGCACCTAGTTTGTAGTCACACCCGACCGGCATTCCGGTCAGATGTGTATGGCTGTGTCATTTGCGAATAGGGAGAATTGCATTAAAATATTCGTTAACGATCTATGTGCTATCACAATTTCAATCTTAATTATGCAGATGATACCGCTCTGTTTATGGGAAAACTTGGATTTAAGCCAAATCTAACACTGAAACTGCTAAAAAAATGGTTACGAACTGGCATTCCTCAAATATTTTAACCCTCAACATTAAAAAAACTAAATTTATTCGTTTTTGTATACTCAATCGAAACCGATGAAGAAACCCCCCTCTGTCACCTCTATCATTCAAGCTCATCTAAGTTTAAGTTGCTGTTCTGTAAAATGTGAATGCCCAACCTTAGACATGGTTCTATGCATTAAATACTTAGGTGTTCACATCAACGAAAATCTGAACTGGCACAAACATGTTGAAGTCACTACAAAACGAATTCGAAAGCTAATTTACATTTTCAAATGCCGCGACAATCTACTGATCTTAACACCCTTAAGCTAGTCTATTATACACTATGTCAATCGATCTTGATCTACTGCATTCCGGTCTGGGGAGGCTCCTACAAGACAACAATGTTAGTCCTAGAAAGAGCACAACGTGCAGTCCTCAAAACAAGATCTACAAGCGCAAGGACTACCCTACGTACAGAGAAAACCAAATGCTAATGTCGGGTAGCTTTTAAACAGCATACCTGTTCATAACCCCCTCCCCCCCCCCCACACACCTCTTTCTTCAATATTATTAAAATATTTTGTAATTTCCACAAACATCGGTACTGTCACACCCTCACCCCACATCGTAAAATCACACGCCACATCCTCAATAGATTTCTTTTACCTATATAAATATTTGTGTATTAATAGTTTGTGACAGTGTAGTTACCCTATTAGGACCAATGGTAAAATAGACATGACTATTTTACCATCGGTTCTAAAAAGAAAAAAAATTGGTTGTAAATAACACCCTAAAGCGCGACTTTCACGCTTAACAGTTTTATTATTTATTAATGTAACTACATAATCATCACCATTGTTCACCAACCTTAGATACCCAGATACCCGATACAATATTCTTATAGAAACTAGGAAGCATTATTACAAAAATATTGGATATAGAATATAAGTAATGTATAATGACAGATTATTATTATAATTTAAACAAGAGCGCTTGCAAAATTTTGACCCAAAATTTGTATGAAGTTCAAATTGAGGACCCATCACATCAAGGAACCGTATAACACGCACTGCACCACCATGTTTAGTATTTCTGAAATAAGAAAAAAAGATGTTGATATGTTATGTTATTTCAAGTCCACACATAATATTTATACAAAACTAGCTGAGCTCTGCCAACTTTGTTCGGCGGCTAAAACCTTACAAAAAATATTAAAGTACAACTACCTACCGCTATTAAAAAAAGATAGCTCAAAATTAAAAAAAAACAAAATGTATTTATTTGGGAGCATAAACAAAAATATATCAAAAACATGGGAAGAACGATAACATTACGCAGAAGTTAAATGTAACTGTGGCGCGAATGTTAACGCCCACCTCCGAAGATAAGCTATTAAAATTATTGTAATAATTACAGAGATTAACAAAGTTACGGATATGTATTGATAGATGGCGCTAGCGGCCACCCGGCCCGTTCAAGTGGTGTAACTAACACGACTTTCTTTTATATATTACTAGCGACCCGCCCCGGCTTCGCACGGGTGCAATGCTGATACTAATTACACTACAGAATGGTTATCCTTAAGAGATAGCCATATACCATCGCGGACTTTTTTGTAGACCTTTTGAGGGTGTACAATACTGTAGTACAATATTTTGATCTATCTCGTAGGGTTCAGCCAGCATTTGCAATGTAAGTGCAAAAAAATGTGTTTATTTACGACACCACATTAGAAACCTCTAAAATTATCAGTTGTTCTCTACTATACTATGCACGTTTTATACATATAAACCTTCCTCTTGAATTACTCTATCTATTAAAAAAACAGCATCAAAATCCGTTGCATAGTTTAAAAATCTAAGCATACAACAGGACAGACAGACAGCGGGAGGCGACTTTGTTTTATACTATGTAATGATGTAATTATATAAATAATATACACAATCCATTACTGCGATCGTAAGATACAAACATCCAGACTGCAATGTATAATTCTACATGTGCAATGTAGAAGGACTCTTTATGGTGGGAATCCTAGTCCTCTTAGCTATTAATGATTGGTATTTGGTGTGATGACGATAAAAAATCCAAAGTTCACTGTAGATGGTTATATTTTTGGACTTCACATAGGTTCACGAAATGGTTTGCAAAATATATTTAACTGGTATAAAAACTAATTGGTAATAAATGGTATTACATATAAACATGTCATGGTTAGGTGGTAATGAGTGACGCGGTGCCGGCCCGGCGGTAGCGCACTTGTTAGCTCAGACAATTATGCATATTTGCTTGTAAAGGCGCTCCCTCACCGGGAGCATTCGCGTGCAATGTAACATAAATAGATTCGACTTTGAGCATTACATTACAATACTACCTCCCTGACCAACGAGCGTTCGCGTATAATGTAGCATTATAGATTCGACTTTGAGCATTACATTACAATACTACCTCCATGACTGACGAGCATTCGCGTATAATGTAACATTTAGTATAGATTTGAGTTTGTATCATTACAAGGTACGCATTGAAATGCTCGGTTCTCCTCCTTCACGGATGTAAACTCGTTTTGTATCATAACAGTTTGTGCACTGTAATGCTCAGTTCTCCTCCCTCACTGATGTAATGCTCGACTCTGTAACGTTACATTACACGCGAATGCTCCCGGTGAGGGAGCGCCTTTAGACAAAAATGTAGAAATTGTCGTGTTCGGTGTAAGCCCGAACATGCAATGTGTTAAAAATATAATAATACTAGATGTCCGCAACTTCGCCTGCGTTGAACATTTTTTCCGGACCAAACCAATTCTCCGGGGATAAAAGTAATGTCACCCGGGGATAGTGAAGCTTTCCAACGGTAAAATAATTTTTAAAATTGGTACAGAAGTATCAGAGCCTTTTCAATACAAACAAACATAGAATCAAATATTTCCTCTTTATAATATTAGTATAGACAAATTCTTAATCGCATTAAAGTTGAAAGAAATTACAAATATCGATAAATATTTTGAAAAAAAATTCATAACTGAAAACTGTTTTTATACATTATAATAATAATAATAATACCGGACATTTCACACAGCATCATCTGGCAGTAAGCATAGCTTGTGTTATGGATACCACATGACTGATACTTATATATTCTTTTTTTTTTGTGAATACGTTATATGTATTATAAGATAAATTATTGATAACTCCATAGTATGATTCTGATATATGATAAGAAATATTCGTAACTTAGATTCGTAACTTTAGGCGATAAGTTGTAGTACCTAATAAATTATTAGTTAAAAAAATAGAAAATTAATTACTAAAGTATAATAATGATGCCCCTAGTGAAGTATTTCTGTGCCCTAACAGGGTTTATGTTTGACTCTAAATTAATGTATATTGTAACATAACCACTCAACAGTCTAGCTAGGCTCATATGACGCGCACCTCTCAACTGTTCGTAAAATGCGCGCGAGATTTCGCGCTCTAAATTTATGATACTAACAAATTATAGACAATCGGTCCAAAGCACGCTACGGACAAAAGCATAGCAGAGCAAGCTAAAAAAATAAAAAAGTTCACAACTGGTGGCTAAACTCACCACCAACAGGTAAGAGTTTGGCGACACTGGTGACTATCGTCACCGTCCACTGCTGAGTGGATATGTGCAATAAATATTTCTATTTATATTAATATTTCTTATCCAATCATCCGACAGTTCGATTCCCTTCCAGGATAAACATTTATGTGATGAACATAGACGCATGTTTCGTGTCTGGGTGTTTAAAAGTACCTCATGTATGTATTCATAATATAAAAGTATTCTATTAGTTTCTGATAAGCATAGTAGAAGCTATGCTCAAGGCTAGATGGTGTTGTGTGCATTGTCCACCAATTTTGATGTATTTATTTTGACATATTTATTATGTTAGTACGATTAACCATTTAAAATGCACCCTGGCTTTAGGCATATTCTCATCCTTTTCTTTGAGCAGGTATTTCTTGGCTCCAAGGGCTCCGTTAATAAAGAACTGTCTCATGTCTGTATTCTCCATATCATAGTAGAACAGTGCTCTGTCCTGCTTTTTATACTAGAACGGAGAGAGATGAAGTTCTTGTTGTCGAAAGGCTTCCTGATCAGAAAGTCTAATTTCTAAAATGCCTAAAATGTAAAATTACTATTTTCCAGAAAACCTAAACAGAAAAATGACTAAAGTTCCATTGTGCCTAAAATATAAAAGGTCTTACATGTATGGTGCCTTAACTTTCAAAGGTCTAAGAAGGAGTATACCTAAAAATATTTAGCCAAACTTATAATACCTAAGAAGTAAATTGCCTAAACTGTTAAAGCTCTCTATATAACGAGTATGTTTAAGAAGTATAAATATTAATTTATATTAATAGCCTACAATTTTTCTTCAACGAGTTATACATAATAACGGGTTAAAACTGTTGTAAAACTACCGTAATTCCGTCATTTATGACAAAGATAAAAATATATGAACAATATGATAGCTGCCTCAGCGCACATTAAAACATATTAAATTCTTGAACGTGTATCCGAGTCTTAAAACTAGAATAGTGAACAGACTCACCTGTGCCACAGGTTATATAATATATATAGACTTATCTTTATAATTTATAATTATCAGTCAGTAAAAGTCTCTATGTTCTAAAAACCCCATTATTTTTGGTAGAGCTCTGTCAACATTTTTAAACCAAGTTCTAACTTTATTTGATCTAGACCCAATATTTAGGTAGGCTACGCACAAAAGTCCATTCATATACTGAGCTAATTTTTTTATGTAATACCAATTTTGAACTTATTTAAATGACTAACTAACATTTGGTTCACTGATAGTTTTGAATTGTAAATATTAATGATTTTTCCAATATGAATTTATTTGCAAGCAGTATATAGTTTGTAACTCTGTAACACGGGTGATTTAGATCGCTCCGTTTTGGCAAAGTTTTCATGTCACAATTACACAAATCTAATTTTTCTTCCCAATAGCTTCAATACCTACAATTGCGAAATATTATTTCTTGTAGGAATGGAAACTATTTGTTTTTTTTTATCCTGTATATAAAAAAATCCCATTTTATTTAACAAAACAAAACAGAGCAGTTATAATTAAAAACTTAGTATATCTATCAATATTAAAAGTATTAATTAGTATTAATTAGTTCATGGATCCACTTCAGCAAGCTGAGGTGGGTGAAGTTTCGTCTCCACTGACGTCACTGTGCCTGGGATTCTGTCTGATAGCGCAGGCCTTCCCAGGTATTCACACAAACCTCTCGACCTTGCCAACATAACCCGCAGGAAAGACGAATCACATGCGGTGTCGGTTTGGTTGCAAGTGCATAACGGCTGGCACCGAGACGGGCTTGTTTCAAGTTTTCCTTCTCTATTGCCAGCTCTTCTGTTAGTCAGCAGGAGACTAACCCCCAATAATTTGAAGACTATTGCTGTCTTCTCCATCATCAGTCAAGCAGCACTCATCGGGGATCAGTTCCATGTTGAAATCCTTACTAGAATTATAGTTCAGCTAAAATTACCAACCCGATTTTACACTCAGATGCGGGTTCTGAGCCATTTTACATGATCCTTAGCTGATCGTTATGGAGAACAGTGGATGATTAAAGTAAAAAACTTATAAAATAAAATTGAAATGATATGAGTAGGTAGTTACATTGCCTGAACCAATTAACCAATCCATATTTATAGCCAATTAAGCACTTACAATGTTTATTTCTCATTCCTAATAATGCTTACGCATGGTCGCCGGCCCAGACGGCTGATGTAGCAAAACCACAGTAAGATAAACTAGAGATTGTCTGGTCATTCTGTCTTTGACCACTTCATGTATCGTTTCGTTAATATTAAATAATTTTAATTCAATTATTTTATATTTTTTAAAAACATTTCCTCGCTTTCCCCGAACAAGTCTGGCGCAGCCTTGTGGATTTTCCACGATTTTCCCGGATTTTCTTCGCTCGTGAAAACCCCAAAATCGGTGTCGCGAAAATTGAAATCCGTATGAAAACCGACTATACGCGGACGTGGAAATAAACGAACCAAATAAATTACGACTCTCGAACGGTAAAAGCGTGTGAAAGAAGTGAAGTGTCAAAGTGCGGTTTCAGGAGGACATGGGATCGAGCAGCTTGTGAGTAAACCTTTTCACTTCCTGTATTGTATATTCCTGTGTCTTTTCCACCTTCCTTTCTCGAACTTAAATTGTCGAGCTTATTAGTTGCGTTTATCTGATTTTGTTTGCATTAAAATTGGCAAATTGATTTGCACTTAAATAGGCAGATCTGTTAATCGTAATTAATTCGTATTAGTCATAAGTAATATTAAGTCGCACTTAAATAGGCAAACTAGTTTACACTTATATTGGTAAATCAGTATAGTAATAGTAAAAATTAATATTTTAAAAATGGAAATTAAGGCTATTCCTAAGGAAACCTTATCGCTTATCCCTAAATATGACGGGGACGAAAATTTATTAAATTTATTTCTAAACAAATGCGAGTATGTGATAAGTGGAAGCGCGATTAGCGGAAACGCAGCGCAGAGTTTGTATCTATTTCATGCTATTTCTAGCAGACTTACTGGTAGAGCCGCGACTCTACTAAGTGACCATCCGAATATCTGTACATATGCGGTATTGAAAGATTTACTTACCCAACATTTTGGTGACCCTCGATCGGAAGAATGTATAGCAATCGAGCTAGAATCTCTAAAGCTAAAGCAAAACGAAACGTACATCCAGTTTTGTCATAGAATTCAGAACGTCCGTAGTTTATTATTTGCTAAAGTGAATAGACTTACCGATGAAGGAATTAAAGCAGCGAAAATGATAGTTTATAATAACACTGCGTTAAACGTGTTTTTGTATAACTTACCAGAGGATATGATTCGAATCGTACGCCTTAAAAGTTGCTCTACCTTGGAACACGCCTTAAGCATAGTAACCGAGGAGGTTAATTTCAAGTTCCAATACGATGCTAAAAATAAATTATTAAAACAAACTCATAGTTCATCAAACTATCAAAATACACAGAAACCTTTACCGGTCGCTCAAGGTTTTAAACCAGCGCTCGACTCTGTGCCAAATAATTTTAAATTCGGTATTCCACAAAATCCGAATGGATTCCGTCCAAACTTTATACAACAATTGAGGTACGCGCCGCCCACGCAAAGTTTTAGATACGGGACACAGCCCCAGCGTACTTTCGGCCAGCCTATTACGCAACGCGCCCCATTCCAACACGGCGGTCATAAGTTTGGTATTCCACAACACCAAGGTTATAAATTTGGTATCCCGCAACAGCAAGGATATAAATTTGGCATACCCCAACAGCAAGGTAATAAGTTCGGCATTCAGAACCAACCTTTCAACCAAAATAAATTTGGTGTACCGAAACAGCAGGTACAGGAACCTAGATTACAAGAGTCTGACGTTACAATGCGCACAGCGCCGATAAGACAAAATATGGTAGCGGATGATTTGTATTTTATAAATGATCCTCCATTTTTCGAAGACTATAACCCCGACTATACAAACGTGTATGACTATGTAAACGAGAATGTAGAGTACCCTTCTGATGAGTGCTATTACATGGCCAATCACGATGAAACCAATTCCGTACAGCCGGAAAACATCAACCCGGAAAACATCAGTTCGGAAACTATAAGTCCGATTTTTCAGGAGATAGCCTCGAAGGATGCGGTGAGGTAATTAGTTTAAATTATTGCGATAGTATTCTAAAACTACCTCACGTCGTTATACCAGAAATAAGATCAAAGTTTCTCATTGATACTGGTAGTAGTAGATCTTTTATAAGCCCTGTTAAAGCCAACGAATTTTTTAGCGAATTCAAATACTACGAGCCGTTCACAGTAATCAGCACACATGCCCAGAGCATGCACAATGAAGTAATACACATACCATTGTTAAAAACCTTTAGGAGCGCACTGGCTCATAAATTTTACGTTTATGATGTTGACGGACGCTATGACGGTTTAATAGGATCTGATCTTTTATCGAAGTTAGGAGCAAATATCGATATGCGTAACCAAGTGTTACTAACTCACAACGCGAGCATACCGATTATTTACAATCCACCGTATGAAATCTATGTAGCACCACGATCTGAAACTAGAGTTAGGATTCCCACGAACTTACAACACGGAGATGCGATTTTAGATTATTTACAATTCCAAAAAGGCGTTCGTATGCCTACCGCTCTTGTCAAGTGTGAGAACTATTTTGCAGAAACAGTTATTCAAAATACATCCGATGTGAAAGCTGTTATCACGTTCAAGGAACCTTTCGATGTTACGATATTTGAAAATGAGGAATGTAAGGTAAATTTTGTGAAAGACGAATGTATGATTGATGAAGTATTGAAAGAAAATTTGAGAAAATTGCGTTTAGAACACATGAATAAAGAGGAGCGTGAAAGTATTTTCAGGTTGTGTCAAGAATATCGTGATATATTTTATAGCAATAAAATACCATTGTCCTTCACGAACCAAGTGAAACATAATATTAGAACGACCAACGAAGACCCGATCTATATACGGCCTTATCGACATCCGCCTGTTATTAATCAAGAAATTCAAAATCAAGTAGATAAACTTTTAGCAGACAACGTAATTGCAGATTCTCACTCACCTTGGAGTGCACCAGTTCACCTGGTACCAAAAAAAATAGACGCATCTGGTGAAAAGAAATTTAGAATGGTGATCGATTATCGACGCCTTAATGAAATCACAGTCGACGATAAGTACCCGTTGCCTAATATTACCGATCTGTTTGATAAAATAGGCAGATCCCAGTATTTTAACACAATAGATCTTGCTAGCGGTTATCACCAAATTGAGGTAAATGAGGCAGATAGATCTAAAACTGCCTTTACGACACAATCAGGCCATTATGAGTTTAAACGGATGCCGTTTGGCTTAAAGACGGCCCCTGCAACGTTTCAAAGGGCCATGGATAATGTGCTACGAGGTCTTCAGGGTATCCATTGCTTAGTTTATCTTGACGACATCATAGTATTTTCATCTAGCTTAGAGGAACACGTTGAGAAACTACGTAAAATATTTAATCGACTCAGAGAAACTAATTTAAAAGTAACACTAGACAAATGCGAATTTTTAAGAAAGGAAGTCCTTTATCTTGGTCATAACATCACCAAAAATGGCCTTATGCCTAATAACGACAAGATTAAAGCAGTTCAGAACTTTCCATTACCAAAAACGTCTACTGAAATAAAGAGTTTTCTTGGTTTAGTAGGTTATTACCGGAAATTTATTAAGGATTTTGCTAAACTTACACAACCATTAACTTCATGTCTAAAAAAGAAAAATAAAATTGATAGCACTAAACAAGAATACATAAACGCATTTGAAAAATGCAAAGAGCTTTTGACCAATGCACCGCTCTTACAGTTTCCCGATTTTACCAAACCATTCGTCCTTACAACGGACGCATCTAACTTTGCGATCGGAGCTGTCTTATCACAGGGACCTATAGGTAGCGATAAGCCAATAGCGTACGCGAGTCGTACTTTAAACGACGCAGAAACGCGGTACAGTACAATAGAAAAAGAGCTTCTAGCCATAGTATGGGCTACAAAACATTTCCGACCGTATTTGTACGGCAGGAAGTTCTTAATTTATACGGACCATAGACCACTAACTTGGATCAAATCTATAACTGAACCTAACAGTAAATTAACACGATGGAAATTACGTTTGTCCGAATTCGATTACGATATTAAACATAAAGCAGGAAAGCAAAATTGCAACGCTGACGCCTTGTCACGGGTTAGAATTAACGCATTAGGAGATAACGACGATATTTCAATGAAGGTTAATTTGGATAAGAAAGAACAAAAATTAGAACGTCATATTATAGATTTAACTGAGGAAATTACACGATTGAGTAAAGAACTTAACAGCACCTCTCGCGCCTCTTCGCCACGTGAGCGAACGCCACCTACGATAGTAATCTCATCCGATTCAGAGAAAAGTAATACATCAATAGCTGGTAACGGTAGACGATCGCACTACTCAATTCCATCATTGGGTAGTACCACTGCATCTGCATCTGAAGGAAGAAACGACAGCATAGGCACGGTCCATTCAGCTCTTGATCTGGATACAGATGGTATGCTTATTCTTCAAGAAGCCGTAGATAGTAAGCCAAACCAGATCCTCGTTCATAGCTGGAACAGAGACGAGTTATCGGTTAAAGATTTATCTAGGAACAAACAAAAGGTATTAGAGATCCACTTACCTTTAAATAACCCAGACCTTATTAAAAGGTTCCTGAAAGGATATATTAGGCCTAAAATTAAATATTTCTTTTATTTTGAAGACCCTTTACATCGCAAACAGTTTTCAGAGGCCTCCATATTTCTATTTCAGAAAGGAACTGTGAAATTTTACGAGTGTACCAAGAGAGTAATTTATGTAGATAGTGAAGCTGAGCAGCGAGACATTGTACTTAAATACCATGTAGGAAAAAATAGTCACAGGGGAATTAAAGAAACGCTAGTACATTTAAGACGTACATTTTATTGGAATAATATGGACCAGACGGTGGCCAGCATCTTAAATGCGTGCGAACTCTGTAAAAAAATGAAGTATGATCGTAAACCATTAAAACCTGAATTACAACTATCACAGACTCAAATTAAACCATTCCAAGAGTTATTCATGGACACTTTCTCAATTGATGGAAAACATTATCTCACAATAGTTGACGCCTTCAGCAAACTAGGTCAAGCATTTGAGATCAGCACTAAGTCTACCCCTGAAGCTGTTCGGGCTCTGATAAAATACTTCTCCTTGTATGGAACTCCTAGTAGAATCAGTTCAGACCCTGGTACTGAATTCAACAACACTCTCATGAAAGAAATGTTATCATTTTATAAGATCGAACTTCATATTGGTACCCCTCATAATCCCAACTCTATGGGAATAGTTGAAAGATTCCACTCTACTATTATAGAGATATATCGAATCGCCAAATATGAACAAAAGATAACTGACGCTGCATCAGTCATGAGTTATGCAGTAATGTCATATAACCATACGATCCACTCTACCACAGGTCTCACTCCATTTGAAGTAGTTTTCGGCCATACCGAATCTAATAGCGCGTTTTATGTAGATTTTAATAAACAGTTTACTCAACAATTGGTAAAAGAGCACGTAAGAAGAACTAAGCATTTATATGAGTATCTAACAGATAGAATAATCGATAAAAAGAAAGCCGTTATAGAGAAACGTGGTGGAGAAAAAGATTTCGACATAGATATAGGCGATACAGTATTCATTAAAGGAGTCAATACTAGACGCAGCAAAGATAAACCGCGATTTCAGAAAGCTCAGGTTACCGGAGCTATAGAAAGGAACGTTGTACCAGTTATAACACATAACCGGAATACTAAAGTTCCCATTAAAGACATAAAGCGCCCTCCACAGGTTAATTCTTCTGGTGGTCCAAGTGATCCGAAGCCAGGCCCTTCATCTGCAGCCGATTGACAAGAACCCGGGACTGCTACCTGTAAAGGAAGGTCAAGCTGTCGTTAGCCATGATACATGGACTGTTATTAAGATTTTAGATATAAGGTTTCTTCACCAAGAACTAGAGTTAAATATAGGTAGCTATGTAAGACTTAAAGGACAAGTACAAAGCTGTTTCGAGACCAAAGCTTTTGATATAGACTTTATCGAAGTACAGTCACAAACAGATTACATTATGAATATAACTATAGATAAGTATAAACAATTGATTCCATCGGTAAGAGCTAAGCGTGGTTTTATAAACCCTATCGGTTCATTGATCAAAACGATCACAGGTAATCTTGACAATGACGACGCTGTGATGTACGAAAAGTTAATTCATGAAGTAAAGACAAAACAAGACGCAATAAACAAGAAAATTACAATCGTTACTGAAATGATGGGTACGTTCACAAAAATAGCGAACTCTACTAAAAACAATTTCATTCAGATTGAAGAGAGTATTGAAGATATTAAACGCAGTTTAAATGAATCAAAGTTATCTCAAACTAGTAATAAAATTATTCACATCTATAACGTTTTTATACATAACTTTCAGACACTCTACATAAGGCTGAATGAGATTGAAACGGCTATTGCTTTTGCTAAAATTAAATTGTTACACCAATCAATCGTAGACACAGATGAATTAGTTTTATTATTAAAGGAGATTGAGAAAACTAATAGATTAGTGTTTCCAGTTAAGACTGAAAACGTTGTAAAAATAGAGCAGTGCATAGAGATGAAAGCGTACATAAAACAAAATCAGATAAAACTCATTATGCATATTCCTTTGATTAGAAATGAGGAATTTAATTACATAAAATTGATTCCCTTACCTATCCATGACACAATCAATGACCTTACCTCTCTTATCCTGCCCAAATATCCTTACGTACTGGTGAAAGGGTTGAAAATAACGCCGCTCTCCCAGCCTTGCCGCGAAGTTGATGAATCCCGCTTCTTATGTTTCGAGAACGACGCATTACCACTAATCGAAGATGATTGTATTACCGAGCTTATGAAATTTTCTACAAATATCTCGAGTTGTCATCCGGTTCCTGTTACAATCAATGATGTAAAAGCAGAACTCATACAGCCAAATCGCTGGATCATCTACGTGAAAACCGAAACATTACTTACCAGGTACTGCGAAGACGAGATTACACAAGAACCCATAAGTGGAACTCATCTGTTAACTTTAGATGATGATTGTCAAATCAATATAAAGGAAATAAAGCTTAAAAGACACCAACGCCAAGGAAAAGATATAGCATATACAAAACTTCCAGTTGTCAACTTGCCCAAAATATTGGTCAGCCCATCTGACATGCAGAAGAAACCTGTCAATCTCAACGGTATCGACCTTACTGATGTCCAGTTTCTGAATTACTTATTAAAGAACAGTGAAAGTGAAATTATCAGTGATAATAAAAATCACGATAGTGCTTTAGATTATAAGAGTGTTAGCATAGGAAATTTTGTGTTTTGCGTTTTATTAGTTATATGTCTTTTGTTTTTTGGATTTAGAAATAGAATTAGAAACTTTTGTATTAGGGAAAAGACTCGAGATAATCCTCATCCTTCAGATAATCTCGAACTTACGGAGGGAGGAGTTACATTGCCTGAACCAATTAACCAATCCATATTTATAGCCAATTAAGCACTTACAATGTTTATTTCTCATTCCTAATAATGCTTACGCATGGTCGCCGGCCCAGACGGCTGATGTAGCAAAACCACAGTAAGATAAACTAGAGATTGTCTGGTCATTCTGTCTTTGACCACTTCATGTATCGTTTCGTTAATATTAAATAATTTTAATTCAATTATTTTATATTTTTTAAAAACATTTCCTCGCTTTCCCCGAACAAGTCTAGGTACGCCAAATTGTTTTTGTTTGAAATTTATATTTTTCGCTTGTGGGTCCAAATAGGTCCAGAAGTGGCATTAAAGCTGAGAAGCGTTAATGCCACTTCTTTGGGCGACCGCGCTGCGCAATGCTAAATCGCTGAAATCGAAATATTCGGAATAGAAACCAGATGGTGTTACATAATATTTTTTTGCACACCTCGGTAATTTGTATTACATTTTAGATGAGTGCCTATTAATTTATGCCTGTTTTTAATTGAAATAATTATGTAGCTATGTTATAACATAATTAGTCCTTTACTTCATTTCTCCACTGTGATAGGCAATAGTTGCTTTAAAAGTTGCCCATACCTATATTTATTGATGTCAAATGTAGAATCCGATTGGTTAATTATGCGCTGGTGCAACATGGTCAAGTTTTATTTTAAAGGCCAACAAATTATACAACAAAGTGAGACAAAAGTGGTAAGGTAGTCAAGTTAACTAGGTTTATAATAAAGCTTCGTATTCGTAATTTTTTTAATGGCATCATTACAGTCAATGTTCATTTTCTTAACGCGGCAGCTCCCGCTCATGTATCATTCTAATACAAATAAATAAAAAAAACAGTTCTTTTTTAAATGAGGATTTGGGTCATTCTCATTTATATTAGAACCCAATCAATATTCAATATCATGTGGGTGAAGTGCTCTTAAAATTTTTTGGTCCTTCAAGCGCTTTTGGTGCAAAGACACGCAATGTTATGTTATGTGAGGTTCAGCAAACAAATGATGTGCGGATTTTCTAGTCGCTGAATGGTTAGCTGATAAAACTCTTCGCTGATAAATAAGTACTTTTTTGACTTTGTCAAAGTACCAACTTTCATTAGAAACCAGATTATGAAAAAAAAATGGGATCATCGAAGGGAAAAGCTATTGCTCAATTCAAGCAAATGGAAAACACCCAGTGTCGTAAAGTATCAACACCTAGTGATCAAGCACATTCCATTCTTAATACTTCATGATGAGGAATGGATTCCGAGAATACTTAACTTCCCGTCGTGTTTAACGTATCATTAAATAAATCAAGTGGCAACAGTCTCATCGACCTGATGTTCACTGGTCCGAAACTAACAAGATTTACAAAGTATTATTCTCATCTGGAGAACTTACAAATACGTTAATTCCGCTGACATTGAAAAAACGTTTAGTCAATTTCTTAGAGATACAGCATCATGATACTGAGATATCAGCATCTGCAACACATTATATGGAGGAATCATCTAATGGTTTTCTTCATATCATATCTAAATATCATTTATGTTCAGTATCACATCATCAGCCCGTGTCAGTCCACTGCTGGATATAAGCATGGCACGCCCTAGAGCTCGATCTTCAGCTTTCCTCATCCAATCCCTGCCAGCTGCCTTTCGAATGTCATCGCCCCACCTAGCTACAGGGCGCCCTACACTACATTTGCCGACACGCGGCCTCCGCTCAAGGAACAGTCTGCCCCGACGGTCATCGGTTCAAAAGCAATATCGTATCATTAAACTCATTCATTGACGAACCGATTTAAAATAAAAAAACCGGCCAAGTGCGAGTCGGACTCGCGCTCCGAGGGTTCCGTACAAACCTAAGTATATTAGTAAAATTTCACCCATCACGACAATCGAGACATAATTGGATGATGTAACAAAAAAATTACAGTTTTAGTACCAAATTTCAAGATTCTGAGTTCACGGTAGGTTTTGATTCCTTTGCGAGTTGCTAGTTTTAATATTATGTGACTTAAATTGCTGTTTCTCTTCATTGCGTTAACATGGAATTTTGATTTTGTTACAGCTTAAAGGTAATATAGACTTGAGTATTTTAAATGAATTTCAATTTAATACGTCTACGCGTTCATGAGAAAAAGGGTAGTAAGTTTAGAATTATTAAAAATATTTTTATTATATGATATAACTAAAAATGTACGGTTATCGCAATTTATCCTTTATCTGTGCTATAAGTCCTTGCTTCGTACCAAATTTCAAGATTCTGAGTTCACGGGAAGTACCCTGTAGGTTTAGATTCCCTTGCGAGTGTCGAACATTTGCAGCATAAACGGCTGTATCTTTTGATTGCGTTGGCTTAGGAGTTTGATTTTTCACAGCTTTAAGGGACATTAGACTTGAGTATTTGATATAAATTTCAGCTTGATACCTCCACGCGCTCCTGAGAAAAAGTGTCTTGACAGACCGACGGACAGACGAACGGACAACATAGTGATCTTATAAGGGTTCCGTTTTTTCCTTTTGAGGTACGGAACCCTAAAAATATAGTAATTTACACTTATACTCTTCGGATTGGTTCCATTAAAATGTTAAAGTCAGTTTAAAACATAGTTTGTTTTTTTGGGCCAATTAAAAAAAGAGAAGGAAGTTTAAAATAAGAAGGAGGCTTAGATTTCATACAATGAAGTCAGATTGATCCATTGATCCATTGATCCATCCATCTTTGATCCATTTTTAGATAGTTGCATGTTGCATACAGTCCTTTTTTTCTCCCCTATATATTTTAGCCTTCTCTCTTCACCATTTTTTCATTTTGTTTTGGCAAAAACATTCTTTGCCACATTTCTTACACAATTTTTCATTTAAATCCAACATTAATTTACCAATTTCTCTGTCAAGTTCATCATTTTTAGTAATAATATCTTTTCTAGAGTATAGCTTTCGCCCGAAATGACTTTGCAGTTCAAAACTGTTGTGTGGTTGTTTAAATCTGTTTCTTTTATTTTGGAAGTTATAAATCTGTGTTTCGTGGTTGCCACATTGATACGTTATCAGTTGACGCTTATTCTTTTTGAAAACTGTATTGGCTATACCTCTTATGTAATAATAAGTCAAAAGTCAAAAGCCAAAGCAAACAGGAAACACATGCTGTGCCTCTTTTATACCCTCAATTTATTCTTTTCACATGTCCATTAAAATCCCTACCAATATAATAGTTCGTCACTATCTGGCCTATCTGTATCCATTTTATGAGAATCAAACTCCTCTCAAATTAAAAATAAAATAATATATTACTAGCTTTCCGCGCGCAGCTTTGCCTACGTTGAAGATTTTTCCCGGGACAAACCTATTTTCTCGGGATAAAAAGTAGCCTATGTCACCCGGGGATAGTGTAGCTTTCCAATGGTAAAATAATTTTTCAAATCGGTCTAGTAGTTTCGGAGCCTATTCAATACAAACAAACAGACAATCAAATCTTTCCTCTTTATAATGTTAGTATAGATAACAAACTTGTACAGTTTAATGAATCACTTTATTAAAATAAAAAATACCAACTTGTGTAGAATAGAATAGAATAGAAGATAATTTTTTTACAAGTAAATCCAAATCTTATTAGGTGTATTCTTACGATGGACTCATTGCTGATTTGTTCTCATTGCCAAATAGGCGGTGTGTACCATCACCGGTTCTTAAGATGCGTTTCTCTACCTGAAATATAAAAGCAAGCAGCAATTTAGTTTGGTATGGTGTAGCCTTATCAAAATACCAAAACCATTCTAATTATAAATGAAAATATCGATATAAAAAAAAACTAAGTTCTGCTACATATGCAGTTAAAAAAATTAAAGAACTGGGGGGGCCTAAGGCTGCTAAGGATGTATACTATGCATATTTTCATTCGTTGATGAGTTACGGAGTTATGTTCTGGGGAACTGCTGCAGAATCAAATAGGATATTTATAATGCAAAAACGCTGTGTTAGATATATTTTAGGGCTCAAATATAGAGACTCTCGTAGAGATAAATACAAAGAATTGAACATTATGACTATGATTGGTGAATTTATTTTTCAAAATATCGTTTATATTAGAGGAAATATCACTAACATGAAGTTTGTTACTCATAAGTATAACACGAGAAATAAAAGAAATGTTCTGATTTCTAAGATTAGACTGACTAAAACATTAAAGAGTTTTATGTGTGTGTCCATTAAATTATATAATAAAATTCCTACTGACATTAAATCTAAATCTGTTTCTGAATTTTTCAATATTATAAAAAGGCTATTATTACATAAGACTTACTATTAGATTGACGAGGCTTTAGCTGATAAATTTATGTTCGGTGAAACACATTCTGTATAAGATTCCCAAATATTGTTATGACATATCTAAGTACATGCAACATGTCAAAAGAGGATATAAATGAATTATTATGAATTATTATTACTATACCTAACTATTTGTATGAAGCACTCGATGTTGCATGTCACTAATGGTCACCCACCTATGTATAAACCGCGCATCATATCTCAAAATACTCATCAAGGTACTCATCTACCTACTTTGTTAATTCATTCATAAGTTGTGACACAAGCAGCCAATCATCCTCTTCTTCTTCTTTGTTAATGGCATGTGACAAAATGTACAAAATGTAAATGTTAATTTTGACAGTGTCAAGTTATTGTTTGGTATTAGTCGATCGTTTGTCTATTCTGAACGTTATCGCGGAATGCGCGTCTAGAACTTTCACTGGAAATCTTGTCGTTGCTTAAACCGACACCTTGCTTTTCCGCGCAATAACCGTTACGTTATAGATTTTCTGTTCAAAGATATTTATTCTCAAAAGAAATTTACATTTCACTTAATGAGATATTTAAAACTAACATAATAGTTAACTTAAAAGCTATACAGTGAGCATGCAGAACATTAGTAACTTTTCAATTAATTTGAATGCGTTTTATACCAAAGCACTTCAGGGTGCAGTAGGTACATTTTGCAGATACTGGGCAAGAACAGAAAATTGAATAGGAGTTTTGTGTTTGTATGTTTAGCGTAATAATATTGTCATAGACGTAGGTAATAGCATAGATGAGCCAAGTGTTTTGTAATAATGATATGATATAAGCGGGTATTTAGAGAGAATATGAGCAAACATGAAATGCGCTTGCCGAGCGAAGGCAAGCACCCGCTCGGTGACTAATGTCGCCCAATAATGCAAGTACAGGGTCGGATTTAAAGTTTTGAAATTATGTACCGTTTTTAGTTTGCTTTCAAAACTACTAGCACTTTTAGAGTTTTTAATTTCATTTGGTAAGATATTAAATAATTTAGCGCCTTCAAAACATATGCTCTTCTTGCCATAATTAGTACGAACTATGGAAATGTAAATGCTGTCAGCGTTACAGAGTACACGTTTTCTCTTTTGTCTATTTGTTTTAAAGGTAATATGTGTCTATGTTTTTCCGTCTTGTATTTTTAAAATTAATTTACAGGTATTAAAATAGTATGTTTGGTACATGTTCATAATTTTAGTTTTCGGTATAAGTTTCCCGTATGTGTTAAGAAATCGTAGTTGAATCGAAGTTTTATTATTTTATTTTGACTTATCTGTAGATCTTTAAGCGTAGTTTTACTGGCACTGCCCCATATTTTAACAAGGTAGTCCAGGTGTGGTTTTACGTGGTTTTACGTGTATTTGCGTTCAGGATGGTGCTGGGGCTCCCGCGGCTCTGCAGCGCTTCCTGCATGTTCGCGGAGGCTCGCCCGGACGGTTTCCATGCATCCATGCGAAAGAAAGTTGCCTCTTTGCTATGCAGGCTGCATGGGAGTCACAACAGCATTTTGAACGCATTATCCAATGAATGGGATAGCCCGTAACTCAAGCAATGTAATCGAGTAATGATGAAATAATTTTATCATTATTTGGTTGCAGTGTTTATAATTTATTTTTATTTTTTTGTAAAGAATAAATATTATCATTATTTTCTTGTACTAACGTAGAGTAAGACAAATACCTACTAACATACTATGGACCTGAAATTTATTTTTTTATGTTGTCTGAAATAAACGATTTTTTTTTTATTTACTAGCCTAAAATAGACAGTGGCCTCAATTCTGTTTTCACCAACCTAACTAATTTTACCTAAAATTAGGTTTTGAACTGTCAAATTAACTTTTGGTATTCTGCTGCTACCAACTTATCCTTATATAATTTTATCTAACTTAATTAAGCGTTCCTAATTTAGTTAGATGGTACCAACCGAATAAGTTTTACAAATGCTATGACTAACTAAATATATTTTAGACAATTCCTAATTTTAGAAATAAACCGACCGAATTGCCGTACTGGACGCGGAAAACATCGCACACACCCATACATTGAACCTAGAAAGGATGACAATTTTGATCTTACTTTTGCTATATGAGCCTTCCGTGTGAGGCCTCCGTCTAGTGTAAGACCTAGATATTTTTCTTCTGTTACCTCCTTTATATTAATAGTGTCAATAGTTAGTGGAGAGTAGTTGCCGATTATCTTATTTTTAGCTTTGAATATAATGTAAGATGTCTTGGATGTATTTATAGTTAATAAGTTACTCTGAAACCAGTTGTTTAATGTATTCAAATCAGTTTGTTCTCGTGGCATGATTTCTTCCATTGAATGTCCGAAATAGCATATGCAAGTGTCATCTGCGTATAGCGATATTTCACCACATAATTTCAGTTCACTGATGTTATTGACGTAAATCAAGAAAAGAAGTGGCACCAAGATGGATCCTTGGGGGCGCCATATGTGATAGGTTGAGAGGAGCTCTAGTATTGCCCTATCTTAACTATTTGATGTCGATTATCTAGGTAACTAGCAAAAATCTGCAGTGCTTTACCAGTGATTCCCATTTTAGAAAGTTTATTTATTAGAAGTGTGTGGCTCACTGTATCGAATGCCTTTTTTAGATTTACGAAGATTCCTATTCAAAGTTTTTTGCATCAATATTTGTTTTTATTTTAGTAATTAGATCAATAGTTGCGGATAAGGTGTTAAATTTTGGCCTAAAACCGTACTGGCGATCCGATATAAAATTTATTTGTGTAAAGAAATTGTTCAAGCGATTATGCATTATATTTTCGTATATTTTAGATATCACTGGTAAGACGGAGATCGGACGGTAGTTACTAGGATCGGTTTTCTTCCCAGATTTATAAATAGGGGTAACCTTAGCAGTTTTTAGTTCATCTGGAAATACTCCATTATCAGAGCAATAGTTTATGCACCGTGTGAGTTCTGAGAGAATGTGATGTTTGATACATTTAATCGCCTTAGTGGAAATACCTTCGTATCCGGAACTAGAGTTAGGGTCGAGTTGATCAATTATTTTTGAAACTTCATCGTCACTACATTTATCGAGTGTCGATAACTCGATATCTGTGTTATTGACTGTGCACAGGTTATTGTTAGTGAGATTAAGCGGTATTTGTGCGGCTTTTAAGCGGCTGCCGTCTGTAATTAGACCTCCAGTTTCAAGTTTGGGCGGAACAGAATCAGCGTTTATTTTGTTTTTAGATATGTTATCAATGAGTCTCCACATTCTTTTTGGATTGTTTTTACATTTGATAAAGGAGTCGTAATAGTAGCTACTTTTAGTTTTGGATATCAGTTCGGTTACATTGTTTCTTGTTTTATTGAATTGCTTCTGTAACTCTTTGTCATTAGGGTTGTGTTTAAATTTTTGCCAGAGTATATTTTATTATTTATGTGATTTATTATTGTAAACCGTGACCTTGGCTTGACCTACCCTACCCTGACCCTGACTGACTTCAAATGCTCTTTTTTTAACTTTTAACTTTTGTCACCTTGCGTGACAACGTTTAGATTAAACGAATGAAGATCGACTACGACTTTGCGACGATACAAAATAATCTTTTGACATTGGCAATATTGCTATCAAGATTGATGCCATAGGAAAAGAAGAAAAGTATAGAATATAGTACTTGTACTTATACAAACCACATCTGAAGACGCAGTCTTCAAATCATAAGCAAGGCCCAGTCTCTCCCAAAGCCTAATAATATCCGCTGTGAGATTGAGAGGCATGCCAAGTTCCGACGCCTTGTAGTCCCAAGGGAACGCGTGGTGATAGTTGTGCCAGCCCTCGCCCAGCGTCCAGAACGACGCAAACCCGGACTCAACTGGACGTAGGTTCCTGAAGGAAATATTTATTTTTAGCTTACTTTTAACATTTTATATGCTTGCCTGTTACCAACCCTACTAATATTATGAACTAGCTACTGCCTGAAGTTTTGCACACAATCTTTTTCCTTGAAAATTTTCATTAAAAGCCGTTCTGAATTTAATCGTGTTAAAGACAGTACTTAAAATATTAATAAATCTTGAAGTATATAAAGCTAACTAACACCAAACTAAGCATTACTTGTACTATGGGAGCCAGATAACATATATAATATGAGTATAATTCAAAAAACATACATAATGATACTTTAACACACAGACACAGAACAAACATCTATGTTCATCACAAAAATGTTTGTCCCGGGAGGTAATTCCTTCAATTTGTCAGTTAGTCAATGTCGCGGGCCACGGATAAATAGGCTAAGCACAGGATTGTGGAGAATGGTAAAAACTTAGGGAGGCATATAATACATATGAAATAATTGTTTATTTGCAGGCGAAGTCGCGGGTGAGTTCTCTTGTTTACTCTTTCTAAAATGCATGTCAGTAGGTACTTACTTGTCATAAGGGCGGTTTCCGTAAAAATGTGCGACGCTATTTATCAGCCACGTTAAGTGCAGCGATAGTAAATAAAGGTAGAATCCACAATAAAATATGGCGTTTAACCAGCTCTCTCCGAAGTATACCGGCACTACCACAGGGAAACACGCAACTAGAGTATATAGTGCGTAGTAATGTCTGAAAAAAAAAATATAGATTTAATGTTAGATAATTGATTCATGCATGACTTTGCGGAAATCCATTACAAAATGTCAAATAACTAAACATATATTTGTTACTATCTAGCCAATATATTCTTATGAGTTAAACAAAAACACGTGTTCATCCGACACGTGTTTCGCCTTCACGAGGCAACCTCTGGAATAATTGACATGCTCCGCACTGAAACGAAGAAACACCAACACCGCAAATAGCATCGCACATTACGAGCAAACGAGTTTCTCCACAGACTTCTTGTTGCTTCGCCGAGCGCTGGAATGAAAGTGAGCCACCTATTTTTGGGACTGAACTTATATGCTTGTCTGACGACCTGTGCGTTATACGAACTTTGTTAGTGAAATTATGAATGAGTTAAAAAAATAATAATATTTACAGAACTTGTGCTGATGGACGCATGTTTAGTGTGACTATCAATCGAGATAATGTTGTCAGGCTTTTGGCCTCTTTACCTGCAGTCAGTGATCTACATTCTGTTTTCTATCTGTAATGGTCTAATTTGACTACAAAACATAGACTAAATTAGTAGAGTTTATTATACTTCAATGATATATTCCTTGATTCTTGTAGATATACAATAAAATTCATATATAACGACTTCGCTTTAACGACTTACCGTTTTTAGTGACTATAATGTTTACTCAAGTTAGATTTTTTAATTAGGTACTGAGAATATATAACTGTTTATTGTGACTCCGGTTTAAGCGAACAATTGCTTAAAGCGACCATTATTTATAATAATATGTCCGGTTAACTTCACCTCGCTTCGCGCGCTTCACCTCTCTTTATTGGCGCGAGTAAATCACAGTTAGTGTTTGTCACCTGTTATGACCTGTTATGTCATAAAGTTTGACAAAATGAGTTCTGTGAAGCGAAAGTGTTTTACAATTGAAAAAAAAGTTCAATATTACATCGATTAGAAGCCGGTGAATCAAACACAACCCTCGCAAAGGAGTTTGGTGTATCTCATTCTACAATATCCACAATAAAGAAGAATAAAGATAATCGAGCCGCTGTTAAATGCCAATGTTTTAAAATGCAAACGTGTGAGAACTTCTACTCATGAGCAGGTGAATACCCGTTAATGGACCTCTGTTACAAGAGAAAGCAAACTTTTTTGCTAGATAGTTAGACAAGCAAAATTTCACATGTTCCATGAGATGGATAAACCGTTTTAAAGTAAGACTGAACATCGTCAGTGGTAAGATTGCTGGCGAGACTTTGTCAGTTCAACAGAGTGATGTATTCGATTGGTTAGAAAAAGTTTGGCCTACTCTACGTGCGCATAAAATTACCTTAATTAATTAATTTATACAATACAAATGTTTATCTTGGAGAGGAATCTAACCATCAACCTACAACGCAGAGGCAGCTAGTATTTATAATGTTTTCATTTTTATTTTGTGATTTGTAAATTTGTAAATTTGTAAGTGGTCACAGAATCCTATTGACGCCTGCAACTACAGGAGCATCACTTGCGCGTAGCCGACCTTTGAGAAAACTAATAACTCCCCTCTTTCTATCACCTCTTTTCCGGTGATAGAAACAATGATCGAAGCAAAAGACGTGCACCCAGACTACTCAGTTTCCTTCACTGCACTGGATACGGGTGTTACTGTTGCTGTTGCTAGTACTGTACTTACTTGTACTGCCACATAACCCAGGGATCAGCTTTCAAATCGCTCATATCAATGGTTCGTCCCAGCTCTTTCACGAGAGGGTGTTTCTTCATCATCAGCCAGCCCATGTGGCAGAAGAAAAACCCTCGGTTTGCGTTGTGGGGGTCGCCGTCAGTGTCGCTGTACCGATGATGGAGACGATGGTCTCTGACCCAGGTGAAGATAGAATTCTGAAAGGTTTTAAAAATGGTAGCTAAGCTGAGGGGATGAACAAAATGACGCAAGCCTACTACTCCATCTAATAACTGTCTCAGAAACTACCATGTGCTGTCATTGAATAATAAAATCCACTTGCAGCTAGTTCTAATAGTACTAATAGTAGTTTGCCACTCACTAAGATCTCGCGATGTTTGTATCATGTCTTCGTCATTCAGTTCATAGATATTTATTCTCAAAAAGACTGGAGTCACTTACATGAGAATTAATCTAACCTAAAATAATTACCTGTACTGGTAAAAATCACGTCGTCCGAGTAAGTAGATTTAATTTAACAGTAGGTATAGGATGACAGTAAGTAATTATTATAAGAAGGTAGGCCTTCTTATAATAACAATCCTAATACATTTAGATACATTTTAAGTAGGTAAGGTAGATTGTGCATCCTGCATTAAAATTTACCAGCAGATTATTTTAAAAGTAATTTTGAAACACATAGTTCAATAGTTTAGATTTAAATTTAATAATTTTATTTTGAGCATTTTGTAGTTCTGTAATTCTTTTTTTTGCGGCGCTGCCCCAGATTTCCATGAGTTATAATATTCAAAAAATAATAAATAAGTGATAATCATTTCGATAAATAAGAACCTATCTAAGTAAAAGTTATAATAAATAAAAGCTGAATAATTGATTCAGGCGTTACTTTGCGGAAATCCATTGCAAAACATTTAACATATGGACAAATATTTAGTTTTATTTCTAATGAGTTAGACATGATGCAGACGCATGCACCTCCCTCTCGCCAGCCATTGAAAAGTTTAGACTGAGATAGCCGTAATGAGAATTAATAAACCTAGTAAGAATAAAAAAATAAACACTCTCTTTTATATTACTACTGCCCACGGCTTCGGACTCATGGTCATAGTGCAAAGCCGTGGGTATATAAGCTCAGTTTTTAATAAGACAATTGACCGATTCTACCATAGCTAGAATTACTTATTTTAGCTATTTTCACTCCTTCATGTTATATGGATTGTTTCTATGGTTACACGCAGCTGATGCAAAAAGAATACCTTTCCTTTCAAAAGAGGGCTGTGAGGGCTATTTACGGACTCAGGCCTAGGGTATAGATTTACATAGAGAAATTAGTATAATAGAGAAATTTTACGATAGTGTTACGAGCCGGGTACTGATATTTTATAAAACCTCTCGATTTTACCAAATAATAACTTTATATTTCAAAGTTACCAGACACAGAACTTAATCCACTGATTCGACTAATAAACTTCCCAATAGAACACAATAAAAGTCACAACACTTTTTTTTTATTATTTTTTTTGTCTAATTTTCGGTCATATCGAGTTTCATTTTTTCAAACATTTGTTGGCTGGATTGGCGAACGTACTCGTGTACATCGTTCAATTTGTTGAAGGTCACTCGCATACTCTGTTATATTGCGCGGATACTGTGCAAGAATGCCTGTTATAAGGTCTGCTGGCAACTGTAGTTCTCGTCCAAAGTTCGCCAAAGCTGGAGTGACACTTGTACTTTCGTGAACTGCACTTCGATATGACAGTAAAAACGGTTGAATATGCTTATCCCAATCGGTCTGCTTTTTCCCCATTACTTTTGCTACATATCTTTCCAACGTTTCATTTAACCTTTTAATATTATATGTACCCATCACTCTACATGTTCACTGTACATGCAAGTCGACGCCGCCTACTTCGACTTCAAAAAAGCATTCGACTTGGTCGATAATGACATACTGCTTCAGAAGTTGGCGACGATCGGCTGCACAACCAAACTGCTGCGGTTCTTCGCAAGCTACATGAAGAACCGGCAGCAATACGTCGACTACGCGGGATGCAAATCGGAGCCTTACTCTACCTTAACTGGAGTGAGCCAGGGAAGCAATTTGGGGCCTCTAGAGTTCATTATCATGGTCAACGATCTCCCGACAGTAGTCAAGGACGCGAAATGCTTGTTGTTCGCGGATGACCTCAAGTTACTCTTACCGATAAAAGACGAAGAGGACTGTAAACGCCTTCAACGTGACGTGGACAGAGTGGTAGAGTGGACTGCTTTGAACGAACTACAGTTCAACGTCAGTAAGTGTTCCATCATAACTTTTAGTAGAGTGAAAACGCCAATCCACCACAATTACCAGTTGAAGGGTTCACAGTTGAAGAGAGTCGATTCGGTGAGGGATTTGGGGGTTCGCCTCGACGACAAGTTGCATTTCCGTGTACATGTGGCTAACATCTGCAAGAAGGCATTTAAGACCCTGGGATTTGTACTCCGTCAGACGAACAACTTTACAAATATTAAAGCAGTAAAGACTCTATACGACGCATTGGTGAGAAGCCATTTAGAGTTCAATGCTGCGGTATGGGCACCACACGAGGCTAAGTACAGTCAAATGGTGGAGCGCATTCAAAACAAATTTACCAGATTTCTATACTTAAAGATTTACGGCATCTATCCGTTCTTCCCGTTGATGTATCCAACCTTGTTTGTTATAGGCATGGTTGGATACAACAAACTGGAGGTGAGGAGAGATGCAGCGCTCGCTCTGTATTTGGTTAGGATACTTCGTGGGATGATCGCCAACCCAGGCATTTTAGAGGAATTGCGGCTAAATGTGCCGGATGAGTTTGTGCACCGACGGAGGCAGCCCGCCCTATTGGCTGTACCAAGAGGAAGGACCAACCTCCTGAATAAGGCACCTCTAACGCGTTCCATCCACACGCTCAATCTAGTAGCGGAGAGTGTCGATCTTTTTTACTGCTCTCTGAGCGAATGTCGCAGGACTCTGTTATTTATTCTGTGCTATTATAATTAGATTTGACATTGTGTAGTTATTTGACATGGTATATTGATTGACGAATTTTTATATATTATTTGGTTTGACTTTATGTAATTTGAATTTATTAATTGAAGAATATTTACGTATATTGTGAAATTATTTGACATTGTATATTGATTAACAAGTTTTTATTTTATTTCTTTTATTTGACATTACGTTATTATTTTTGACATTTTCACATTTGGTTTGACATTATGTAATTCAATGTTATTAATTGAAGAATTTTATGTTAATGTGTACCTTTAAATTTTTAAGTTCATGTTCATTGTTTAATTGTTTTAATTCTTTTATTTTTCTTTACACTATTGCATTAGGGGCCCCTGTAAAAATAGTGTAAGTACTTTTTATAAATAAATAAATAAAAATAAATAAATAAATAAATGTTTCTTGAAATATTTGGGACTCGAAATTTTTTCCTTCAACGCTGTGAATTTACAAGGGTACTCCAAAACGACAAAAGACCTTATGGGCCTTATGGATTATCGCCTATTGTCGACGCTTCTTGGTTTGGAATTGCAAAAACCTCCGGCCACTTGTTTTCATTTTCAGTTGCAGGAAATGGTCCCGCAATGTCAACACTATTCGCTCCCATGGGGCTCTCACGTTATAAATATTTAACGCCTCTCTGCTGCGTGTACCTATGGGGTCATTTCATTGAAGCACAATTAGTGCATATTTGGCAGCAGTCTTCCACATCATCTCTGCAATGGATCCAGTAAAATCGCTAACGTATCTTCAACAGAGTTCTCTTTACCCCCCATATGACCCCAGGAGCATCCTTCATGGTTGAGTTTAAGCACTTAAGATACGTCTTTGAAACGACCATTTGTAGATAACAGTGATCTCGGTGAGCATTTTCCTATTTACCGCACAATACTCTATCATGGATAACCAGACTGTCCCATTGTACCCAGTAGCTGTTTGTTATCGTCTCATTCCAGCCACATCACACCATACAGGTTTAGAAGTTCCAGCCCTTATCCATTCTATGATTGCCTTAATATCTGAGTCATCTGTGTGCGCTTTCTGCTGAATTTCCTCATCACTAAGATCCGTGCTCAACATTTTGTCGGGTACCACTTCTTTAGACTCTTGTTTTACACAATGCTTGCATTCTTCTGGACAAGGTCTTCTTGACAATGCATCTGCTTACCGTGAGATTTTCCACTGCGATGCTCAGTTTCACAGTCAAACTCTTGTAGCTGTTCAATCCACTTGTCCTTCAGGATTTTTGAACTATAGCAGCCATTTCAATGCAGCATGGTCCGTGCGTAGATAAAATTTACGCCCCAGGAGATATTTACTGCAATGTTGCAAAGTTTTCACTACTAAGAACATAATCCTAGAAACGCACTTGTGTCTTATCCTTTGGAAACGGCCAATCCTTAACAGCGATGATTTTCTTTAGAACAGTTTGCACACCATCTTCTGAAATAATATGCCCCAAAAAGCTTACTTGTCGTCTGAAAAAATTAGCACTTCTTCGGACTTAATTTAAGATTGGCTGCATGAATTTTGACTAGTACTTTTTCCAGATTCTGAAGCTGGTCTTCAAACGTACGCTCCACTATAACAATGTCATTTAAGTAGACAAGGCAGACGTTTCCAATTAATCCAGCTAGTACCATTTCCATCCTTCAAAAGTTGCAGGAGCATTGCACAACCCGAACGGCATTACTTTAAATTGCCACAGTCCCTTTCCCGTAGAAAACGCTGTTTTCTCCTTATCTTTTGGGTCTATTTCAACCTGCCAGTCGCCGCTTTTTAAGTCCAGGGTTGTGAACCACTTCATGCCTGTTAAAGTGTATAGTGTGTCGTTAATCCTTGGAAGTGGATAACTATCTTTCTTTGTTATATTTCACAGTACCACAGGAGAGCACCAGGGACTGGAATAAGATTCTATCACTCCGTCTTTTACCATTCCCTCAATCATAGTTTCCACTTCCTTTTCTCTTGCGACAGGTAATCTAGTTGGTCGTTGCCGAATCGGTGACTCGTTACCGGTGTTTATGGTGTGCTGAACCAGCCCTGTCTTTCCAATGTCACCATCATTTTATGAGAAAATATCGGCATATCGATGTAACATCTTCTCAGCCATTTTGCAATGGCTCATCAGAAAGATCTTTGCGACAATCTTTCAGCAATGATGACACATTGTAATTGACTTCTAATTTATTGCCTCTGGATAATTCTTGACATCTTCGCATCCAAGTTACTTCTTCACAATTGCCCATTATCATTCCTTTCTTAATGAGATGTTCCTCATTACTCGGGTTCTGTATTCGCACTGCTGAGATTGTGGATGCCTTTACTAGAGTCCGTGCCATAATCCATGGTAGGTCATTGTCCAACCTTTCTATCAATATACATCGTGTTTTTTTCTGATGTTTGTAATAAGCGTACTGGTACCATTGTTTCTAACCTTGGAGGAAGCACAATTTCTTTTAGGCAGTAGACTTTTTCTAATGATCCCCCTTCCATAAAGACCCTCTGTACCATATTTTGAAATCCCTTGATTTACGTTGATCTCCACGTGGTGTTCTTGCAAGAAAACCAAACCCAGAATGCATTCATCAACTATGTTGGCAATAATGACGTTGTGATGGTAAATTGTCTCCCCTAGTTTCCTCTCCACCTACATCTGGCCTTAAATGGAAATGTGCTGGTCGGTTGCTGTCATGCGTTGAACACTGTTACATTTGCGAGAAAAGTGCCCAAGAAAGCGATTTGCAAGTTGGGAACTCACTACTGTACGAGAAGCACCAGATCCAATGTCATTTTTCAGGTCATTCCATTAATTTGGCCTTTGATGATCAGGCTGTTCTCATCGTGGGTTTGTGAAATCGAAATTCTTTGGGTTTTATCAATACCAGCCAGCACCCGCCCCGCGGTCCTGGCGTTTACTCGTTTCCCTGCTGCTGGAGAGCAGAAGAGTGAACTTTGGACGACCGTCGCGGCTGGACTCCACCACTTCTCTGATGCGATGTGCTCGAGTGTCCATCATTACAGTTTCCACCTCCAAAGCATGGGCTAAGGCGTTCTTTTAAGACTCGAGATGGCCGAGTTTCACAGGTGTTCTGACTTTCAAGTCACGTATCCCATCGCTGACGATGAAGAGACTACAGGAGCTATTTCTTATCGAATATATCTATATCTTCAGATTTCAGCAGATCCACAGCTTTTTTTACACTTGCAATCTGAGTTTTTGCTTCAGAAATTCGGCTATCATGGTGCTGGATCTGCTCCTTAACATCCTGAAGCTCCTTGCTAAAGGCTCCATGCAGGTTCTTTATAAGGCGAGTCTGTGCTTCTTGCCGGCGAAACAGTTCATACTCCTGAAGGCGAGCTTAATCCTGCTGACGACGAGCCTGTTCTTCTTGACGACGGGCCTGTTCCTCTTGCCGGCGAGCCTGTTCCTGAAGCATCGCCATTAAAGCAGCAAGGTCCCCTGCAGTAGGAGCCTGAGCCACGAATGATGATGGAACTCCCGATAACTGACCAGTTGACTCCATTGCTGGCTGAAGAACCAGTCGAGATTCTTGTGATGGAGAACCCCCAAGCCGCTTATCATCCATTTCCTGTTGACGGTGACTCCTTGTCCCGATACCATACGTGTCTTCCTTTAGTAAAACCGGATTATCTCTATCTCCGCTTCTGACACCAATTTGTTAAGAGCCGGGTACTGATAAATTATAAAACCACTCGATTTTACCAAATGATAACTTTAATTTCAAAGTTACTACACACAGAACTTAGTACACTGATTCTACTAGTAAACTTCTTAATAGAACACAATAAAAATCACAACACTATAACTCAACTGATAATCTGTAATTAACTGCAATAATTATAAAGAAATGCTGCTGAAGCGAAACGTCCAAGTTACAATAATATTTTCCAAAACCTAGTTCGCTAAACGGTTTGTACCTACCTCAAATTTCAAACTTTTTATATAATAAAATCGACAAAATTATTTACATAAAAACTGTTCAGTTAGTGATGCGAAATACGCCTTGAGCTCACCACTATAAACTACGACTGCACAGAGAATCATTTAGTCGCTATATATATATATATCAAATAAACCTATTTTAGAATTACCTAACAACTATAAAAAATTATATGAAAATATTTTTTATTATTATTATTATTATTTGTTTATTTATATATATATATATATTTTTAACCTATACTTTCCCACTGCTGGGCAAAGGTCTCCCCCAATTCCTTCCATTGGTCCCTGTCCCCGGCCATTTTCCACCAGCCTTTCTCGAAAGCATCGAGATCGGTACGCCAACATTTCTTCGGCCTGCCCCGGCTATGTTGCCCATCTGCAGGTACCCATTGTGTGACGAGCTCTGCCCATCTGTCTGCACTCATACGGCTGACGTGCCCCACCCAACTCCATTTTAATTTGGCGGTCTTGTCTCCGACATCTGCGATCCCGGTCTTTGTGTGCAAAGTTGTATTGCGGACTCTGTCTGTCCTCTTCATCCCTAGCACACTACGCTCCATTGCTCGTTGGCAGATCTTGAGTTTGGACTTCTGAGATTCAGTTAAAGACCATGTTTGTGCACCATAGGTAAGAACGGGCAATATACACATATCAATGAGTTTTCGCTTTAGAGACAGAGGAAGGTTTCCCTTCATTAGCGATTTCATGGAACAGAAGCTCCTCCAGGCGTTTTCGACACGTCGTCCAACTTCTTTGTCTTGCCTGTTTTGGAATGAGACTATTTGGCCCAGATATATATACTCATCGACGTTCTGTAAATTTTGCCCATCTACCTTGATTTTCTGTTGGGTGCTATTGGTCATTATTTGTGTCTTTAACTGATTCATCATTAGTCCAACCTCTAGGCTTGCTCTGCTTAGATCTTCAAGCATAGTTTGGAGTTCTGATGCAGTTGGGGCGAAAAGCACAATATCATCGGCGAAGCGCAAGTTTGTAAGCTTCTTGTCTCCGATAGATATTCCTTTATTAGACCAAGATCGAGTCAGTGTTTTGAAAATCTCTTCTAAAGTGCTTGTAAATAGTTTAAGAGAGAGCGGGTCACCTTGTTTAACTCACTTATCAATTGTAAAATGGGGTCCAGAGCTTGTGAGTTTTATATTGGCTGTACTGTTATTGTAAATTATTTTTATAAGGTCTATGTATGTTTTATTAATGTGTTGATTTTCAAGAGCTGTGAAAATAGCAGAATGTTTAATACTGTTTGATTTGTGGCGTTACGTCGTGACGAGCGAACATCTGACCGTACCGTTTACGGAGTTTTAAAAAGTTTTTTGGTCGAGTTGCCTACCATTGATGTAAGAAATACAAGGATCGCAGTGTTGTGCAGTGTTGATATTGTTTTCTTCGAAAATATCAGTGTAATAACAGTTTTATTCACAATTATAACAAGCTTCAACATTTACATTAGTGTTAAATACCCTCTACGTTTAATAAAAAACTAAAATTAAATTGTCGAACTGTGTTAAATTTGAGTGTCGTTTCTACGCTAAGTCGAGTGTAGACAAATAAATCTCTCCCGCTCGTATTCCCCGTGTTGATCTCGCAGGCGCAGGTGGAGTAGATCTCGATTAACTTATTTATTGAATCGATTATACGTTTGGCGCCATCTGTTGTCGATCAGTGCACCTACTGCTTAGCCGCGCAGCTACGCCATCTGTGAACTTTCGCATGAACCGCGTCTGTCTCACTCAATAACAGGACAAAAATGGTTCTTAAATGTGCGGCTTGCGGAAAATTTTTAAAAGGTGGCGTTGTCTGTCCAAAATGCGGCTCTCAATCGCATAACGAGTGCGTCAGATTACCTCCAGGGGCTATTGTCCCTAACGGATGGCGCTGTGGTGACTGCCAGGTTAATTCCCCCAAAGGCAGGGATCCTTCTACGCCGGTGCGCGTGTCGCAAGTCTATCTGGACGTCCAACCCACAGGTGAGAGCGCGGTGCGGGCGGTCGACCGGCTCGCTGAGCGACAGGTACTGGGCACGGCGGTGGCGGGGGTGCTCCGTGACGAGTGCACGCTGTTGGTCAACACCGCTGACAACACGGCCGAGTTTATAGAGAAAAGGCCACAGCATGATATGAGTCCATGCAAGGAGGAGCTGCTTCAAGAAGTCCACAAGATGCAAGACAGCATCCTTGCTGAGATGAGGGGGCTCAGGTCGGAGGTACGGAGCTTACGGTCTGAACTCAGGGAGGTACGTGTTGAGATGACCGACTTCCGCGTGACTCTGGGCGGTGTCACAGTGCGCATGGATGGTCTGGAAGAACGCCTCGCAGTCATCGAGCAGCAGCGCGCCGCCGCAGCCGAGGAGCCCGCGCCGCACGCCGCTGCCATCACCGACCTGCAGTCGACCGTCGTGCGGCTCCAGCAGGAGCTTAACGACAGGGACCAGGACGCTCTCCTCTCCGACTTGGAGATCGGGCACCTGCCGGAGGAGCGGGGGGAGAGCGTGCTTCACGCCGTCATGGTGCTAGCGAGCAAGCTGGGCGTGCCGTTGGAGGAGCGAGACGTGGTGTTCGCAGAGCGCGTGGGCGTGGCGCAGGGCGCGGGGGCGGGGCGCGATGAGCCGCGCACGCGCCGCGTCGTGGTGCGCTTGGCGCGCCGCGACCTTCGCGACCGCCTGCTGCAGGGCGCGAGAGTACGCCGCACCTTAACTGCGGCTGATGCTGGCTGTGGCCCGGCTGCCTCTTCAGCGCTGCGCATATTCGTTAACGAACGATTGACGCGCGCAAACCGGTCGCTGTTCTACCGGGCCCGCGAGGAGTGTCGGCGGGCGCAGTGGAAGTACGCGTGGACCAAGCGCGGCAGAGTGTACGCCCGCCAAGGAGATGGCAAGCAGGCGTATCCCATCAGATGTGAGGCGGATGTGTGTCGGGTTTTTGGACCCAGTACCGTTTGATTTTTCTTTACCTGTAAATCGACCGAGGTATCTATTGTGGATATTTATAGAATTATGTTTAATGAAATGTATTTATCTCTTTAGTTATATTTATTTCATTACTTATTTTAATAACTTATTTTTTATATATACTCTTCTTAATTTAAAATGCTGTTATGTATATTTACAGCTAGTCGAAGCCACTCTGTTTTTTACCTTTTCCCCACCAACGATTTTTTTTATTGTAATTAACTTGTCTTTATGGTTTCCTAAAAATAAGGTACCAACTGAACAACCTATTGAGTTCATAATAGAAAGGTTCTACACTACTGAGTTTAAAAAACATATAATGTTAATTCTTTGTTTATTGTATGTCAACTATGTCTTGTCTTTATTGTTTCCTAAAAATAAGGTACCAACTGAACAACCTATTGAGTTCATAATAGAAAGGTTCTACACTAATGAGTTTAAAAAGCATATAATGTTAATTCTTTGTTTATTGTATGTCAACTATGTCAGCAACATTGTCACAAGTAAGGTTTTTAATTATATTATTCTAATACGCCACATACTAAAGTACAGTAAGATCAATACTATGTTTTATACTGGCTTTCTTAATTTGTTGATCTTTACAATATTTTCTCTCATAATTTTGCTCTACATCCGGTTAGCGAATACACTGTCCTAAAAGTTTTGCAGGGCTTTGAATCCAATGCTCAGGGCATAGATGGAATCTCTCTAGATATGCTTCTGATGACAATGCCTCAGTCTTTGGCTGCATTGACTGCTATTATTAATGGATCAATAGTTAGTGGAATTTTTCCGGAGACATGGAGGGTAGCAGTGGTGAAACCCATACCTAAAACTGGTGCCCCCTCTACACTGGGTGACCTTAGGCCGATCAGCTTGCTTCCATGTGTCTCGAAGGTGCTTGAGAAGGTTGTAAGCATACAGCTCATTAAGTACTTAGAGGAACATAAGATCCTGCCAGAGTTTCAGTCGGGATTCCGGAAGGGTCTGAGCACATCCACAGCTCTACTTGATATAGTTGATAACCTGCTCAGTGCCCAAGACCAGGGTATGTGCAGTATTTTGGTACTGCTGGACTTCTCGCGTGCCTTCGATTCGATTAGCATTCCTCTCCTTCTTTCAAAACTAGTTTATTATGGCTTTGACGAAAGGGCAATTAACTGGTTCACTAGTTACCTGAATCAACGGCATCAGTGTGTAGAAGTGTTGCAGGCTGATGGTAGCGTGCTCAGATCATCCATCCAGCCTGTCTACAGAGGTGTACCTCAAGGTTCGATCCTCGGGCCAATCCTATTCATACTCTACAGTGCAGACATCATCAATTCTATCTCTAACTGTAAGTTCCATTTGTACGCTGATGATGTCCAGTTGTACCATTCTTTCTTGCCTGCAGAGTGGGCCAAAGCTGTAATTGGAATAAACTATGATTTAGCCCAGATCCTTCTTTGGTCTGAATCAAACTCTCTCGTGTTAAACCCTAAGAAATCTAAATATATGAGGATTGGTACGAGAATTGGCCTAGAGAAGGTCGCTGGTATACAGTTTAAAATTCGAGTGGGTGGGGAGGATGTTGAGTGTGTTCCTGAGGCAAGAAGTCTTGGTTTGACTATAGACAGTTGTCTCCGTTTTGAAAGCCATGTGGCAGAATGTGTGCGGAACTGTTTCTACCGGCTTAGACTGCTATATCGGATACGTCCATACTTGAGTGAAGAGGTGAGAGTTACATTGTGCGAGTCACTAGTCTTGTCCAAACTCAATTATTGTGATGTTGTTTATGGGCCATGTCTTCTTGCTAGGACCGAGAATTTGATTCAGCGAGTCCAAAATGCTTGTGCAAGGTTTTGTTTCTATATTCCACCTCGCACACATGTGACTCCTTACCTCAATTCGAAGAGCCTCCTAAAGATGAAGGATCGTAGGAAGTTGCATCTCGCTACCCTTCTTTTTGGTGTTGTACATGACCAAATGCCGACATACCTTTTCAGGAAATTAAAATGGGCTAGTGAACACTCACGTTATCATAGGAGGCAGTGTGCTCCTCCTCTTCTTACGCAAAGTCACAAATGTGTTGCTTTCCGCGGCTCGTTCCGGTTCGCGGCGTCGAAGTGTTGGAATGATTTGCCCCCACCAATTCGTGCCCTTAAAACAGTGAATACTTTTAAATTAACCCTTAAGAAACTTCTTATCTCTTCGCAGAAATCATAGCTAGGTACCAAATACCTACTTACGAATAGCCAACTTACCAAAAGTTCCCGGCACGTCCATTTTGATGGGGAAGCGTTCATTCTACTATCGATTACCTTGTATTGCATTTCACTTTTCGTTTCTCACCTCTTTCACCTCATTTCACCAAAACAATTTTAATTTTATGTAGTCCAGTTTGTTCCCAGTCATTTTAGTTAATTATTTTAGTTGTGTAAATAAATGTATTTTGCTATTTATATATGTATTGTTATCCTTTTAACTAAGTAATATTTTAAGTTTTCTTATTTTTTTTTTGTTTACTCCTGTTCTAATTTTAAAATTGTTCGTTTTGTCACGGCATGATGTCACCCTCCTTGTTCGGCGCAGTCTGAAAACCAGCGCTATTTCGCACTGTGTGAAATAGCATAAAGCTGAGACTGTGCTTTCTTGACAAACGCAGACTAGGTTTGGAACAAGGTGGGTACACGTAGGTTTAGTATTAGTTAGTTAGTTAGTATTGGTTGGATCTGTGTACCTACTATATTATCGTAACTTTTATCAGTGTGTGTGTGTCAAAATAAATTTATTTCATTTCATTTCATTTTTACTGTCAGAAGTAATACTGTCTAAATATAATGGTTTGTATATTCCCGGTACTTTTCAATAAACTTTAAATATAAATACTTTGCAATATTTTCAACTTTTCAAAAACTTTAGCTAGGCCAGATTTCATTCAAATTTTGCACACCTGTCAAAGACCGAAGACAATGCAATAATTCAGAAAAAAAAAAAGACGCGATTTTGACCCACAATGAAATCTGGCCGTTTAAGGCCAGATGTCATTCAAACTTTGCACACCTGTCAAAAACAGATGACACTGCAATAAAACGAAAAAAAAAAAAGAATATCCTAAAACTAAAGAGTAGAAAATAAATAATAGTTTAAAAAAACTAAAAAAGACGATTTATATAGTAAACAAAACTAAAAAATAGTAAATAATTTTAATAAATGTAGGTAAGAAAAAAATGTTTTATTAAAAAAAAAGCGTGGGGTGCTTTTTAAGATATTATCGAAATGATAATCCTTCTTCTCATATCTGTCAACGAAATATTTATAACTATTGACACCATGCACCCCACGCTTTTTTTTAAATAAAACATTTTTTTCTTACCTACGTTTATTAAAATTATTTTCGTTTTTTTTAGATTGTTTTTTTATATAAAGCGTGTTTTTTAGTTTTTTTAAACTTTTATTTATTTATTTTAAATTTGTAACACAACAAATAGCGAGTCTCATAAACATTATTCATATTCTCAAGCCGATTCATAATCTAAAAACAAATCGCACAATAACTATTATTCTGCCAATATTGAGGGTTGCTTGTGAAATTCATTTTCAAGTAACTAACGGCACAGAAACAAAAGTTCGCTTCAACATCTGGACAATTATTTCGCGCTGTTTAAATCAGCCACTACAGTCAAATGGCTACTCCCGTAGACTGCCAAGTCAAAGGAAGCGGGATCGAATCGGTCCAGCGTAAGAAACCTTTTGCAATTTTTTTTTGTTGTTACAATAAGCAACAAGAAGCTTTTAATATATTGGGCCAGCTGAGATAAAGCACATTGATTACCACTACATTGTTAAATGTTTACTCGTGCTAGAACAAAGCTGCAAAATAAAGGCACTGAAAACGCCACTAAAAGTGAAAAGCAAGATGAACAAGACAAGTTTAAAAAAATACAATACATAGTTAATGCCTTAAAACTTGACCTAGACAAAGAGAAAATCTTACCTACAACATTATTGAATGAACAAGACATGAATTCCAAAGACTAGCGGTAAAGCCGCCAAGAAATCTGGCAAAGCCCAAAAGAACATCTCCAAGACTGACAAGAAAAAGAAGAAGCACAAGAGGAAGGAGAGAAAAAGTGTTAGGAGATAATCAAAATTTGAAAAGAATCTGAGGAACAAATAAAAAAATTACAAGATTGTATAGAAAAATTAAAACTTGACAATAGCTTACTGCGAGATGACCAGTTAGAACTTGAAAACCTCCTTGTCGCCAAAAATAGGACAGGGTGTGAAGAAAACACTCAGAAACTACAAAACGAGTATGACGGACTGAAACTAAAATATTGTAATCTACAGACAAAATTATATAAAATAAAACAATTACAAAAAAAACCAAAGAGACTCAAACAGTAGTAAAAGCTCTTGATGTTAAATTTAAACGTCATAAAAAACTTATAAAGCGCATAAAAAATATAGCACAGCAAACAAAACAGCTAAAAATAGCTCACGCCCTAATTGAAAATGAATTAACGAGAAGAGACTTGACTATAAAAAATCTACAAACCCAGTGTGAACAATTTCTAGAAATAATAAGACAAAACGAGATGGACATAAACCAAGATTGTCGGATACAGTAGAAAATAAATTATCTGGAAAAGAAAATGGGAGAACTTCAGTTTTTTTATTGAACGGAAAACTTGTTAACTTGAAAGTTTGCACCCAAAACAACCACATGACAGAGAAAAATTATTTAAATGATAAAGTGGACGACTCTAAGAGGCTTGAAAAAGTCTTGATAATTTGGATGGAGGCGGTCGGAGCCTAGCAGAAATGATGCGTTACAAATTAAGACCAAATGAAGAATTCATAAATTACTGTATGCCAGGTGCGAACTTCAGAAATATTCTATACATATATAATACATCTAGAATATTTCTAGATTCGAGAAAAAAACAAAATGCTTGGAATTAAATGACACAGCGGTACTGCTGATAAGCATGCATTCCAAACAGTATGGAAACCTCGACACTTACCCAAAAATATTTAATAAAATACTGAACAATATAACATGCAAAGTTATTATTAGTTCCATAAAATACGACGGAGTCAAAGACAACGATATCTTCAGACTAAACAATAACATACATCATATAGCAATAGCAAATGAAAGGGTAAAGTACTTGGAGGTTAATATTCCTATGAGACATACAACCAACAGACAGTCATTAAATGCTCAAAATCTTGAAGATAGTCTATGCTACAGTATAAACAACTTCAAGAGTACAAGTAACCTCACTTTTATAAAACCAACTATACAAAATCACAATCTTAATGAGGATTTTCCACATGCAAGACAAACACAAAAAAACACATATTAAAAGAAAAAGAATCTTACAATTTAATAACAATAGGACATCAAAATGTAGGAGGCATGAACGCGAAGAGATTATTAGTTGACTTATTTTTAGAGCAAGATAAGATGGATATATTTTGCATTACAGAAACGTGGCTAAAAGAAGAAGAAATCAACGTTTGTTCATTTAATAACCATAGAATAGCAAATGCGAACTATAGAAAAAAAATTGGCAGAGGAGGTACTGCTATTTTAGTTAAAAATAGTATCCAGGCTAAGCCAAGAAGAGACATTTGTAAACTTATTGTTGAGAAAGACTTCGAAGTAAGCTGTGTAGAAATTAAGAATTATGTTATTATTGTTGGATATAGGTCTCCATGCGGTGACTTTAAGATTTTTCTAGACAAACTGGAATTATGTTTATCGATTTTGACAAAGACTAGGTCGAATATTTACAGGGACATCGTACTTTGTGGTGATTTTAATATTAATTTTCAAGTTGACTCCAACCAATGTAATATTTTATTAGTCCTATTAGGATGTTATAGTTTGACACGAAAAATATTTGACATTACAAGGTTAACTAGCCATAGTGCCACCTGCATCGACAATATATTTTGTACCTTAGATGTTGTAAATTCAAATGTGACGTATGGTGTAAAATCGGATCATTTTGCACAAGTTATAGTTGTCAATGCGGTGAGAGAACCATATATTAATATGCGCCTAAAAAAGATTCGGAAACAGATGTCCAATTAGTTTTCATGAATTCTTTTCTACTTTTATGATGCAATTGGAAGCAGTTATGCCAGTTAAAACAGTTTTAAGGAAAACAAAGAAGTCATTTAACGATTGGGCTACGCCAGGCTTAAAAATATCACAAACAAACTTGAAAAAATTATATCAAAAACTTACGTTAACGAACAATTAAAACATCAGAGTATACATTTCAAAATATATTAAATTATTTAAAAATATTGCTTTATTAGTCAAAAAGAATTATATCCGTACGAAAATTTTTGCCTCTGACAATGTGATAAAAGCAACATGGAATATTATCAAAAAAGAAACAGGGAAAACGAATGTATGTCCCAATCAAATTCAGAAAATTAAAGGTCTTAATAACGATCTATTAGCATCACCTTCTGAAATTGCTAGTTATTTTAATGACTTCTTTGCCCAGATCGCAACCGTGTTGGCAAAAGATCTGATGAAATCAGAGATAGAAGCCTTATCTTTTCTACACAAATATACAACGCCTAATGTCATACCATTTTCATTAAGAGATATCACTCCTCTTTGCATTATAAAAATAATTGACGGTCTAAGACACAAGAGTTCATGCGACTTATGGGGTGTATCCACATTATTATTAAAAAAGATAAAGTTTGAAGTAGCTGTTCCTCTGGCAAGCGTTATTAATGAGTGCATTCATAAGGGTTACTTTCCCGATTTGCTAAAGGTAGCGAAAGTCATCCCACTGTATAAAAAAGGTTCCCACTCAGATGCTAACAATTATAGGCCAATCTCTATTTTGCTCGTATTAAGTAAAATCTACGAGAAACTTTTAGCAAATGAGTTATACGAGTTTGTAGAGACTAATAATATAATTAACAGTAGACAATTTGGATTCCAAAAAAGAAAAAGCACGACTCATGCAATTACAGCTATGTAAGAAAGAGTGCTGTGGGATCTAGACAGCTCCAAAAACACATATGGCTTGTTTTGTGACCTGTCCAAGGCATTTGATTGTGTATGTCATGACATCCTAGTGGCACAACTGGCACATTATGGGGTACGCAATAACGAGCTATCTATTGTCTTATCTTACCTTCATAATAGAACACAAATAACGGAAGTTAACGGGCATAAATCAGAATCTAACAAAATAGAAATGGGAGTACGTCAAGGGTCTATCTTGGGGCCTTTATTATTTATAATTTATATAAATGATCTGGCAGTATGTGTGGAAAAGGAATCAGACATGGTTTTCTTTGCCGACGACACGACTGTCATAGTAAGCGACAAAAATGAAACAAACGTATGTAAGAAACTAGACAAACTAATCTCAAGCATTAATGAATGGTTCAAGGCCAATAATCTTCTTTTGAATGTCGAAAAAACGAATATCGTTAGGTTCTTTCTGGGAAGTGTTGTAAGTGCTGACCCAGTTCATAATACAATTATTAAATATTCAATCAATGCAATAAATGAAGTTAAATTCTTAGGAGTAAAAATTGACAGCAAACTGACATGGATCAGCCATATTGACTCCCTCGTAGGTAAACTTAAATCAGCCGCTTTTGCAATAAAAACCATAAGACAGTTAAGCGATATTCATTCGGCTAAGGCTGTATATCATGCTTATTTTCACTCGCTCATGACCTATGGCATTCTAGCATGGGGAAATGCGTCTCAATCAAATAGAGTGTTTATACTGCAGAAACGAGCGATACGGTTCATACTGAAAATGAACAAAATGGAATCATGCAGAAATAAATTTAAGGAACTAGGTATAATGACATTAACAGGCGAATATATTTATCAAAATCAATTTATGCAAAATTACACCTCGAAAATTATCATTTACATAGTGACATACATCATTACAATACACGGATTAAAAACAACAAACAAACATAGTTATTCCGACACATAGACTTGCTAAAGTAGATAAAAGCTTCTTATGCATGGGCATAACTTTTTATAATAAATTACATATGGACATAAGAAACTTAGATATTAAGGACTTTACTTGCAAAATAAGGACATTTCTATTATATAAATCTTATTATGTTATTGACGAAGCTCTGGCTGATGAATTTTGTATGTAATTATAAGAATCAAAAATGACTATGTATTATTATTGTATGTACTTGCTACAATCTATCAATCAATGGATCTCAATGATTTATATTTATTGTTTAATGTGACTTTTCCTAGTGTACAAAATGTATCAAAAGAAAAATAAATATTTGAATTTGATCCTATTGCTATAGAAATTTTGGGACTTCTGATCAAAATACCGCGACAAGTGGTTTTGGCAGTCCTCTCGTGATGTTAACCTGACACTGCCTAAAGAATTCTGAAGAGACCGAAACAGGTGGAAATCTGAATGTGCAAGGTCAGGACTATACGGTGGATGCATTAACACCTCCCAGCCAAACTCTCTTAATTTTTGCTGAGTGGCTAAAGATGTGTGAGGTCTAGCGTTATCATGATGAAAAACCACACCCCTTCTGTTGATTAATTCCGGCCGCTTTCTCTCAACTTCTTGCTTTAATCTCATCAGTTATTTGCTTTAGAGTTCAGAATCGATTGTCCTGCTTTTAGGTAACTGCTCATAATGAATAATGCCCTTCCAATCCCACGACACACACAGCATCACCTTGTTGCGAGTTAACCCGGGTTTTGCCACAGTCTGTGAAGCCTGACCGGCCTTTTTGACCACGACCTTTTTCGCACGTTCTTGTCGTACGTGATCCACTTTTCATCACCAGTTATCAGCTTCTCCAAAAATGGTTCAGGTTCATTACGTCGTAATAAAGAATCACAATTGAACGGTTCATTAGGTTTCTTTCAGTAAGCTCGTGAGGTACCCAAATATCGAGCTTTTTTGTGTACCCAGTTTTTTTCAATTGCGCCAAAACTGTTTTGTGGTTCTTCAGCTACGTCGTAACTACTGATATGCCGATCTTGCTCCACTTTTTTAAAAATGGCATCCATTTTATCCGTAATAGGGCGACCAGAGCGTCGTGCATCTTTGACATCAAAATTTCCGGATTGAAAACGCTTAAACCAAATTTGTGATACTCTCACAGACACTGCACTACAGGTCCATAAACATCGCCATTTCTTTTAGAGGCTTGCGTTGCATTTTTACCTTTTTTGTAGTAAAATTTTAAAATGTATCGAATTTCTTCATTAGATTCACTCATCTTGACAGTACGAAAAACAAATAAAAATCACACATTTTCCTAATTTGAATTTGGAATTAGGTATGTTCTTTAAAATTAAAAATTTTAATGATACCAAAACCAGCCAGATACAAATAGTATAGCTAAAGAGATTTTATTACAAGTTCATACATACTATAATGCGAAAAGACTTTTTCCCCAACCTAATAATATAAATTACTATAATTATTGATAAGAACGCATGGCCTAATGACGCTCTGCCCTCCGACAGTTAACCGACACATTTGAAAAGTATGAACTCTCTTTTATTGGTTTTTGGTAGTTAAGGTAATAAAATGGATCATGCAAAAAAGCGCTAGGAACAGGACGATTTTCTTGCCGGTTCTTCTAGGGCTTGGGTTAGGAAGAATTGGCAACTAAATTCACCTAGTATGTAAGACGTTTCAAAGTGATCCATGTGATTGTATTAAATAAAGTATCTTTTCACTTGCCTTGACTTGACCATTCAAAATTTATATTCTAAAGGTACCTAATACGTACCTGCCCGGCAATGGTGAAGAAGATGATAAAATATGCCCTCAGGATAGGGCTTGCCTTGAAGCACCTGTGTGCGAAGTATCTGTGTACCCCCGCAGTGATGCTTTCCGTAATAAGTAAATAGAGACATCCGACTGCAAAGCAATACTTAGAGCTAAACATAATAATATAAAATAATAAAAAATATATAAAAACAGTGGAGCTATCTAAGGACTGTTAAAAAAAATCGGTCTACCTGTCAGCTCATTTGGTAGCAGCTCTGCCTTCTGCACTGTTGGTTGAGGGTTCGATTCTTTCCTAGGATAATCATTTGTGTGATGAGCATAAGTGTTTGTCCTGTGGTGTTATAAGGTCTCTCATCATCATCATCATCATAAAAGCCTTTATGAAGTCCACTGCTGAACATAGGCCTCCCCAATAGATTTCCAGGAAGAACGATTATGAGCCCTCTCCATCCACCGACTTCCTGCGATCTTTACAATGTCGTCAGTCCATCGGGTGGGGGGGTCGTCCTACGTTTCGTTTTCCTGTCCAGAACTTTTATTCCCCAACGGTTACCAGTTCTGCGAGCTATATGGCCTGCCCATTGCCACTTCAAGTTGCAAATTTTGAGTGCTATGTCGGTGACTTTGTAGTGTGTGCTGGGATGATGTGTCTTTTTGATCCGTGTTTTGTTCCTGTAGTAAGTAGTGTACTGGTACTCGCAATAAAAACACTTCAGACACTTTAGCACCTCCGTTAATTCAACACTAACAAATCAAATTTCATTGTAAAGCATAATAAGCACAGGTAAGAATGGTAGGTAAGCCTCGGAGAGTATAGCTGGCTGCGGAGCGAAGTAGCGTGCGTCTGTTGCGGAGCGTGTGACAGAATGGTGCCGTGAACGATGGTTATGTCACGATGCGCGCGCAATCCAGTTCCTTTGTCTTCAGCCATTCAGTCGCGTTCGTTATGAAGACATTATTGGTATAAGCGCGAAGATTCTTCGGGTGGAGTACATCGCTAAGGTAAATGTAAGAATTTATATATATTATAAACGTAAATGTTTGTATGTAATGTTTGTTACTCTTTCACGTAAAAACTACCGAATGGATTTTAATAAAACTTTACAATAATATAGCTTATACATCAGAATAACACAAAGGCTATAATTTATAAAGATATTATAAAGATGTGAACTCATATATCATGGTAAATAACCCAGTTTGAGTTAAAATTATGTGCAAAACCATGATAGTTTTAAAAATTATGTGAATTGTCCAAAATATCACGATAAGTGTCATGTAATTATGAAAAAAATCTGCCTTCTGCAAGCTGTTTTGGCGTGCGCTGCGAAAACCGTTAGAATTAGGCGCAGACGAAGTCGCGGACACCAACTAGTAGTTTATTTAGAGAAGGAGTGCACAATGCTAATATTTTTTTTAATTATGCATAAAAATACATTAATTATGGTCAGTTTTCAACAAGGGGGCGACCACTAGTATATATAAAACTAGCTGTCCCACCCTCGAATTTGTCTGCTCATTTTAATAAGAAATATATTTCACAGTAAATTACATATTAAATGACTTATTAGAGTTATACAAGCATTTATTTACAGAAATGTACAAAATAATATAAAATACATGTGAAACAATTGAGCTCTCTAAGGAACTATCTAAGAACGATCTACAGATTACGATCCAGATCCCCGCAAGAGGTCAGAGTTCTAAGACACTGGCTGCATTGTCACGTTGAATGGTAATACTTATATGCTGAGCAAGATAGGAGCCCGCTCTTGGGTCACGCAATGTTTTTACCAAACATTAAATATATGGACAAATATTTAGTACTATTCCGCCAATCTATTTCCAAAGAGTTAGACACGATGCAGATGCATGCACCTCCCTCCCGCCCGCAATTGTAAAGCCATGCAAAGCGTTAGTAAAAGACAAGCACACACAATCCACAAATGCAACCTCCAAAAGAAATTCGACACGTGTTTCACCTCTCCACGAGGCATAGGAACACTTGATGCACTCCACACCCCGACGAAAAAACACTCTGCTCTGCAGACTTGTTGCTTCGACCAACTTTAGGCTGAGACTGTGCCGGCTGCGCTTCAACTTCACTATTTATACCCTCAGACCGGATTGCCACGCCCCGCGTATGAATCAGCGCCACTCGTTGTAAACAATCATAATGTAACAGGTTATGAGCGAGTGAAAATAAGCATGATATACAGCCTTAGCCGAATGAATATCGCTTAACTGTCGTATGGTTTTTATTGCAAAAGCGGCTGATTTAAGTTTACCTACGAGGGAGTCAATATGGCTGATCCATGTCAGTTTGCTTTCAATTTTTACTCCAAAGAATTTAACTTCATTTATTGCATTGATTGAATATTTAATAATTGTATTATGAACTGGGTCAGCACTTACAACACTTCCCAGAAAGAACCTAACGATATTAGTTTTTTCGACATACAAAAGAAGATTATTGGCCTTGAACCATTCATTAATGCTTGAGATTAGTTTGTCTAGTTTCTTACATACGTTTGTTTTATTTTTGTCGCCTACTATGACAGTCGTGTCGTCGGCAAAGAGAGCCATGTCTGATGCCTTTTCCACACATACTGCCAGATCATTTATATAAATTATAAATAATAAAGGCCCCAAGATAGACCCTTGACGTACTCCCATTTCTATTTTGTTAGATTCTGATTTATGCCCGTTAACTTCCGTTATTTGTGTTCTATTATGAAGGTAAGATAAGACAATAGATAGCTCGTTATTGCGTACCCCATAATGTGCCAGTTGTGCCACTAGGATGTCATGACATACACAATCAAATGCCTTGGACAGGTCACAAAACAAGCCATATGTGTTTTTGGAGCTGTCTAGATCCCACAGCACTCTTTCTAACATAGCTGTAATTTCATGAGTCGTGCTTTTTCTTTTTTGGAATCCAAATTGTCTACTGTTAATTATATTATTAGTCTCTACAAACTCGTATAACTCATTTGCTAAAAATTTCTCGTAGATTTTACTTAATACGAGCAAAATAGAGATTGGCCTATAATTGTTAGCATCTGAGTGGGAACCTATTTTATACAGTGGGATGACTTTCGCTACCTTGAGCAAATCGGGAAAGTAACCCTTATGAATGCACTCATTAATAACGCTTGCCAGAGGAACAGCTACTTCAAACTTTATCTTTTTTAATAATAATGTGGATACACCCCATAAGTCGCATGAACTCTTGTGTCTTAGACGGTCAATTATTTTTATAATGCAAAGAGGAGTGATATCTCTTAATGAAAATGGTATGAAATTAGGCGTTGTATATTTGTGTAGAAAAGATAAGGCTTCTATCTCTGATTTCATCAGATCTTTTGCCAACACGGTTGCGATCTGGGCAAAGAAGTCATTAAAATAACTAGCAATTTCAGAAGGTGATGCTAATAGATCGTTATTAAGACCTTTAATTTTCTGTATTTGATTGGGACATACATTCGTTTTCCCTGATTCTTTTTTGATAATATTCCATGTTGCTTTTATCACATTGTCAGAGGCTAAAATTTTCAAAAATAAAAATAAAACAAACGTATGTACGTTTGTTTTATTTTTGTCGCTTACTATGACAGTCGTGTCGTCGGCAAAGAGAACCATGTCTGATTCCTTTTCCACACATACTGCCAGATCATTTATATAAAATATGGTCGTTATCAAGACTGCTTCCTATCCATAGGTAGTGTATTGTGCTCATTAGCTCTTTGTACATTTCACACTAATTTGAATGTTGATACTTATAACACATTATACTCAAAACAACAAAGCCAATTTCAACGAATTTTAGTTTAAAACCTGCGCGATGTTGTCCAACATTGCTTCGCTCGCTTATTACTTTTATTGCTAGTTCTGTGTCTACATACCACGACATAAAACACTTTACACAGAAGCCTATCTGGTCTGAGACGTACATCAGCCACCAAGCAAGTCGCTATTTCTTCGATTATCGCGAAACCCGGTTGCACTCTAGCCAAAGAGAACTTTCCTCGAAATGTTAGGAAATATATTAAAACCCAGTATGAGCAGCTAAGCGCTAAACACCTTAGACTAGACGACCCGAAAACATATGTGTGCATCTCAGAATACCTGACTATAAAAGCAACCAAGTTGTTTTATCTGGCCTGAGGTGCATGCAAAACATAGGGATTTGCGTTTTGCTGGACTTCTAATGGAAACTATTTTTGCGGGAGAAGGAAAACACGCTGCACATCCTGGTCAAGGATGAAAAAACCCTTGCTTTGGTCCGAGGCAGCTCTTATTAACCAGCCAGATGACTAGCTTGACCACGTAATGGTGAAAAGAAGGCATACAACGCGAACCATTACCATTTGTACAACAATTTGAAGGTATTGATAGAGACTCAATAAAATCGCCTATGAGGGCTTGAGTGAAATAGACGGTATTTATATACTGTCACTAAACTAGACAAATTGTACATGATCTTGTACCTGAATCAGTTATTCGTGCAGACCGATATATCAGATGCTATTCTTGATATACCTTGGCTTCTTGGTTATAAACAAAAATTATTAGAAAATTATACCTTCCTACGAACGCATAAAAAATCAGTCATGTCATTACTAAATGGATTGGAAAAAAGGCTTAAGAATAATCCCAAAAATGATATGTACCTTAAAACAAACTTACATAAATATAGAAGCACGTTTATGAATCTCTTACACATATAAAAAATAAAATATAACAGTAATCTACTAAAAGACTACAGCAAAAAATTTGAAGAGCACAAAAAATGATTGTAGGTTAATTATAACCCCTATTAATATATTATCCAAGCGCCTGTGACAGCGCACAGTGAAGGTTTTCAAAGTAAGTAAGGTTACATGGGACAAGTATGAACAATTGAATTATAACGTAGACAGAGAAACTAATAGACGACTAGATAGCATCCGTCGCATTCATACAAGAAAGAGAACATCTTATGTGCAGATACTGTAAAAAAACGAGATAGAATGGTTTGATTTTTTGTTTCATGTCGCGTGCCGGTTTTTTCAAGATCAGCACACTACTTTGCTAAGCAACGTTTGACAGTTCGCCGTTGTTTGGATGTTTGGATGTGCTCGCTTTGTGTGAAATAACCGGAAAAAACAGTTAAAAATAAATTGTAAACACGCAGAATTGCTTGAGAATTGCAAATAACAAATTCCTTTACCGACTTTTGTAAAGATAATGGTTCGATGTAGCGTTTTAGGATCTAAAAGGGATAGTGAACGGAAACTCCCCGATTTGTCTTTTTACTCAAGTACAAGTAAAAGTATTTTTGAGTAGTTATTATCTTTCAAACTGTTTTTTTATTAATATACACAATAGATAACAGCATTCCGAACTAAACTTGGTTCGCTACAGCATAATTCATAAATCATAACAAATAATTTATTTATTTTGGTGTTGCCTGCATTCGACCTTAACATTCCCCAGACTACATAAATTTAACATAAAAATATGTCTTACATTTCGTATGAATATTAATAATTCAATTTAACGTAAGTATCGTTTCATGTTGAATATATGGAGACAAGGTAATTCATGATTGCAAGGGCAGCCACCTTAACTTTAAAAGCTGCTTGAAATCGGTCTGAGGAGACCTTTCATAGATTATGAAGTCAATTTAATGTGAAATAAGGTCCTGTCCGCGAGAATAAGCATACCGCTTGTACTGTATAAAAAACAGATTAAAATGATTCTTAAATTGTAAAAAAAACATCTCGCTATTCATTTGTTACAGTTTTCCATCAAACGATAATGTATCTACTTTGCAGTAGGTTGAAACCACCAAAAATTGGAAGGCCGAAGAAATTGGACACCCAAAAACTCTTCGAGGATTTGAAGTTCCTATCCATTTTAAAAATGTCTTGTTTAAGAAGAATATATTAAAATTCTGTATCCTAATGCTGTTCCAATGGTGGTTACTAAATATTTGATTTATGAGCTTTTATTCTGTAGGTAGGTAGATACTGATCAATACTTTTTGACTTGAAAAAGTAAATAAGTCCTTTATTGGCGAACACGGTGCGCTTCTATAATAAGCTTCCTGAAAATACAACTATCAATTAAGAAATTTAAAAATTACATAAAAGATAGTCTTTTTGAAGAAAGCTTATTATAATATAAATGACTATATTATTGATGGCCTATTCTATATTGATGAATATAGAACGCATGGCCTCATGTCGCTCTGCCCTCAGGCAGTTAACCGACACACTTGATATGTATAAACTCTCTTGTATTAGTAATTCGTAGTTAAGTTAGTATAAAATGGATCATGCAAAAATGCGCTAGGACCAGGACGAGTTTCTCTTTTCGGGCTTGGGTTCTGAATTGGCACCTAAATTCACCTAGTATGTAAGACGTTTCAAAGTGATCCTTGTGATTGTATTGAATAAAGTATCTTTTGACTTTGACTTTGTATTATCTTTATGGTTTTATTATTTCTGTAATGTTATGCTTAGCTTTAATAATAATAAACAATTATGAACACATATGTTGTTATAATTTTTCTATATCACACATCTGTTATAAAAGATTGAGTTTTGTGATAGAGAGACGAACTCTAGAGATTTTTACTAGATTTCTACTACTGATTGTAATTGATTGTATTAAGCTTGGGATACAATCACTTTATAATCTAAATAAATCTTATTTTACTTACACCATAGTATTGTTACATATTCCAGGGCTCCAGTCAAAAACTTGTATATTCCAAATGCACCGAAAACGTGTAGAAATACAAACCCAGTGACATTTCTCCACACAAACTCGTGTTTGTATGTATAATCGGTGCCTATTTCTTCTCTTCGTAAAATCGTTTGGCTACCATTAATATCTGTTTTATTTTCTCCATCAAGACACATTTTATTAACTATTTAATACGAAGTAAACTGGTCGTGTGATTTTTAAAATGGTGTATTTTAATGATATATTAATTTATTCAATCAAAATTAAATTTTTAAATACATTTGCGTGGTTTTCATTTATAAGTAGTCAGTATAGGGTGTTTAACATTTATAGTTACTGAACTTAGGTAAAATTGTTTTATTGTTTATTGAGCACCTTAGTTATACAATAAGTACAAGTTCCAGATATAGGTATACATAATTTTTTAACCTAAGGAAGGTACAAAGGTCATAGTTAAATACAATAAAGAAGCAAGTGGATACTTTTTTATTTTCAAAATTAAGTTGACACATGTTTTGGATCTATTTCGGCACTCTTTATAAACCACAATAAACCGAAATGTTTGTTACACCCTTACAACAGGTGTCCATTTATTATGTATGTGTTTTTTTTATTCAAACGCTTTAAAAACGCTATACGCTATATATTGTCAAAATCTTATGCAAATGTCAACAACCAATTGCACCCGTTTTTAAAGGTTGTTTTGGAACACCCTGAAACACATGTCTATATGTCTATTTACTTTGTACTAGTGGTCGTACAAAGGCCTCCGTGTCTGTTCTTCAGTTTTGTCGCCTGCTTTTACGGTCCAAGTAATTGGGCTCTGATGTCTTAGTAATGAGGCCTGTAAACGAGCTACAAAAATTGTATCTTGTTGGCTATTTTTATTGACCAATATAGCTAAGTATATTTGCAACTTTACCCTTGCTGCAAGTTCATTTTGCAATACATTGCCTAGTGTAACCCTTCAAGATTCGGCAACTGGATTGCTGAGGAGTTTTTTCGTATACGCGGGGCATATTGCGGTTAGATCTCGCAGATCTCGCAAGAAATTGTCATAAATCTAGCCCGTTTACGAGTACCATTAATAGGTATTTAATTGGCAATATGTATAAAATTAATACTAAAACTACATTGTCTCTTCAGAGTCTTCCTTATCCATTACTTTTAATGAGTTTGAGATGAATGAGTTGGCTAATTATATAAGATGACAATATAGAAAAAATAGCTTCTGCAAATAATACTAATCCCACAAGTCTTGAAAAAAGCACGTCCATCAGCTACCTGTAGTATAAACATCTTGTATTAATGATTGTGATAATAAATTCTGCCCGTATGACATAGAAATAGAAAATTCATCAATATTAGATATTTCACCTCAGCTATCACCAGCATTATGAATCTAGCTGCTCAAATCCTCAAGCAAACTGCCCACTTTCAGGCATATCGAACAGCCGAAACTGTTCCGAAACGATATTTTAAGGTATCTTCCATTATACTTGAAAGTACCTAAAAACATTATACATATACCGAATCTTAGAAAAAATATATTCAAGAATTATTTTATTTCGATTTATACCTTTGGAACGCTCTATTGAAAAATTGTTGTTTCGGGAGGTATCGTTTTGGACACTCTGTAGGCAGGTGTGAGGTATATTGTCCAATAAATATTTAAAACTAAGGATATTTATTTATAAGTAGCATTGTATGGTAATTATTTAATTAGAATTTCATTTGGTAAATATATCAGGCACCTACGTGCTATTTTATTAAGATTCTAGTTTGTTTTTATTTTTATTAAATGTGCCAATATCAATAAAATGCATACGACAAAACCCATAAAATTAGCGTACACTTGATGATGATGATAGAAACATTTGTCATGTTCACAACGGTTAAGTACCTAACATGATTCGAATGTTCATAGTAAATCAAAACATCAGGTAGGGAAGTATGTAAGTAAGGTATCTAATCAGTACATTTTTATCTATGCCATTCCCATTCCTCTTCAACACATAAATCTTTTCTAAAATGAACCTTAAGAACGTCGGCGAATATCAAAGGATTTGATTTGGCTAAATAAAAACAGACACCTTGCATAGTAGAACATTTGTATTGGCGCGGACTTTTGTAGGAAGGACATACGTGATGCCTAATTATTGCGGCGCTAAAGCATGCGCTACACGGTTTGAAACCGCAGTTTCTACCAAAGTGACCTTGGTAAAAACGTATGCTTCAAACCGTGTAGATAGTGGTTTCAAACCAAATTTCGCATGACCTCTAAACGCCCTTGGTAGAAAGGCTTGCCCAGCAAACCGCTGGCAGAAGCGGTGGCTTAAAACTTGTTTCCAACCGTCTAGCCGCTTGTTTAAAACCACGCGTACCACAGTCGCGCCGCTCTGCACGCATCGAGCGCGGACGTATTGCGCGCACGCACGGTATTATGGAGAAAGAACGTGAGGTTATCACTGAATTCATCGAGTTATTTAGAGACCTACCCTGTCTTTGGGACTTAACGTCTAAGGAGTACAAAGACTCCACTCAAAAACATTTTTTTTTTCTTCACATGCACACAAAAGTGCAATACAAACTCCAAACTTTAGAAATTTTGATAAATAAGGAGCCATGGCGTCTTTGTAAATTATAATAGTGCATTACAAGCATTCTGCACACGTCTATTCAGCACGAGGGTTTTAAAAACACTGAAGTTTGGGGTTTGTTTTAAGCCGTGTAGACAGAAAAACCGTGTGGGTGGGAAAAACCGTGTGGGCTTCATATATTTTTTAAATAGAATCCACTCTTCTTTGATTTCTCTGGATACTTCGTCATTCCACTGAACTTTCGAATCTTGCCATATCTTTAGAAATAGTAATTTTATTTTTGTGGTATATGGAGCTAACCACCCCAAGGCGTCAAATAATTTGGTTATTTCAGACAGAAGTATTCGTTTAGTTAATTTTACCGACTCCGACATTACTAAGTCGGCTTGATATGTGCATTCGTCCTCGGTTGAATTCCATTGTAATCCTAAGGTTTTTGCTGAGCTTTATGTTTGATATGTAAACAATGTTTTGTCATTATTTTCCGATTGCTCCAGTCTTTCTAGCAACTGTTGTTTATTATAAAAAAGTAGGCATTCTTCATCTTCTACTGACATCTTAATATTACTGAATATTCTCACTTTTCTTAACCTGTTGGATACATTTGGTAATATTCAAGACGACGTTACATTGGTACGGCGTGTTGATGCTACCGCATAGCAACCATCCTAGCTTAGTATGCTGTGCTAGAGGCTTGGATTGAACCTGACCTCGGATTATTCCCTTCAATATGATGGTAGTATAAACGTCGGTCCCAAGTAGTAGATCCACAGGTCGACAGATATTATAATCCGGGTCAGCTAAGATAATTTGGGATATGTGTTCCCATGCTGCTGGTTTATAAAATGTTTTGGACGGCAGGCATTGCATAAGATTGTCCATTATCATAACATTAGTATTAAACTTGTAATCGGTGTAAGTTGATAGACAAGGGATAGCTAGCTTTCCTTCACATATGTTTTCCTGCTCTCCTACTCCAAAGATTGTGATGTGATATAGTATGATGATTCAGCACATTTGTGACACCTTTTTGTTAAAGAGCATTTAAAGCCTTTGTGATCTTAAATGCAATTTGTGCAGTAATTAAGTTGATTTAATATTTTTAATTTATTTTCATTTGTGGATTCGAGGAATTTTTTGCAATAATGTAAACTATGTTCGGCTAAACAATGAGGACATTCACCTGCTGACCCTGCTGACACGTACATGGATTTCGTAACTTCGTGTCTAGATGTGTTTTTCCAGTCTTTATATTTAAAATTATTTGGCCGGTTTTGATAAAATGATGTTGGTTGGTTAAGCTGCTGAGAAGGCTGTGGTTTAGATACATCTTGTCGTCTTCGCGACGACTCTAGAGTTGTAAACTTTTTCTCCAAAATGTTTAAAAACTTGTCAAACCGGTAGCTCTCTTGAGTTCTTCAGCGACCCTATATACTCGGTATAAGTCTCATTTCTTTTTTTTTCTTTTTTTTTAACGTCATTAAACCTACGTTTGACCACGATCTCGCCTTATGTTAAGCGACGATGTGGCCGACGATGGGGCACACAGGTCTAGAAGACACCTATTTACTCGAGACTTGAAGAGACCTAGATTGTAGTTTTCAGGAAAGACAGACGACGTCAAAGCATTCCAATCCCTGGCTGTACGCATTATAAACTTGAGCTTTGTATAAAGTGGAAAGCTGTCCAGGTGTGAAGTATCGCCACACCTTGTTGAGGAAGCTTCATGGCAGCAGTTTTGGCTTTGGACTCGATATAGGAGCCAAAATTGAGAGTCCGTGTAAGTGAAACTCCCAAGAGTTCGAGATGATTTTCTAAAAACGGGGACTTGGGGAAACTCACTTTTTTTTCCGAAAAGAGACAACTTTTCATTCTCATTATCCAACTTTTGTGATAAGATGTGCACTAGTAGAGGGTCCCAGGTGCTGATATCGACGCCTAGCTTCTTGATGGCGTAGAGACTCTCTAGTGTGACGTCATGGAGTCGTTTGATAAATGTAAACGACTGCTGCTGGATGGTTGGAATATTGAGAAATATACTGACATGGGACGTAAAGATTAGCTTCTTATTGTGAAATCTATTATTCAATATTTCCCAACAGCTGCTATAATTATCCGCGTTAATCGGAAGACTCTGGATCAGACGCTCTGCTTCTCCTTTTACTTTGCATTTCAAAAATTGCATCTTTTAAGCGTTTGATAAAGATGGATTGCTATGAATAGCTTCATTAAACAGATCCTTAAATGAAACCCACTGATGAAAGTTGTCTGTGAACACCGGAATATCCATTTGCAGTGTAGATTTATCGCGATACGATGTTGAACACATTTTGTGCCGATAGCTTTTTTCATGCTATTGTATGTACGTTCATGCTTAGTAAAGTTAAACTCATACGCTTTGTCTTCTTCTTATTCAGTCATAATTTCCCAATGGAAGTTATCTACAGCTGACCAACGAGCTTGTAAAGTTCGTAGGGCGTCTTCGAACTCCCATTTTTCAAGGAATGACTCTATCTCCATGCTCTCCACAGCTCTCGCAAATGCTTTTAAATGGACGGTTTGCCTCCGAAGCATATCGTCTAGTTTGCTGTTACTACCTCTCGCCTCCATGGTCACTGATGGTGTCCGCGGCTGTCACCTTGAGCAGTCAGACCTGCTTCTTCTTGTTGCGTGTTTTCTCTAAGCTTCTAGAATGATGCTCATGCTGGCTGCTTAGCTCTTAGTAGTATCTCATCGTAGCTTCCATTTATTAACATTTTCGCTGTTTTATGGACCTCTTTTGTACACTCAAACTCAGATTTGACAAAGTACTTATGATTTGAAGTCTCATATGGACGAGGTTTCTCATGATTGATGACATACTCTTCCCAATACGATTCTAAGTAATCTAATTTCCTTTGACACGATTCTACGGTCTTACGGCTCCCTACCTTCCTTTTTAGAATTAACCAAAAGTTTTTCAATATTTTCTCCCAGCTCGTATTGACGTAGGTATAATGCTTCCATCTCGCTGTAGCTACTTTTGTATGAAACTTAATAAGAAACGCTCTTACTTGCAATCCGCTTGGCCTACGGTTGGTACTGTCCTGGGTGCGTTGCTCCCCACGTCCAGTGCTAATGCTGATTGATGCTGATGTCCTGGGTGGGTTGCTCTCCATGTCCAGTGCTGATGCTGATTGATGTTAATGTCCTGGGTGGGTTGCTCCCCACGTCCAGTGCTGATGTTGATTGATTCTGATCCTCCCTTGAGCTCACTGCTAAGCTAAATGACACTGCAATCCACTGGCTGTTGATATGTCGAAGCACTTCACTCTGTGATTGTTCACTGCGCGCGAAGCCTTCGATCCGGCTTTAACGAAATTGTACGAGACCGTACGCGTGTCTCAGAGGGAGGTATGATTAATAAGATAAGATGGATAAAAGATATAAAATGTTTATTGACTAACTTTACCAATACGCTAATCATCATCATCATATCATCATAACAGCCTTTATATTTATTAAGTCCACTGCTGAACATAGGCCTCCCCAATAGATTTCCAGAAAGAACGATTTTGAGCCCTCTCCATCCACCGACTTCCTGCGATCTTTACAATGTGGTCAGTCCATCGGGTGGGGGGTCGTCCTACGCTTCATTTGCCTGTCCTTGGTCGCCATTCGAGAACTTTTATTCCCCAACGGTTATCAGTTCTGCGAGCTATATGGCCTGCCCATTGCCACTTGCAAACTTGCAAATTTTGAGTGCTATGTCGGTAACTTTGGTTCTTCTACGGATTTCCTCGTTATTTTAATACGCTAATATGATATGCTAAAGATGATGATAATGAGTGTGACCAGTTCGAGGTCCTATTATACACTGTCTAGGTAAACCACACGGGCGGCGTTGATGCCTCGTGCGACCTACTTAGACTATTGTTCGAACAGTCATTACTAACATGGATTGGAAAAAAGGCTCAAGAAAATAAACAAAAAAGATACCTTAAAACAAACTTACATAGGTAAATATAGAAGCACGTTTATAAATCTCTTACACAAATAAAAAATAAAATATGACAGCAATCTACTAAAAGAAGACAGCAAAAAATAGTTCATGTTGAAAAAATTGTTTCTGCAAATAATACTAATCCCACAAGTCTCGGAAAAAGCACATCCATCAGCCATCTGTAGTATAAATCTCTTGTACTAATGATTGTGATAGTAAGTTGTTCCGTATTACATAGAAATAGAAAATTCATCAATATTACATTTTTCACCTCAGCTATCATCAGCATATGAATCTAGCTGCTCAAATCCTGCGCAAACTGCCCACTTTCAGTCATATCAAACAGCCCAAACGCTTCAAATAAGCACCGTAAAAGGAAAGACAGAGGTAATCTAAGAAAAAGGCACGTAAATGACTGGATAGATGTCAAAAGAAAAATAGAATGGGTTTTGGTTCACCTTTGGAATGGTTCAGCTTGGTAAGATAGGCAAAACAGGATGGAAAACCATATAACGTCATAGATATGAAACTTGATTTTTGATTTGAAGAACTATGGGTTGGACGTAACTGGACGAAAATTAATGGAGCTACAGTTCAGTGGAACAAAATAAAAGAAGTTTGCGTATGGATATACGATATTTTTATTATTTCGATATTTTTGGAAGGTATCTTCCATTATACTTGAAAGTACCTAAAAACATAAACATATACCAAATCTTAGAAAACTTATATTCAAGAATGATTTTATTTCTATTTATACCTTTGGAACGCTCTATTGAAAAATTGTTGTTTTGGGGATACAACTTACGTGGGAGGTATCGTTTTGGACACTCTGTAGGCAGGTGAGTCGTCAAACGCCAAACTTTTGTACCGTGATCAAACGGGGTACCTCCACTGTGCTCTAAAACCCATTGTTCTCAAAATTTTTAGTTTTATACATTGATTCCACTGCGCTCCAAGAATTTTTAAGTGGTAAAATAATTAAATATTTGAGTTCCACCGCGCTCCACGAAATTTTAGGTAGAGTTAGCAAAAAAATAATTTTGCATGAAACATTATAATCTTCCTGCCCTTTTCCCACGTCATGTGGAGTCAGCACAACATGTGATCTTCTTCCATTTCCCTCTATCATTCGTAAACATTATGTACGAGTAAAATAAACAAATAAAAGATGGAGCTAAGTACGTATATGAAATATGTTTATTCAGTCATAAACACAATGTCAAATCTAAAGATATATATTTCTTAAAAACAAAGTAATAACAACAACAAAAAAATCACAGCTTCAGATTAGAAAAGTTTTCTTAAATCTAGAATACAAATCACTACATAATTGTCATTATTGTTTTTTTTCAATCAATTATCGATTCAGTCATAATCACAACGTCACAGCTAACATTACCTACGTTATACTTAAAACTAAAGTTAAAAAAAAATCACAGCTTCAGATTAAAAGTTTTCTACAACACAAATACTAATTAATACTCTCTATTAAAATAACAGTTACGGTTTTTCTTATAATTCAAGTAAATAAGCAATTTTAAAAAATCACAGCTTCAGATTAAAAAGTTTTTTAAAACTAAGTTGTAATTTTTTTTTAAATAATTTATCGTTTGACTTAAATTGCAATTACCTGTGTGATGATTGAGTATTCTACTTTTCTGAATTCTGTGTCTCTCTTGATTGATTGCGTCTTTCGATTGTTTGGTTGACGATAATTTAGCTGATACAAAGCTTCTTCTTTAAGTTTAAATAAGAGCTCCAATAACCGCGGTTTCTCTGGTAACTCTTTATTGAGCTTATGATGCCATGATTCTACTAATTTGTTTGTTCAGTGTCTTTCTCCTGAACAATCCCAAATTTCTGTGTGTAAATTTCTATTGTTTAACATTAAACTTGGAAATATTTTCACTTTGTGGTGCTTCTGCCGTGATTATCAACCACGCATCATCAATTACATAATGAGGCAAATGCGCCAAAGCAGCACATTTGAACACGTGATCTTTTTCTTCGTTTGAAATAATATTCATTCATTTTCATATTTGTGCTTGTCGAAAGTGGAAATTACACCTTTTGACTGAAGTTGAAGGAAAACATGTGCCAATAGCGTTTATAACAGCTTGTTCGAAATCTATGATAATCTTTTCTGGGTTCCAATCAGGCAAACATCTTTTTAGTTCAGTGAATAGTATTTCGTATGTATTTTGACTTTTATCGGGAAAAAGGGCAAAAAATACCGGCATTATGTTTGTTACATTTTCGCTTAAGTCAATATCGACATGCATGCTGTAAATTTCATAAAATGAGGAAGAGCAGCTTCTGAAAGTTCCGTCAAGAAAATACACTTTTTGCTGTTGAATAACTTGTCTAGCCTCTTGAGTCGCAAATGCAATTATACGCTTGTGGTTCTTGTAATCAAATAACAGAAAATCATTGAATACTTCTGGAACAGTCTTGGAAACATTTAAAGCTTAATTTCTTGCTTTGTACACTGCACTTTTAATGTTCCTAAAGCTCGGCGTTTCATTCACAAGATTATATCCGGCGTCAACATATTTTTTTATAAATTTTTGTTACAGGCAAATGTGGTTTGATCGCTTGTTCACAAATTTCTTGTTTGAATTTCATAACTGTATACTTCACAGGAGGTCCCATATAAATTTTATCAAAATCAGTCGAGCTGAAAATTAAACAAAAATCTAAAAATTGTATACATCGATGATGTTTTCATGTACTTTCATACCTCGCTGTCTCGTTGGAGCGTTGCGTTAATTTGGCCTACCCATATTATATATATACAAAATACATACAATACAATACTACTTTCCACTAAAAATTTATTAAAGGTTCAAATTTCATTCAATGAATTCGGTTTCTTTTTAGTTTTTAAAACGTAATTATCTTATCTGAATTTGATCGCGTCATCAAACGTCACTCTATAGCTTGATCATATGAAGCGTGATCAACTGGGACATACCCGTCATAAAAGTAGCCAACTTAAATTAAAGAAGGACATTTGCGTATCGACTATTAACTATCTAATTAACAAACAGAACAATTAAAAATTAAATGATGGTAGTTGTGAAAAAATATTGTTTACTACGTTTGTTCGCTACACGCACAACGCTCAGCTTGGCAAGTTACACAGAGTAAGCTCATCTGGAAGTGGCATGGAATGCAATGGTTATTTTATCAAAGTATTCGTTACATAATGTTTTAGTAAGTAATGTTTAAGGTGGTCATTAATTTTGCTTGTTTTAAGTCTTTTGGTAATTTATTGTAGAGAAGTGCGCCTTCGTACATAATGCTTTTTTGCCATAATTTGTTCGTGGTGCATGTAGTTTAATATCGTTTGCACTAGATTTAGTTAAAGAGATCTAAACATTTATAGTGCAGTCCATTTTATGCCAATTCCACTTAGTTTGTTTAATAATAGGTTGTGGCTGACAGTATCGAACGCTTGTTTTAGATCTATGAAAACGCCTAGCACTATGTTTTTCTTGTCAATATTAATCCTTATTTTAATGACAATTGGTAGCAATTCGGTTGGTTCATTTCTAAAATTAGGAATTGTCTAAAATATATTTAGTTAGTCATAGCATTTGTTAAACCTATTCGGTTGGTACCATCTAACTAAATTAGGAAGGCTTATTAAGTTAGATAAATTAAATTAGGATAAGTTGGTAGCAGCAGAATACCAAAGGTTAATTTGACAGTTCAAAACCTACAACAGAATTAAGGCCAATGTCTATTGACGCAGAGAGTGTATTAGACTTGGGTCTAAACCCGTAATGTTTCTCATAAGAAAGTTCTTAGAATTTAGGAAAGCTTCAAGTCCATTGTATAGTACTTTTTCTAAAACTTTTCAAATAATTACGTTTTAAAAACTAAAAAGAAAACCGACTTCATTGAATGAAGTTTGAGCCTATAATACTTTTTTAGTGGAAAGTAGATGTATTTTGTATATATATAATATGGGTACCTAGGCCAAATAAACGCACCGCTACAATGAGACAGCGAGGTATCGAAATACACAAAATACTCCTCCGAAGTAAACGAAAACATCATCGATGTATACAATTTTTAGATTTTCGTAAAATTTAAATGGGACCACCTGTGAAGTTTCAAACAAAAAAAGAATTTTCCAAATCGGTTCAGACGTTTTCGAGTAGGTAATCGGTGAACATACATACAAAAAAAATATTCCGACGAATTGAGAACCTCCTCCTTTTTGATGAAGTTGGTTAAAAATATGACTACTGAAAACAAAAGGGGGTGGTACAGCACCCCGAAAACCAGCCTAAAAAATTGCTGTCTAAGGGCCGTTAAATACGATCTTATATATATTGTTTTTAACGGCCCTAAGTCCGCTTAACTGTTTCACATGTAGGTATTTTATATTATTATAATTATTCTGTACATTTTTGTAATTATTTCTATAAATGCTGGTATCATTTCAAAATAAATTTACTTAAATACCATTCTTAATAATGTTGTTGTTGTACAATAGAAGTCGCTACGCTCTTTCTTCAAAACAGCATCAAACCTAGTCAGGTACTCATCAAGCTTCGCAGATAGCTGTAAGTTGGAAGGAAATTTTGTTATTAATGACTTGATTTCTCTGATTAAGAAATCTAGGCCTACGATTTCCTTTGTAACCCAAGATGTTTTATTTTTCCTTACGACGCGTTTTATAGGGAAGCAAATATCTAATTTATTTTTTAAAATATTTACAATTACTTGCGCTAAATCGTCAGCCGGCATCCGTTTCCTACTCAATTCGAGCCAGTCGACGCTCTCTATCGAGGCTACATAGTTCAACGTGTTGGCGTTCGTATAGGCTCTCGCAAAACAAGGCGCGCCTGTGCACGTGCCCGTTTCACACAGTACCTCGGCTCTTACAGCGTAGTGATCACTCAGCTGGGAGTCCACCGCGTTCGCCCGTACAGTTCCGGCTTGTACTCGCTCACAGCATGCATACACGTGGTCGATACATGTACAAGTCGAAGCTGTCGTTCTAGTGGGGAAATCAATAAAATTACAATAATTGAATGTATGTAAAATATCATTTAAACGGTTTTTGATTGCTATTTAGTGCGCATAAATAGTCCACGTTAAAGTCACCGAAAACAACGCAATCCTTTTTATTGTAAACAATATCCTCTAACAAGCGTTCTAAACAGGGATAAAATTGTGATAGATTTACATTCGATCTATACACAAACACTATCACAACATTATATTCGGTAAGTTCTACCGCCGATATCTCGCAAACCTGTTCTACCGAGATTTGGGTGTAGTCAATCTCCTTAAATTTAATGTTTTTCTTAACATAAATACAAGATCCACCATGTCCGATTGTCTGTCTACAGTAACAGGAACCCAAATCAAATATATGCAAATAAACAGCAGCTAATTCAAAATCTTTAAAAAAATGTTCAGTTAAACAGAGGACATCACATTTAAAACTGGTCTCGAAACTCTAGAAACACTTCTAACACTTATTGCACTTGTCGCTGTTATCGCTTGGCATCAGCGCATTCCTTTTGCGTGAGTCATTTGTAGCCGGAACATTCCCTAGCGCCGGTGACGCTGGCGACGACGGTCGGAAAGTTGCTCTACTAAGAATTATTCAATATTTATATATATTTGAATGTTAGGAGTATGCTAGTATTATATTATTTGTAGGGGCTTGGGTCTGGGTGTTAGTTGTCCGTGTTTTTATGTGATCTGTAGTATCTCCGACCTAGAAAATCATAGTGGTGGGAGCCTATGAATGCGAGTGTGAAGCGTTATTTTTAAGGTTAAAAGAATTCTCCATATTTTTATGTGAAAAAAGTTTATTATTATTTTTCAAGAAATATGTAGTTACAAAACCCAAAATTATTGTTTCTTATTTCTCAAACTGTAAGTAACTCTGTGTAACGATTACTCTATACAGGAATTACTTTTCTTGTACGACAGGGTCTGGGGCAGAAAACGTGGACGCGTTCTTATTATTTTTTACTTTTTTCTCAATAGCTTGCATAATATATGGCGGGTCTTTTATTGACATCGAGCGTGCAATGTGGGAATCAATTAGCTCAGGAAGCAGACAATGCAAATAAAATTTTGACAATGTACCTACCATTTTGTCGTACCAGAACGTAGGGTCTCTTATATATTCAATTTTCATTCAGTACTCCTCTCCAGTCCTTAAGGAAAATAAGCACATATCCATCTCCGTAATATTTAATTGGCCCTGAATTTGAAAATAATAATCGTGGTTTTTGTCAATCACAAACGTATTTTTTCTTGTGTAATATTTCAAAAAAAATTTTTTTTTGCTGTTATAGCTTCTTCAGCTTGCATGTTTTTTGCAGAAAATGGGCATTTTACTTCTACCAGTCCTGTTTTTCCATCTTCCTGTTTTTCCATCATAAATACCATCGGGACTGGCTCCTAAATATTGGAGCGTTTTATGAATATAAAGACCGCAGCGGACACTTGTAACATTTTCTTGCAGAGATAACTGGGCCAATGCTGTTTGTTCATTATCTCTACCATATGTGATCGATGGGACATTTAACAAGTTTTGCAGTTTCACAATAGCTTTTACTAAAGGAGCGCAGCTTATGTTTTCTTTCCGTTTACATACTTTACCAAATATAGACGCGGTTGTGCGCGCGCGCGCGATGTGGCGCGGGGACCAGCAGCAGCAGCGGCGCGGCACGGAGGCAAAACCTATGTCGTGTTCTGCGTGTGGTATTTCTAATTGTAACGGGTACAAGTGTGCGGCAAAAAATGCGATGTGTTTTTGGTGTAACGAACGTGGTCATTTTAAAAATATGTGTCCACAACTGCGTAAACGTGTGCTGAATCTTGACACTGGCGGTATCGAGAACGACGAGGACGACCACAGCGACGCCGAGAACAGCGACGGGCTGTACTATGTCTCAGCGCTAACAGGAATGGAAAGTAAATACTCTAAATGGTAAGAAACCTTGAAATTTGTTAGTACAGGTTCTAAATAACGTTTTAAATTAGATTCTGGATCGGATTTAAATTTTATTTCAATAAGTAAGTTTGACAGTTTAGGACTTTCGATAAATAATTTATGTTTAGATAACACGAAGGCTCAATCTTTTTGGGGCAATTTTATACCTATTGTTGGGCATTGTTATTTAGATTGTTTGTATAAAAATGTAAAGTATATATTACGCTTCATTACCGCTGATTTTGATTGCCAAAGCGTCCTAGGTAAATATGCATCTGAACAATTAGGAATGGTGAAGCGTATTCTATCTATAAATGTAGAAAAGTATAGCGATTTTTTTAAAGGACTAGGTAAACTTCCCGGTAAATATAGTATCGTTGTAGATAGATCAGCACAGCCGTCGGTCTGTCCGGTTAGAAAAATTCTAATAGGCGTGCGCGATAAATTATTGCATGAATTAGTGCGTATGGAGAACATGGGGGTTATCAAAAAAGTATCGCACCCAACCCCGTGGGTGAACGCTATCGTGGTGGCGTGGCGGCCAAGAAGGACGGCGCCATCCGCGTATGTCTCGATCCGCGGCGGCTAAACCGCTGCGTGCGGCGCGCGCACTACCCGCTACCGACGCTCACAGAGATCGCAAATAAGCTTGAAGGGGCGCACTACTTCAGCAAACTGGATGCTCGCTCAGGGTTCTGGATGGTGCAGCTAGACGACGCCAGTGCTGACCTCTGTACGTTTGGGACTCCGTTTGGTAGGTATCAATTTTTACGATTACCGTACGGGATCAACTGCGTGTCTGAGGTGTGCCACTCGAACATTTGCCAGATTTTGGAAGATTTGGATGGAGTCGATTCCTTTATCGATGATGTAATTGTCTTGGACTCTAGTAGATCCCAGCACGATGAGCGCCTGAGGAAGCTGCTCGACAGGGCCCGTGAGGTAGGAATAAAATTCAAGCAGGAGAAATGTGAATTTCAAGTTAGCAAGATTAGTTATTTAGGACATGTTTTTAGCGCAGAGGGCATGTCGATAGATAGGAACAAAATCAAAGCAATGGAAGAAATGCCCGCACCGACAGATAGACCGTCACTCGAAAGATTTTTGGGCAGGATAAATTATTTGTCCAAATTTATACCTAATTACTCAGAAATACCCTACCTCTTCGCAATTTTACTTAGAAAAGGTAACGAATGGGTATCGGAGTCGGCGCAGGATAACGCGGCGCGTGAGCTGCAGCGCGCGGTGTGCGCGGCGCTCGTGCTAGCGCTGTACTCGGCGCGCGAGCCCGTGCTGCTGTCGGTGGACGCCAGATCGCGCGCGCTGGGTGCCGTGCTTTTGCAGGCGGGTCGCCCGCAAAAGCGAGTCGAGTACGCCAGCGCCACGCTCACTGATACACAAGGCAGGTATGCGCAAATAGAAAAGGAACTTCTAGTCATTGTTTATGGCCTGGAGCGGTTTCATCAGTAGGGCGATTATGGAACTCTAATTACAATCAAAGTTTTCATAGATTTCTGATAGACATTGATTGTAATTTGAGTTCCTATTACAATAATATAAAATATAATTGCTATTACATTTAAATGGTATAAGATGATATAGTTAGGTGGTGATGAGGGACGCGGTGCCGGGTCGGCAGATGGTAGCGAACTGGTTTGCTCAGGCAACTGTCCATATTTGCTTGTAAAACAAAAATCCAGTACTGCTGTGTTCGGTGTAATGTATATTAAAACATCATATTGTAATAACATAAGTGCAATATATATTTCGATTTCGATTTCCATTTCTATTTATATTTCTCATCCAAACATCCGAGAGTATGATTCCCACCCGGGATAAACATTTGTGTGATGAACATAGATGCTTGATCTATGTCTGGGTGTTATAAAGTATCTTATGTATGTATTCAAAAAATATAACAGTATTCAATCACTTAACTGATAGTTAAAGCTATGCTTGTCGGCGCAGACAATAATCAACAACGGTGCGGGCATCTACCTAGTTACAGATACCCTCACCTCTCTGCCCTTAATTAAGTCTAGGATATTGTTTTGCATGCACTAGCAATTTCGCTTCTTAGAATAAATGTATTGTTCGCATAAGTGCCGATTCAGCCAACTCTATATGATACGACTGCATTGCACGATGTAAAGTGCCATTATTAAATCACCTCTAAAACGTTGTCAACGTTTAAGTAAAGTTAGGTAAAGTAAAAGTAAAAAAGTTTTTATTTAGATTACAAGTATGATGTATACATTAGGATTGGGATCTCTTCTGTTAAGTTGCAGTAACCTGTGTTAGAAGAGTCCCCTCGTTTCTGTGGTCGATGAGAAACACTTGTATAAATAATATTTAACTAAGTATTGTAAATAGTTTAGTAGGTACAGTGAAAGTAACAAATACAACCATTCAACAGTTAAAAAAGTATCATGCAGTAAGGGTAAGTATCTGAGCTTGAATTCATTCAAACTCGACCAAATACGATGTTTACAATAAAGGTTTAGGTGAAGGTAATCATTTAGTTTCATTATTAAGTTAAATAAAATTTAATTTCTTGTTTGCTTTTTAAAAACCCGTTTCCACGTTCCCAAAACAAGAGCGTCGCAGCTGGTGCGGATTTTTCTGCATTGACACAGGTTTAAACAAACAAATAAAATGAATGCAAAGCCTGGCCTCCCTGTGAGTGTAAATGATGTTAGTGACCATATCATGATCGCTAATCTCTTTAAGGATCACTTTAAGGTAAATCTACCGCCCGACTCTACAGGAGGTGCGTCTGTTGATGGTGGGACTGTCGTGCATGAGAGAGTTACAAATTTTAAAGCCAAGGAAGTTCGAAAAATTATTCAAACCATGCAAAGAGGCAAATCTCCTGGGCATGACAGTCTCAGCATTGAGCATATGAAATATGCGGGTGTTCATCTGCCACGCGTGCTCTCCATGTTTTACAATCTGTGTTTGTGTCATGGTTACTTACCTGACAAGCTAACTAAAACTGTAGTGGTGCCGATTGTAAAGTGCAAAACGGGAGATGCGTCGGACAAGAACAACTACCGTCCCATCTCGCTGGCGACTGTAATGGCAAAAATTCTTGACAGTTTGCTTAATAATATACTGCTGCAACACGTCAAACTTCACGATGCCCAGTTCGGTTTCAGAGCTGGGCTCTCGACGGAGAGTGCGATCTTATGTCTTAAGCAGGCTGTCAGGTACTACACGGAGAGGAAGACGCCGGTATACGCCTGCTTCCTGGATCTTTCCAAGGCATTTGATACAGTTTTGTATGATAGGCTTTGGTGCAAGTTGGAGGCGGCGGGTGTACCGGCAGACATCATCTCTATACTGAAAAACTGGTATCAATGCCAGCAAAACCAGGTGCGATGGGCGGGGGCGTTGTCTGATGCGTACGGCAAGGAGTGTGGGGTGCGGCAGGGTGGGATTACATCTCCTCTGTTGTTTAACCTCTATGTTAATGATCTCATCGGCGAGCTCAGCAGTACCCATACGGGTTGTTTTGTAGATGGGGTCGCTGTAAACAACTTCAGTTACGCGGATGACATGGTGCTGCTGGGGCCGTCAGTGGGATCTGTTCGTCAACTGGTCAAGATATGTGAGACATATGCGGAGGAACATGGACTGAGTTATAACTCTAAAAAGAGCGAAGTTCTCGTGTTCAAGAGTAAGAGAGCTGGACCAGTCCATGTTCCGTCTATTATGCTCAATGGTGCTGCTCTACGGGTGGTAAGTACTTTTAAATACCTGGGGCATATTGTGACCGAGGATCTTAAAGATGACATGGATATAGAGAGGGAACGCAGAGCGCTGGCGGTCCGGGGAAACATGCTTGCACGCAGGTTCGCACGCTGCTCGAGGGAGGTGAAAATCACTCTTTTCAAGGCTTACTGCCAGTCCTTCTACTCGAGCAGCCTCTGGGTAAATCACACCCAACGGGCTGCCACCTCTCTGCGAGTCCAATATAACGATGTCTTCAGGATGCTGATGCGGCTGCCTCGCTTTTGCAGCGTATCTGGTATGTTCGCGGAGGCGCGCGTGGACGGCTTTCACGCGATCATTCGCAAGAAAGTCGCTTCCATACTCCAGCGTACGCGTAGCATTAACAACGGCATCCTGCAGATGATTGTTGCACGGACAGACTGCCCCATTCAAAATAGGTGGATACGGATAGCAATCGGCTCTGTCTGAACTAGTTTTAATTTTGTAATTTCTATTTATGTATCTACTTCCATATTATTGTTTAAATTCTCAGTGACATTCTATAATTCATTGTAATTTCTTTTGATTTATTATGCTGTGTGTAGTTTTTAAGTGTGTATAATTTAAAGATTGTTTTATGGATTTATATCTGAAATAAATGAATAATAATAATAATAATAATAAACATAGTTTTTTCATTAATTTTGCATTATATGTTTAGCTAAATAATTAAATATTATAACGTAATAGTTTAAAGTTGTTTAAGTTATCAAAGAAATTAAATAATTGATGTTTAGTATAAAATGGCTTTTGTATCAATCTGCCCCACTAGCGGGGTACTTTGATACACCACGTGGGGCACTTTTATACAGGGTGGAAAATCTATGAAAATTGTCAAATTAAAACACTTTTACATTGATTCTACTTGTTTATTGTGATGAGATCATAATCAACCTTATAATATAAGATACTTATGTAATTAATAATTTCTTAGCAGTTTTTAATTCTTTTACTTCCTGTTTTCTGAATTTTTCTTTTCGTTTTTTTCTTTTTCATCGTTAAATATCTGTAGCCTATTCTTAACTGTTGTGGCGGTATAAACTTTAGATATTCCTTTTTCTCTGCCTTTCTTAGACTTTTTTTCAACAAAACCGTTTTTGTATAAGGCCGAATAGCTGCAGGAGATAATGTGGTAGTCTGAAGGCCTGACGCTCTAGCCTTTGGACGTGGTGAAACGTGGTGAGATGGAATTACGCGGACGTTCGCAGATCTATCAAAATCCCTTTGGTTATCTAGAGTGTCATTTTTTGTCTCTTCTCTGTCACAGGTTTCATCAACATCTTCATCATTTAGATCTCTTTCTACCTCCACAAAATCTACTTATTGACTCTGTATTTCGTGATTCATTTCTTCGTCTTGGAAACTTTGACTCAGTTTTTAAAGGTCATTTATTTCATAAATTAAATCTTTTACAGTACATTTCCAGTGTAAGTTGTGAACCTAGAAAGCAGCAATCTTATATTGTAAATGTTAGTTAAGCTAGAAGCGCTTCTCATAACTTATGCAAAAATATTTTTAATCTGTATACAATTACGAAACATATATGTATTTTAATATTAAACTAGAATTAAGGGACATGTAAGCTTTAGTTGAACATTACAAATTGAAAAACATACAAGTTAATAACTAGATAGCTCGCTTGCCAAATATATGTAATTAAGTCGACTATTAACAAAATGAGAAATCGGAGGGTACTTCTGAAATTATCTGCTACCAAGGAGTCAAGCAAAAATGCAGCTAGCAGCAGGACAAATAGAACCCGTTGGTTTAATAATTAATAATTGCAGTCGCCCATACAAGTTTTTGAGATGCCTGCGCACTCGCACGCATCTATCGTCCTATATCCCAAGATAATAAGAACGAAATCGCGCGCGCTATGGCAAAGCAGTGCGCACGCACCTGTGTGGACCACTGTGTCTATTCATCGCAGTCGAGAAACAAGTGATGGGGTAATTTATATCGACAGTACTTGTCGATGTAGGCTAAATTTTTCATACGTGTTTTACATATGCTTTTGATGTATTTATATTTATTTAGTGGGTTTTTGTATATATATAGATTTTTAGATAGTTTGTATATGTATTGGGATAAGGTAGGGAAGTTAATGTTGATCTGCAGTTTGTGCAAGTTTATTCGGTGAGGGGTATTATAAGCGTATTTTAAGGCTTTATTCTGGATGACTTGTAGTTTATTTACATTAGTTTGGCAGGTACTACTCCAAACTGGGCAGGCGTATGTAATACAGGGACGTACTAAGGTTTGGTATATACTTAATTTTGTACTACTGCTCAGGCAAGAGCTTCGATTTAGAATGGGACTTAAGATATTGAGGGCCTTTATGCCTTTAAGTCTTAGTTTTAGTGTGTTTGCACTCCAGTTTAACTTTGTATCTAACACAATTCCAAGATATTTTACCGTGGGACTCCAAGCAATATCATATCCTTCAATTTTAAGGGTCCGGGTTGGGATGGATCTACGCCTTGTGAACATAATTGCCTCTGTTTTGGATGCGTTTATTTTTAATTTCCACTTATTAAAGTAAGACAAAAGTAGCTCAAGAGATAGTTGCAGGCGAAGATGATCAAATTAATATCCTTAGAAGAGGTAAACGAGGCAATATCGTCCGCGAAACAGGCCAACTTAATGCGGGTTTGGATCGGAATGTCATTCAGATACAGCAAGAATAGCTGAGGTCCAAGGATCGATCCCTGAGGCACACCAGCAGGTACCAGTTTGGGAGTTGAGGAGAAGTCGTTAATGTGTACACTAAAAGACCTATTGGCTAGGTACGATCTGATGATATTGATCAAAGAGATAGGGATCCCTAATTTATACAGTTTGTGAATAAGGGCTTGATGCCAGACTGTGTCGAAAGCTTTTTCTATATCAAGGAGGAACATTCCTGTTGATTCCTTCAGGTTCAGGCCATGTGAGATTATCTCCGCTACTCTAGCTAGCTGCTGAGTGGTTGAGTGGGCCCCGCGGAAACCAAACTGTTCATCTATAAGTAGGTTTTCTGAGACGTGACGAAGCCGGTGGAAAATATTTTATTCGAATAATTTACCTAGAAATGGTAAGAGGCTGATTGGGCGATAGCTAGATGGGTCGGAGGAATCTTTACCTGGTTTATGGATTGCTATGACTTTACCACTCTTCCATATGGTTGGAAAATAGTTGAGTAGGAAGCAAGCATTAAATATCTTAGTGAGCATAACAATGCATTTTTGAGGTATGTTTTTGATGAGGTGACTAGAAATTTGATCCTCTCCAGGTGCTTTGCGTTGTTTGAGTTTCGTTATACATTTCCTGATTTCAATAGGTCGAACTAACGGAGCTTCGAGGCTCACCACTGGATGATTGGCTAGGGAATTTAAATGACTCTACTATTAGATGTTTGTTAAGAAATGAGTTTGCTAATATGTCGCATTGTTCTTTTGGATTTGAACTCTTATCGCCATCCTTACTTTTGAGTGGTGGGATTGTGAAGGAAGAGGCTTTCAAACTTTTATCTATGCGCCAGAGATCTGCGCCAGGATTATCTACTTTACTCAGCTTACGTTTCCACTGCTTGTCATGGTGCGATTTCAACGCTAGATTAATATCAGTTTGCATTTGTTTTACATGTTGATTTAAGGCGTATCGAATGGGAATATTGGTTTCTTTAGCAGAATAACGAAGCAATTTATTTTTGTTTTTAATTTTTCTTTTGATGCATCTTGGTAATGAACATTCCCAGGGTTTAAGGGTTGAAGTTGGAATGGTAGTGTTCCTTGCTATAATTATATGTTTTTGCAGCTGGGAGATGGCTGTGTCAATATCATGTTCGAGTCCGGCTCTTGGCGCCTCCAAAACCGGCGAGCTTGGAAGCTTACTCGCGCTCGAAAATCAGTTTTATTGGTAAAAGTATCGAAAGTGACCCGCGTGATACATCAAAATTTGCGGGGAGACGAGGCGCACACGTTAGTGAAAACCGCGCCCCTCCCAGTGAAATATCCGCGGAGTTATTAGTGAAAGTGCAAAGTTTCTGAAATTTTAAAATTTCAAAGCTGAATTGTGGTAAATCTAAAGTGGTGACCCAAGGATTTTATTACACGGCTAGAAGCGTCTGGCGAAGCCCTTTCGTGCAACACCATCTCCGGAAATTTTCCGCGAAGCACGGCTGGGTTATCGCCAAAAAAACAACTTCCGCGTGGTCACGAGGTCACTGAACTAGTGACCTTTTGGTACATCTGACTACGCCACCCTGAAGAGGACACAGTGACGACCCAGGAGGCACCTTCAGCAGATTTTTAAGTTAAGTTTAGGCTAAGTTAGGCTAAGTTATTGATAGTTTCAGTTATTTGCGGTTTTAGTTTAGTTGGTAGTTCATTTTAAATTAGTTCTTCAGCGACGACCTAGGTCGAATATTTGTAGGTAGACTAAGCGCACTTTGTTGCATTATATTATTTAGTTTTTAGAATTTTATCGCTGGAACTCGCGGATATTTTTAGATTTTAGTGAATTTACCAACCGCAAATAACAAAAATTTCTTAAAATACGTGTTATTTAGAAACTATTAAGCTAAGAACTTTTTGGACCACAGCACTAGGTTCCAAATAACTTCTATTACCCAGTCAAATCAAAAAAAATAATTAAAAGGACCAAAATCTATTTTTAGAAATTTCGTATCTACCGTTACCTACCTCTCTCCGCCTGTGTCTTCTAAACGGTAGGACCTAGGCCATTTTTGACTGCGGCTTAGTCTCTGTACAGGTTTCTACTACACGTAGAGCCAAGAAAAAATAAAAAAAGACACAAAAATCTATTGTTAGATTTTTGAAATTAAAAAAAACCGAAGACGTACAGACCTGTATCTTTGGAACGGAAAGAGCTAGAAACTTTTTGACCACGGTAGAACCCTTGACACACATCCTACTATCCTAACAACCAGGATAAAAAAAAAAAAAACAGTGTAGCAAACAAAAAAGTCTCACTTTATTGACGACGATAGGCTGTGGCTACTCCTACTGTTTTACCGTGTGTACCTTGTTTGTATTTTAATTTTTATATTTGACCTGTTTACTGTGATATTATACCGTTTTATTTTGTGTTGTTGATAATCTGTGATATTTTATATTTATTACAACTTGACCTATATTTTTACGTAACTAGAGTTACAACACTTTTATACCCTTTTGGTATTTTTATTTTTTTAATTTTTACCTTTATTTTAAGAACTTGACTAGGTCCTCCGACGTAGTAAAATGGTAGCCGTCCGCACCCCAAACATGCCCAAACGCGAAGAAAAGCCCTCCGTCCAGGCGGAGAGGGCAGGACCTTCGGGCCCCACTAGGATAACACCAGACCCAAACAAAAACTCGAAAGTCAGGCGCAGTATCGAGAAGCTGGAGGCTGTAGGAACGCACGCCCCGTCACGGCTTTCCACAACACCGAAAAAGTCCGTGGATGACATCGGTAAAGTCAGGCTGAAGTTGGTGCTTCCGCAAACTAACAGAGTAGAGCGGAGCCCAACCAATGTGACTATAAAACCGAAACTATGCGACAGGAAGGCCGAGGCGGAATCATGCGTGAAGGAGATCGTAAGACAGCTCGACAAATCCAAAAACATAAACGGCCTAATAAAGAAAGAGATCCTGACCAAAGCAGATAGGCTACTCGAATTGGTCAAAGAGTTCGATCTCATTAAAAGATCGAGACCATCGCTACCCCCCGGAGAAGGAAAAACCGCCGAGATGGGGATGCAGACTGACACCGTAGACATCCCAAATGAGAGCCAAATGGTAGCCATAGCAGATATGGAAGGCTTCTCAAAGCGTATAATGGAGAGAATGGAGGAACAAGCCCATCTCATTAGGGAAAATACGTAGAAAATGGAGAACCTCCAAGAGGCCATTAAGACACATGATAGGGCATCGTACGCCAGTATCGCAGGGCTCCCGAAAAAACAGCAGCCAGACCAGATAGCCCTCCACTCTGTGGTGGTTTCCGCCAAGGACGAGACGGAGACTGGAGAGGAAATCCTACAGAGGATAAGGACTGCTGTCAATGCCAAGGAGGGCGGAGTGATAGTCGAAAGTGTCAGAAAGGCCAAGGACCGCAAAGTGATAGTGGGGTGCCGAACGAGGGAAGAAAGAGAAAAGGTGAAGGAAAAGCTAAAGAAGGCAGAAGACCACCTGATCGTCGAAGAGGTCAAGAATAAGAACCCACTAGTCGTCCTCAGAAATTTGTTCAACTATAACACAAACGAGGACGTCATTGATGCTTTGTGGGCACAAAACAAGAAAACACTGCAGGACCTGGACAGAAACCAAACAAAGACGGAAGTGCTTTTTAGGAAAAAGACACGGAATCCACAGACAGGCCACGTGGTAATCAGGGTGTCCCCCAGCATATGGAGGCGCTTGATCGATGCAGGATCTGTGATGATCGACCTGCAGCGAGTGACGGTTGCGGACCAGTCGCCACTAATCCAGTGCTCGATGTGCCTGGGTTATGGGCATGGGCGACGGTTCTGCAAGGACACCGTCGAAAAGTGCAGCCATTGCGGGGGGCCACACATGAAGTCAGTCTGCGAGGACTGGAACTTGGGAAGAGAACCGAAATGCACAAACTGCGTATGCGCCAACCAGTCCAGAGTCGACCACAACGCATTCAGCGACGAATGCGCGGTCAGGAAGAAATGGGAGGCTCTGGCCCGATCCACGGTGGCGTATTGCTAAGGTGGTCCCGGGCACAGTATTGAAGATCAAACTGGAAAACGCCAAGGGGCAATACGTACACCGCACAGCACAAACACAACACAGCAATGACAACTTGGTCCCTTTTCATGAGAAAAGGGCACAGTTTCAGCGCGACAATAACACTAAACAGATACACAAAGTAGACACATCAGACACATTATGCCACACATTAGAATCAAACACAAGCACAGAAACACAGACGTGCGGGGTAAGTATCCCCAAAACAAAGGCACATTTTAGCATCAGCTCGCAGCGCTGGGCGGAACAGCCAAGGTTGAATATCCGAACAAAACGTGCATAACTGGTCGTATTATGTGAAAACGTAATTCTGAGCAATACGCTTTTGGCATTAATAGTATTAGTTATGATAACATGTTAGATTTAGAATAATATAAGTAGGATATAATCAAGCTTGAAACGTGATCTTTTTTGTGATACATATACATTGTTAGATTTTAAGTATTTTTAGCTTAAATTCCTGTCTTTTTAAATGTCATTAATTAATTATGTCACTCCACGCGGGTTTGAGTATGTTTTAACCAGTTTTAATCTCACATCGACAGACAAAGTCTCTGATCATGTCAGAGGACATCACGCACAGGGGTTAGGGTTTTAGTCGGTAAGAGTCCGACATAACCCGCAAGGGTATCCATGAGGATTTCCCCCCCCTAAAGCAAAAAAAAAAAAAAAAAATATCATGTTCAGATTTGTATAACTGATTCGACAGAGAAATATTGTCGTTTAGGAAACTATGGTAACCATTCCAATTGGCTTTCGCGAAGTTTAGTTTCTGTATTGGTTTACGTTGCATTTTAATAGTGATACTAACGAAGACAGGAAGATGGTTTGATGAAAGTGCATGGATAGTTTTTATGTTTTCGATTGTGTGGATATTTTTAGTGAGCAAGAGATCAGGGGTCGACGGGTCGTGCTCAGCACGGTAATGAACTAAAGTGGGATCGTTAGGTCCATGAGTATGTTGCCACGAAGGTTAGACAGGCCGGGTGACCAATACGGATGTTTGGCGTTGAAATCGCCCATGACGAGCAGTCTGTTCCCTGAAGCCATAAGTGCTTTAATATTGCTAGTAAGCAGGGGCAGGTTAGGTGATTGGTAGACTGAGTATATGTTTCCATCCTGTGCCTGGAGGGATATTCCTATAGCCTCAATATTTTGGGTTTCCGGAACAGTGATAAGATGATGTTCCATATCAGCTCTGACCAGGATTGCAACGCCTTGTCCAGAACCGTTGGAACGCTTGTCAATTCGGTAACAAGAATAACCTGGGATCCTAAGTGTAAGTCGCTCTGTCAACCTTGTTTCGTTGAGTGCGATGATGTCAGCATTTAGGTCACTTACCTCCAGCTGAAAAAGTTCGTTCAGTTCGTTGTGGACGCCATCGGCATTCCAGTACAGTATGCGTAATTTATGAACATTAAAAGTAATGCCCAACGTGGGACAGGATGATAATCACTTTATCAACAAACGATTTACATTTAAAAAATTATTTCTTCAGAATTTGAAGCATTTCATTCGTAGCTACATTGCGCTGTTGAGTTGGCTGGTCAACCACGACAGCAGGGGCGGCTGTTTTATCTGCGCTGGTAGGATGGAGAAACTGCTGCATGTTGGTACTCTCCGCTACTTCCGAGAGCCATGTCCAAAACCTTGGCATCGGTAGCATTGTGTGCCTAGTTTGTTGTTCGTTTTATAGCGCTGAACAGTGATGACGCAGCTACAAATGTATTTTATCTGCTTGAACTTGCTCATGTCAGTTCCGCTTGGTAGTTGGACGAGGATTGGAGGGCACTGGACTGGCTTACTTGTCTTGATGAGTGTCGTTGTGGCTCCAGGGAAGCCCAGAGACTCCAGTTCGTCAGCCACTGAGTCCAAAAGGTTTCCAGGCAATCCTTTTATAACTACTTTGGATAATATTTCATCCCTTCTGGTATATGTATGAAAGGATATGTTTTCATTTAATAGACCGCTCTTGACAACCTGATGTACTTCAGGTGAGTGGCACTGTATCTTGACTCGATTGCTATGAAATCGGGTGACAGATCGGGTGACAGAATAAAGATCAGCAGTAAGTCGTGGCAACGTAATGTATATTTAACAAGCTCAAAAAACCTACTCGCTTCTATCATTTAATCGGTCGAAATCGTCGTCGCGTCGTATAAAGTTTAGTTTTAATAAAATGTGTGAAGGAATGTAATTCTCGAATTAAAACATATACAAAAGCAAGCGATGTAACTTTTCACATGTACGCTTACTCATTTATCGCGCATCATTTTGTAAAACATGAGAAAATCATTTTTGTTTAAATTAAAATTGTTTTTTCAGTTGACGAAAAAGTTTGCAGTTTATACATAATTTATGGGAGTTTTTTTTAATAATGGACGTTTATATTATATGAGTTCACTGCATTAGCTACTGCTTAAAAACGATTAAAATCAAAAGCTATTTTGGCTTAAATATATGTCATATCAAACATCTCAAAAATATCGAATATCGTATGTAAATTTTGGATAAAAGATAAAAACTGGCAATTTATTTTCTAATCTTTATCAAAGGTTTTTTCTACTTTTCTACCTACTCACTTTAAAATTAATTTAAGTTAGTAGGTGTAGTACACCCTTAAAAAAACTAAGCTGAGTTCTTATTAAGTTCTGCATTCTGTGTCTCACTACTGCCTTCCATTTGAACTCAGGTTATTTTTGGCTTTAAATTAACTACACACTCATTAACTGCTCACTTTTTTTCCATTATTTCGAAGTAGTTAATAGGAGTAAAAGAGATAAGTATATGTTTACTTACTTCAAAATGTCTATGGTTTCAGAGCTACTTCGTCAAAACTTAAAATTAGTGGTTTCACATTTTTGATGCGTGAAAGAAGAGGTTTGCTCCTCTAGTTATATGCTTTGTGTAACAAGCTGTTCGTAGATTCTAAGGTTTGCTCTAGGCGTTTCATACAAAGTTTGAAAACTTTGTATTAAAGTTTATACTATTAATTAGGTACTTACTTACTTGTATTACTTTTAAACCCTTTTAAAACGCAAAGCCCCGCAAAGCTACTTTCTGAATCTCAGCTTAATTACATCAGCGGTTTTGGATCGGCGATGATGAATCAGTCAGATCAAGCTCTTATTACAATAGAATAAAAACGTATAAATTAAGAAGTATTTTTAGGGTTCCGTAGCCAAATGGCACGGAACCCTTATAGATTCGTCATGTCTGTCTGTCTGTCTGTCCGTCCGTATGTCACAGCCACTTTTCTCCGAAACTATAAGAACTATACTGTTGAAATTTGGTAAGTAGATGTATTCTGTAAACCGCATTAAGATTTTCACACAAAAATAGAAAAAAAACAATAAATTTTTGGGGTTCCCCATACTTTTTCATCAAACCCATACGTGTGTGGTATCTATGGATAGGTCTTTAAAAATGATATTGAGGTTTCTAATATCATTTTTTCTAAAGTGAATAGTTTGTGCGAGAGACACTTCCAAAGTGGTAAAATGTGTCCCCCCCCCCTGTAACTTCTAAAATAAGAGAATGATAAAACTAAAAAAATATATGATGTACATTACCATGCAAACTTCCACCAAAAATTGGTTTGAACGCGATCGAGTAAGTAGTATTTTTTTAATACGTCATAAATCATAAATATCAATAACTATTATTAAAACATCGATCAAAGTTACAAAAAGTTACAACAACTACAAGAACTTTTATATTGTGTTACTTGCTGCTACGGAACCCTTCATGGGCGAGTCCGACTCGCACTTGGCCGCTTTTTTTTATCACCAATAGACCTACGTTTGACCACGATCTCGCCTGGTAAGCGACGATGAGGCTGACAATGGGGCACGTAGGTCTAGAAGACACCTAATTACTCGAGACTTGAAGATACCTAGATTGTAGTTTTCAGGAAAGACAGACGACGGCAAAGCATTCCAATCCTTGGCTGTACGCATTATAAATGTGGAAGCAAAGCGCTTTGTTCGTAAGGGTGGTAGGTTGACAATGTATGGATATGGATATGGATATGGATATATGGATAATGTATCATGGTATTGAGCGGTACGTCTGCTTGTTCTGTTGTGAAAAGCAGATGGTGGAATCAGTTCATGTAACTCCTGGACACATTCTCCGAAATGTATCCTATAAAAGATCGAAAGGCAAGCAACTTTACGACGGTGCTCGAGACTCTGGAACTTAGTCTTACTTAGTCAAACTTATTCTCAGTGTTAAGCTGTTCACCCATCATCCTCAATGCTCTACGCTCGATCGAGAAAAAAATGTTTGCTTGTCCTGTTGTGAAAAATGTCTATGTCTTGTACCAGTTATACGGTACCCATAAGAAAAGCTCTGCTTACTTTGAAGCTAGATGATATGTTTCTTGTACATAGGTAGATACGTAGGTACTTCCAATTAGACAGATTTTTCTGAATAACTTAGTCCAAAACAAATTTGAAACAATCTTTTGAAACGATGACTCCAATACCTGACCGCGAATGTACCTGACAATCATTGAGAGAAAGAAAAGTGTTTGTTTTTATACAAAACGGTTACACCTAAATCATGTTCATAAATCACTCGTATAAAAAACCGTTCGATAGTTTTAATTTAACGCGTTCAGACAGACAGACGCGATGGACTTTTTTTTATAAATGTATTGACTTTAGTGCACACAAATATACGGAACGTGGCAAAATGATGGCCACATGTCTTAGGAGTTATCTACCAGCCAACAAAGTCTTGACATAGGGCGCACAATATGATAATACTTACATAACTAGGTATAGGTACTATTTTAATACAATGACGACCTCTGTAGCGCAGTGGGCTCCAGCTGAGACGCAGAAGGTTGCGGGTTCGATTCCCGCCGCGGGACAAATATTTGTATGATCTGCAAGTATTTGTCTCGGGTCTGGGTGTTTATATGTGTATAATATGTATGTATTTACAAAAAAAAATATGTATATAAGTAGTATATCAGTCATGTGGTACCCATAACACAACCTCTGCTTACTTTGGGACCAGATGATGCTGTGTGACATGTCCGGAAAAAATAAAATAAAATAAGGATGAACTGGGAGACGAAAGGAGTTCCTTTCACCACACTGGTGAAATAATAACTTAGCACGAAAAGAAAAAAGTTCTACTAAGGCATAGTCATCATCGTTTGATTGTAGTCATAGTTATAGTATCATCATCATCATCATAGTCATCATTCATCATGATTCTATCTGAATGTCTGAGGTTCTGTGAGAAGTCTATTTGAGTGTGTAGATAGATGCTTTCCTTACAACCAGTTAATATTTTTATTTGTATTTTCATTTAAGGTTTCTAGTATTGCTCTTTTTTAATTAGTGTTATTGACATGTTCGTACTAATTAATAAATAATAAATTAATAAATCGTAGTTTATAGTTACAATTAGTTCATTAACGAAAGAAGTTTATATTATATACTCATATAGGTTTGTTAACTCCTTGGTTAAGCTTTATGGTTTTATGTCATTTATGACTTATTTTTGACATTATTTATTTACTATTTTATGTTTTCTATAAAAATTTAATCGTTTTTTAACTATTTTTACGGGTTTAGAATAGACTAACAACATGGCTAAGAAAAACAAAAAAGGAAAAAAAGTAAGATAACCATATGATATAACCATACTCATCATCATCCACAGCTTGACTTCGCCCAATGATGTGCAAGCTTTAGACAAAAGTTCTTGACTAAATTCTCTAAGCGCGGTCGGCAACATACCCGCGTTCCATTCTTTCACTCATCTCATCTACCCAAACGGACAGGATTCGTACCCGGGTATGCCTGAAGCCGACCAACGCACTAACCCTACCATGCTGGCGTTCGAGTAGCATAGTAGGGTTAGTGCGTTGATCGGCTTACTAGCCTGACAGCCAAATAACTGAATGTATACTTATGATAACTTAAAACATAATTACTTAACAATGAATATATAAACATTGGTGGGCAATTTACACAAAACCATGTAGCCGTAAGCCATAACCATCAGCATAGCTGGTACTATTGAAACCTGATAGAATCAATATATAATTAAATACAGACTTATGATACTTTATAACACCCAGACACAAAACAAACATCAAAGTTCATCACACAAATGTGTGTTCTGGGAGCGAACCCTCTACCTAGCGCAGGAGGCTGAGCTACTACCAACTGTGCTAAGTGACTACTCAGAAGTATAAATATTGGTGGACAATGAGGCATGTAACTAGGAGAGTGCTTGGTATGAATGTTGATGGATTTACGAGTAGAGGTAGGCCAAAGAAAAGATGGATGGATTGTGTGAAGGATGACATGAGTAAGAATGGAGTGAGTGTTGAGATGACGGCTGATAGAGGAGAATGGAAAAAAAACACATGTTGTGCCGACCCCACATAATGTGAGAAAAGGGCAGGAAGATTATGAATGAGGATCAGTAAAGTTATAGCAAATTCAATAGAATAGTATCCACGTTTTTCTTTATGACATAAGAATGATATATATTTTAGAATGATCCAAATCGGTCCATTACCACAGAATACAGAAAGGAACAGAAGGCTTACTTCACGAACAAAATTAAATAAATAGCGACTCTTGCGGACGCATCAAAGTTCAATTCAGCTCGCATATCCTCTAAGCATCCTTGAGATAATTACCTAAACATAGCCAAACGCTTTTTACTTATAGCGTCACTGTCTGGGTTGTAGCGACGCATTTCGTGAGGGTTCTCGATTTGTCGCGTTCTGCAGCTTATTTATCTAAGATTTTAAGGAATAAGCATTATGCCGTTCCTGACAGTAAAATCAACGCAGCCGGCCTCCTTCACGATTCGATAACTGGCGGCGACCGTCTCTGTGACGTCACAGCTACCGCGGCAAACACTTTGTGACTTTCGCTAGTAATTTCATCATAATTACGTCAATTTTTGTCGTAGAAAAAAAATGTTTGCACTGTATGTTAAGGATTTTTTAGCTCTATAAATCTGCATTCTCAACTAAAAACGTTACAGATCTTCATTCACTCAACACTATCTAGCTCAATGACTACTTTACGATACTTTATAACATCCAGACACAACAAAACACAAATGTTTGTCCTGGGGATCGAACCAGCAGCCCACAGCGCTGAAGGCAGAGTTACAATCAACGAGCAGTGAGGCCAGTCCACGAAGTGCTGGGATAACGATTATGTCTTTCATTTAAAAACTTACCAGTCTTCATGGACTGAAATAACTTTGCTTGTAGTATTTGATATCCATGACACAAAAGACTCTTAGAAAAGAACAAAATGTAAGTTAACTTAGCTGTTACTATCACATGAAGTTAAGCAACGCTGTACATTTGAGCACTTCAGTTCTAAGGAGGCCATGTTGAGCTGTCAGCCCCAGCTTTTTAATGGTTGCCTTCCATGACGGAGGTTTTTAGGCTGCATATTAATTCTGTCACCCGAACACTGCCTCATACATTGTAAAAGTTGGAAAAGCGGTTCATAGTTATTTGGTACACACGTCTGCATCACCTGGTGTTTTTTATTGCCAACTTACTAAATTTTCAATTGTTTGTTTTCAGGAAGAACCACCAGGTAAAGAAATCATTTCAAATAACGAAGGCGTTAAGGTAACATACCTGTATTCCGATCTTCGATCTTCAGGGCTTCGAATCCCTGAATCCCGATGCAAAAACCAAAATGCTCATCACAGTTCTTAGCAGCTTATGATGAAGCGTTTCCGTGCTTCAAAAGACATTAAGCTCCTAATTGGTTCCAGCTGTAACAGTCGTTAAGCTATGACGGAACCTTCGTTTATTCGTAAAGTATAAAGCTGGCGCACGCAGCTTTGCCACGTGATACGTAGATACGTAGCCTATATATGTTGTTACCTACACATTTACACCATGGTTCGGTCATAAGGCGTAAGTAACAGACATCCACATTAATGCTTACAAATTTTCATATTTATAACTGTACTTACTAGTAGTCTTATATATCCTCTCATTTCATTTTTTCCATTTTGAGAAGATTAAAGTATACAGTGTCCTTAATAAATAAATAATGCCGGACATGATCACACAACATCATCTGGCCCCAAAGTAAGCAGAGCTTGTGTTATGGGTACCACATGACCATATATATATATATATATATATATATATATATATTATATTTGTAAATACATACATATTATACAAAGAAACTCCTATACCCGAGACACAATTACTTGCAGATCATACAAACATTTGTCCGGCGGCGGTAACCGGACCCGCAACTTTCTGTGTGTCACCGTATAAGCTGTACAATACAGACTCCTTATGAATAACATACTCCTTCCAGAGGCAGACGTCCTGGAAGAGGTGCTGCTGGCTACCACAGACCTGGAAGAAGAACCAGAAGAGATACAGTTCACTGAAACATCATACACCAGCGCCTCCTTCGAGTCTCTTCCTCTAGTTATCGAAGGTACATAACCAGTTAATTAATATCAAAGTGTTTTGCGCCTCCTTTGAGTCTAAACCTCCTGCTATAGATACTATAGTGTTTAATGTACTGTAGGATGCTGTAAGGTAAGCTAGCCGACTATTTTATGGATGAACATATATGATTTTCTAGGAAATTATTGAATAAGAAACAAGGAAATAATTGAATTTCGTATGTCAAATTACGCTGTACTCAAACCAAGCAGTAGTCTGCATGCATGACTGTATCTTTTTCATCATCATCAATACTTTAAACGTTCTAGTGACATTAACATGTTATTCGACACACAGTGATGTCATTGGTAAGGTTTCTGCAGTCGCTAGAAGCACGTTAAGCTGTGAGGTCTCAAACGGTGAAGGCATACACCAGCACAATGGACAACTCAGAACCAATAAATCATAGGAACCATGGGATGCTTTATGATTAACCACACAATAAACAAAAGCACGGCTGATTTTGGAGTCACCTCGATCGATCGAAATGATTCAAAAACTGTAAAAACCTGAAGTGTACCTACTTAGGTAAATAAATAACTACTTCATATATTGTGCGTCCCCTAAAACCTCTCCCCTATCTCTCTCTAAAGTAGGTGACAATTCAGTCGTATCAGCAAGCAGGTGAGCCATAGCCTACCTGATACCTTCGCATAAATAATTACAATAATAAATAGCACACAACATCATCTGGCCCCAAAGTAAGCAGAGCTTGTGTTATGGGTACCAAATGACTGATATACCTACTACATATACTTAAACTTATTTTTAAACCGACTTCAACAAATGAGGAGGTTCTCAATTCGTCAGAATCTTTTTTTTTTGATGCATGTTCACCGATTACTGCAAGACGCCTGAACCGATTTGGAAAATTATTTTTTTGTTCCATAGGTAAGGCTTCTATTTTATAGATATCGGTCGAGCTGTTTTTAAAATATCATCTAAAATCTAAAAATTGTATACATTGATGATATTTTTTAAATTCAATGAAGTTGGTTTTCTTTTTAGTTTTTTAAACGTAACTACTGTAAATACATAGGTACATATTATGCACAGAAACACCCAGATCCGAGCAAATACTTACAGATCATACAAACATTTGTCATGAGAGGAAAATCGAACCCGCAACCTTCTGCTTCTCGGCCAGGCCTTGGCTCACTGCGTCACAGACGTCGTCATAAATACCAATATGCTATGATTATAAGAGCTGACCTGTTTTTATGATTATTGATAACTCCTCAAAGTACTAAACGGCTTTGAAGTCTTCATCAAGAGCCAAATTAAAATATATAGATATTGCTGCACAATACCATCTAGTCCCATACTAAGCAAAGCCTGTACTATGGAAACAAGATGACCTACATAAGATAGTAGGTACATTGTACACCTAGGTGAGAAAGTGCCCAATTCCTACCGAGAGTGTCATTTGCTTTAAAATAAAACACACGAGGTAGGAATCACACTTTCTACCGAGTGATACATGCTTCATAGTGCTTTATACTATACCTACGAGGAATAAAATCTTCACTACCTATCACTCGACGACATTCTGTAGAATTCATAAAATTACTATACCCAAATTCAAATTTCGAAGAAAATCCCGCGCATGCCTTTATTACTTGGGTTCTTTTTTCAAAATATTGTTCGGAAATCGGAAGAGGAATAAATCATTTGGCGGACTTGGAGTAAAAACTTGTCGTGTGACCTTTAATGAAAATAACCATAGCTACCGGCTGATCTAAGAAGAAATAAAAAAAAGTAACACGTTATAAATGGATTTCCATACACTTTTCTCTCCCGCTAAACGCGTTAGAAATGAATTTCCATAGACTTATCCCGTCCCGCATTTTAGTAGGCCTGAAATGAAGTACTTTCTAATATTTGGAAAAGGAATGGGCAAGTTTCTCAGTAGGTGTGGTATAAAGGACCTAACCTACACGGCGTCTGCGTCTGGTGAACAAAAAACATCCAAGAGCTAAAGAACTAGCAATGCCACCAGTGTATTGGGACGCTGCACTCTGGTAGTGATCTGGATGAGTTGAGCGATCTTTAGATCGTTTTAAGCGGTCGTTAGATAGCTTAACTGTTTCACATGTATTTTATATTATCGTAAATTATTCTGTACATTTCTGTAAATAACATCCTATTATAATTACCGAATTTCCTCAAGAGCTCAGATGCTGACCCGTGGAAAAGTAACAAACAAACAAACAAACGGACACAGGCATATTGGATTTGATAAGGATAATGATAAATAAATCAATAATGCCGGACATTTCACATTTCACATTTCAAAGCGTCACCTAGGCCCAAAGTAAGCATAGCTAAAAAAATATATACCTATTTATGTAGTATATTATTATACTACATAAATAGGTATATATTTTTTTAGATGGCCGCAGACACAAAATAACGAAAAAAACATATTTTTTTTCACAACTCCCTCTATATTGGTATCAAATGAAGGCTTGACTAGTAGAATATTATACACTACTAGCTGTCCCGTTCGCGAATTTGCCCTCGCGTTTTAAAAATAAAAAAATATATCTTATTGTACCAACTGCAGCGCCATCTACCGGGCTGATTTGTGAATCTATACCATCCAGGGCGCCACACAAACGCATACAAAAAAATCATTCAAATCGGTCCAGCCGTTTAGGAGGAGTTCAGTGTCATACACACGTACAGTAGAATTATATTTATAAAGGTGGCAATTTTCAAATAATATAATTTATTATTTTGTGTCGGGGGTTTTTAAAATATTTTTTTTTGTTTTATAATTTAATTTGGTTTTAAGAAATGTACCATGCATTTTTAATTATCTGAAATAATTATAATATAATTAAATAAATGTAGTTTCTGGATGGAAATCAAACAAAACCTACAGCATAGAAGACTCACATAGATATCAACTGAGCTGTCTAACTTCTATAATTACGTTTAAAAAACTAAAAAGAAAACCGACTTCATTGAATGAAATTTGAGCCTATAATACATTTTTAGTGGAAAGTAGATGTATTTTGTAGAAATATAATATGGTTAGGCCAAATAAACGCACCGCTCCAATGAGACAGCGACGTATCGAAGTACACGAAAACATCATCGATGTATAAAATTTTCAGATTTTCGTTTATTTTTCAGCTCGACCGACCTGTGAAGTAAACCCTTTCAAACAAAAAAATAATTTTCCGAATCTGTTCAGCCGTTTTCGAGTAATCGGTGAACATACATAAAAAAAAGAAAAAAAGAAAGAGAACCTTCTCCTCCTTGATAAAGTCGCTTAATAAAATTAAGCGCCCATTGCGCTATGATCAAAGATTGTTAAATCAATACTGTAGTTGCTATAGTTGCCAGCTAACAAGGGTAAAAGTGTGAAGAAACCGTAAAACAAAAAGTTTATTGTGAAATCTGTATGTACATATTACTTAGCTTCAATGTGTATGCTAATTTAATCAATTGAATGATGCACGAGGAGTTATTTGTGCCATATTAACCTCATGACCTCGTATATTTAATATTAGGTAAGTGTCTATTTAGTCTAGACAATCAAAGGTCAATTTAAAAAACAGTGCAGAATATATTCTATGCTAATATAATATTAAAGTCCACTTTGAATTGTCTTAAGTATAGGGAATTCAGGTGACGACTCCTACTAAGCCAAGTCAGAGGAAAACCAGGTTATATTTGAGCAAGTTCCGCATGTCTGAATTACTTCGGTGGTCGGTGCTGCTCTAATATCTGACAGTTAACTGGCAGATTTTCAATGTAGATTTTTCCTACTTTTACTACTTCGTTTTCGCTTAAGCTATTTATAAGAAGGATCATACAAAAAAGCGCTAAGAACTGGTAACATTTCGTTACATTTCTTGTCAATTCTTCTCGGGCTTGAGTTAGAAGGAATTGGCACATAAATTCGTCTAGTGTGTAAGACGTTTCAAAGTAATTGTATTGCATAAAAACCTATTAATGTTTCTGATCGTTTCGAAATTTGGCATCCTGTTACTTCAATATTGCAAGAATATGGTGACCATGGCTCGATGCTGCAGGATCACCTGAAAACGGCAGGGTGCCCAATTTACAGAGGTGTCGAGTGTAGAATCGTCTTAATGAATAGGTTACAGATGTATTTTTAGTTTAGAGTTTTTTTGAAGTGAAAACTTCTTTTAGCGCGGTACGCATTTTTTTAATTGAGGTAAAACCTCTGGATTCGCGACATCGTTACCGAGACGCAGCCGGCTGCCGCGCTCGCCCCATTTGACAGCCGGCTGCCGCGCTTGCCCCATTTGATTATATCCTTAATTCACATGTTTACAGTTTACTTTTGTATGGACAAGTTTACTGAGTTAGGTTCTTTAATATGTTATCTACATTCTAAACAAAAAATATTCATCTGTGTTCGTTCAGTATTTGATTGACAGTCGCCATAATTACTGATTTTGAGTAATTTATTACTAAACTCTAACGCGCCAAAATAAGTTTTCACTTCTGTCAGCACTCCCGGATGCAAACCGTATTTTTTTTTTATTTATTTGTTTTATGATCCTTGTTTCAAAAGTTGAACATGCCTCTTGCCATGGAACTCTTGATACAATCAATGTCTATCAATTTCGATTAGTAATAGGCATTATTTTTATTAACCGACTTCACAAAAAGGAGGTTAACTTGTTAACGTTTATGAACCGATTTTGATGATACTTGTTTTGTTGGAAAGGAGTTATCCCAAGGGTGGTACCATGATAAGGAAACCAGGATCTGATGATGGCATCCCAGAGAAATCGAGGGGAACTTTCGAAAATCGTAGTGGCGACTAGTGCGTTTGTTTATTTTTTATGAAAGTATTTTAAAGCACTACTATTTAATGAAGGTCTGGAGTCGATCTGATGATAGAGCCGAAAGACAGTCGAAGGAACTCCTCAACGATTTACGAGCAATTACTTTGTGTTTGGGCTTGATTCATTTGTACTGATGAGAACTGTACACGTAGATGGGTTGTGACTGTCATTAGGGGTCTAATGATGAAGACGTAGGTCAGTCAAGGGAACTACTCAACGTTTTACAGCAGCTTGTGACTGTCATTAGGGGTCTAATGATGAAGACGAAGGACAGTCAAGAGAACTCCTCAACGTTTTACAGTAGCTACCTTGTTTATATACATGAAGTCGGTTGTCTTTTCAGTTTTTAAAACGTAATTATAACCCAATAGTTTGAGTATTACGTACGGTACGTATCCTACACGTATGATAGCATGTGTTACAATAAACATCAACCTTCCGTAATACTAATTCACCAATAGCAATTGAAAGCTGTTAGTATCAATGTTCTGATAGTATCAGAGTCACATAATCGCCCGGATGGCTGATAGAATACCTATATGTTTTAAAATATTTCTGATTGTGAAATTATATAGTTGCAGAGCCCAAAGCCAAGAAAAAGAAGGGGGGAAAGAAGAAGGCGGAGGTAATCGAAATAGTAGAGGAAGAGAGACCTGGCAGTTTCCAATGGTCTGAAGAATCTCTACCTATTGGTACGTTATCGTAGAAACTGTAACATGCTGTATTATTGCATTAAGGATATACTTGTCAGTGGCATTAAGTCGTTAGTGGGCGTAGCTGAAATGCATACTATTTCACCTAGCATAGTGTGGGATAGACATGCATGAAGGATACGAGCAGAAAGGAGACTGTATGATTGTGATGTCTAATCATATGATTAGATTAGACTGATTTCAAAGTAAACCGACTGCGTAAAATTCATGAACAGACTTTTGGCTGAAGGGTTCTCATGGAAAAACTGCTGAATGTATCTATTCAAAATAAAGTTATTTGAGCTCTTGATTAAATAATGTATGCTTGTATCGGAATCATTTTGTAGTTTGCGTACTCCGTATGTTATTTATTTACGCCTAAAGTTCCGCTAAAATCAGTGTTGAGATACTGTTTTTGAGATCTTTTAACCATATCCCATTTATATCATTTTTATACCTGTCAACTCTGGACACAGTACCTACACTAAAAAGATTTGCCTATAACAATATCTATAGGCAGCTTATGGGATTAGATCGATATTGCAGCACCTCGGGTATGTACCTGGAGGCGCGAATAGATTCATTTAACGCCATCCAGAGGAGCCGGGTGGCCAAATTCATGTCCAGGGTCGACAGGTGTTAGAACTCCATTATTGCAGCTTTAGCTGAAAGGGTCTTCTTGACCAATATGTATAGACGATGGGTGCAAATCGCATCCTGATAGGTATAGTAGATACCTAATCATTATTATTTTTATTCTAATTTTGATCTAACCTATATTATGTGTTTTTATTTATTAAGATAGGTTATCTTGGATCTTGTGTCTGAATAAAGAATATTATTATTTTTATTATATATGTTTTTTACGACTCTGTTGCAATACAAGTATAGACTGCTTATGTTGAGACAAATTCATATCACTTTTTTGGTTGTTCAACATCAGATGGTAAATCATCATCTTTCGACGTTTGAATGGAACGACTTTTTTATTCAACAATCTTTATACCAAATTTCATCGAAATCAATTCAGCTGTTGCGTCGTGAATGAGTAGGTGAAGAATATCTAACTGCTTTCTTTGAAATGATCGTTAATCACACTAAAATACTAGTGTGGTTAACGAACTGCTCTGCTGAGAGATGAGACTGCTGGTTCAATTCCCGCTGTAAAACATTTTTTTAAATTATTTTTAAATACGGTAAATAACTTGCGGTTCCTGATTTCTTTGACAGAAAGAGTTCTATTATCAGGAGCATGTTTTTGAGTATTTAAAATTAAGTCTGGGCTGTTTTAATCAGAGGAAGAAGAAGAAAAAGTGGAAGAGGAAGAAGTGATTCAAAAGAAGAAAAAGAAGGGCAAGAAGGGGAAGAAGGAGAAAGAAAAAGAGGAGATACCAGTCTTCGAAAAGGTTCGCTTTCATTCCAGTACCTAATGATTAATGTATTTGGGATACCATCAAACCAGGCGCTTTACGAATAATACTCGCACCAGTTTTTTGATAAATTTTCAAATGATGAAAAACGTCACAAAAACAAAAAAAAACCGGCCAAGTGCGAGTCGGACTCGCGCTCCGAGGGTTCCGTACAAACCTATGTATATAAGTAAAATTTCACCCATCACGACAATCGAGACATAGTTAGATGATGTAGCAATTTTTCCTATATCTGTGCTATAAGACGTTGCTTCGTACCAAATTTCAAGATTCTGAGTTCACGGGAAGTACCCTGTAGGTTTCGATTCCCTTGCCAGTTGCGAGTTTGAATATATGTGACTTAAAAAGCTGTTTCTCTTGATTGCGTTAACATAGAAGTTTGATTTTGTTACAGCTTAAAGGTATTATAGACTTGAGTATTTTAAATGAATTTCAATTCAATACCTCTACGCGTTCATGAGAAAAAGGGTAGTAAGTTTAAAATTAATTAAAATATTTTTATTATACAATGTAACTAAAAATGTACGGTTATCGTAATTTATCCTTTATCTGTGTTATAATTCGTTGCTTTGTACTAAATTTCAAGATTCTGAGTTCACGGGAAGTACCCTGTAGGTTTTGATTCCCTTGCGAGTGTCGAAAATTTGCGGCATAAACGGCTTTTTTTTTTTGGCACTTTTGATTGCGTTGGCTTAGAAGTTTGATTTTTTCACAGCTTCAAGGGACAGTAGACTTGAGTATTTGATATAAATTTCAGCTTGATACCTCCACGCGTTCCTGAGAAAAAGTGTCTTGACAGACAGACGGACAGACGGACGGACAACAAAGTGATCCTATAAGGGTTCCGTTTTTCCTTTCGAGGTACGGAACCCTAAGAAAACAATAACGCTTGTACGTTACACAAGTAGGTATGTAGGTATGTAGACTGCTTTCCTTGGACTAGGCTAAGAGGTAGAGTTAGGTGTTTCAAGCCTACTCCATCTTAACATAAAATAAAATAAATAATTACGTTTTAAAAACTAAAAGAAAACCGACTTAATTGAATGAAATTTGAGCCTATAATACATTTTTAATGGAAAGTAGATGTATTTTGTATAAATATAATATGGGTAGGCCAAATAAACGCACCGCTCCAATGAGACAGCGAGGTACGAGTATCGAAGTACACGAAAACATCATCGATGTATATAAGTTTTAGATTTTCGTTGATTTTTCAGCTCGAGCGATTTTGATAAAATTTAAATGGAACCACCTGTGATGTATACCCTTTCAAACAAAAAAGATTTTCCCAAATCGTTCAGGCGTTTTCGAGTAATCGGTGAACATACATAAATAGATTCCGACGAATTGAGAACTTCCTCCTTTTTGATGAAGCTGGTTAAAAACTATTACAATCATGCAATCATGCTAGATATTCGAGATACCCTATTTCTCTCTTACTTTTTTTCCCTAAAACATTATAGTTTAGATAGGTATCCAGAATATAAGCTAGGATTGCACGCCACAATGTTAATACCTATACTCCAGCCAAATTCGAGACATAATATTTGTAAGCAAACCATAACAGCTGATTTTTAGGGTTTTCACTTCAGAATATTTTACAATTTCACACTTTCAATCGTTTTACCCTAAAAATCGATCAAACTATTCATAATACGATTTGTAAAGTCATGTAAAAGATATAAATTGATTAATAAACATTTCAAATCACATGTAAGTGGAAGTATTTTTCTTTTTTATTTAGGATTGGCTGTGGTGGTTGATAATAGTGCCATTCCTAATGCTTTCTTGCTTCTTTGGAAGAAATCGTGAACATTTTTGCATATTTGTATTATGTCATTTAGTTGGTGAGCCCCACACGAGTGCGAAGTAAAAAATGAAATAATAATATAGTAAATGTAAATAAATCAGCTGCCGTTTTTTTATTTTATCTTCTCGTACAGTTTTATTGATTAAAAACTCAATTATTTACTCATAATTTATTATCAATAAGGAATATGCATGTATTTTTTTTGTTTTGAATTCAGTTACAAATATTTAAAACATCGCTTAAATTTGGTGTGCTAAAACGCCGCTATTCGCAAACTTCAATTTCGCGCGCTTATTTTCACATTTTAATAACTTATGCAATTATAAACAAATTAAATCAGAAAATAATGGTTTATATACAAAATCAGAACAAAAGAGGGGGAAAAGTCTAGTAAATTTGAACCACATGCATATTACCTATTATCATACATTTTAGCTAGCATTTACAAAAATGAGCATTGATAAAAAATGTTTTTTACCCATGCCGTCACATGGTTGCCTAGCAACGCTTTGTTATTAAACATAGCTCGTATATGGCTGGAGTATAAGTACCTAATTGCAATGGCGTATTTTTTGCCTGGCCTTGTATAAAAGGCGCATAAGCTTATCCTACTTATAATTATAATAATACCGGACATTTCACACAGCATCATCTAGCCCCAAAGTAAGCAGAGCTTGTGTTACCACATGACTGATATACTACTTACATACTTTTTTTGTATACACATACATATTATACATAGAAATACGCCCCAGACCTGAGACAAATACTTGCAGATCATACAAACATTTGTCTCGCGGCTGGAATCGAACCCGCAACCTTTTGCGTTTCAGCCGGACCTTAGCCCACTGCGCCACAGAGGTCGTCAATTATAAAGACGAATGTTTGTGGAGATGTTTGTATGTTTGTTTGTTGGGCAAATTTATGTAGATGAAAATTTGTACACATACAGTCAGTGGTTGAGATTTTGTTGTTACGCTAGACTAGCTGGATATTTTTAACCGACTTCAAAAAAGGTTCTCAATTCGTCGGAATCGTTTTTTTTATGTATGCTCATCGATTAAAGCGTATACTTCCCAGGTCCTATTTAAATTTTATCGAAATAAATCAAGCGGTTTTAAAAAAAATCAACAAAAATCAAAAATTTGTAAAGATAAACATAAAGATTATTTATTTGCATAAACATGTGTAGATAGGATGATAAATTAATATTATGTCACAACATGTTTTACCGATTTCGGTGTGCAAACCGAGAGAATGGCATGCTCTAGTGTAAACAGTGAATCAAATAACATATGAAATATTAGGATAATGTCAAGCAATAAAATTAAACAATACAATTACATAGGAAATTAAAATTTGTCATTTATAAATTCGTTAGTATTATAATAGCATTTTTCAATTAGTATTTTTTTTAATTTATTTTAAAACTCATTACCACAAAGTTTCTGGTAGCTTCTTGGTATTTTATTTGTATACATCGATGATATATTCGTTTACTCCGAAACCTCGCTGTCTCATTGGAGCAGTGCGTTTAGTTGGCCTACCCATATTATTAAACAACTAGCTGTCCGCGTGCAGCTTCGCCTGTATTAAAGATTTTTCCCGGGACAACCCATTTTTCTCGGGATAAAAAGTAGCCTATGTCACCTGGGGATAGTGTAGCTTTCCAACGGTAAAATAATTTTTAAAATCGGTCCAGTAGTTTCGGAGCCTATTCTATACAAACAAACAAACAATCAAATCCTTCCTCTTTATAATATTAGTATAGAAATACATGTACTTTCTACTAAACTTGTTTTATTGGTTTATGACATAAACAGATGTTGGGAATTCATTGAAATATTAATAAAGTCTGTTTTCTTTTGAGTTTTTAAAACGTAATTATGCATACCACAAAGTCCAAATTAAAGTAACAGTTTCAATTGAGAGATGTTAATTAACTTAAAATTGGCATTTTGATCCTGAATTGAAATAAGATTCTTAAGATCAATGAAAATGAGCTAAAACATGTCAATCACGCGTCAATTTAGTAAATTGAAGAATATTCATTTAAAAATGTAACTCTTATATAGACTTTGGTGTAAACAAAATAAGATCGTTAATAAATTAAGATGTTAGTTAGTCCAGTGAAACAACAGAATTAAGGCCAGTGTTCTGAGTATCATAAAGGCTACTTTTAATATTGGTACCACGTGTACGAAGCCGTGGGAATTAATGATTACATACTAGTTTCAGTAGGCAATCAATAATGATTTGCATTTAAATGAATGATTTGCCAGTCAGTGGAGTTCATTGCATTAATGAAAATAATGTTTTAACGCAAACGTCATACAAATTCTGGCTTGTAACACTCACGCATGCACGCGATTTTTATTACCTCCAAACACGAGAATCATTCTTTTATTGCCAAAGTTGTTGTGATCGTGACGCGGACTATAAAAAAATCTAAAATTCTTATATGAAGTTGCCGTTTCGTGGTCAAATAAAAAAAACCATAAAATTTGATTGCTTTGTCCTGGATTTCGGGACGTGTACAATCTGTCAATCATTCTGTAGACAAACGCGGCGACGGCAACTTCAAATTTAAGAACAGCGGTCCTACTTTAAAAATCTACAAAATTTTACTAAAACCATCAATAAACTCTAAAATAAAATTCAAAAATAATATATCTAACCTATAAAATTGTCATAACAAAAATACTTTTACAAAATTAAAGAAAATAAAATAACGAAATAAAAAAAAACTCAAGATGTTCAACTGGCCGATGCCGTAATTCATTTACACTATTCTATTTTTAAAATCATTTGCTTCTTTATAATTAAATAAAAACTCAATCTTTTTATATTAAAACCTCCTCTAACATAAAATCTTAGTGTTTTTGACCAGCCGAAGAATTGGAAGAAGATGAATAAGAAAGAGCGAGATGCATGGATGTTGCAAAGGATCGAGGATTGGAGAGCGGAGATGGAGGCGGAGAAGTTAGTCCTATACTCTTCTATACTTAGGCCGGTATCCAGAAAAACGTAGAAACAAACTTCACCATCATTATATATGCCGAAAAAAGTCTACTTCTGTCTTTTTCAGAATCTATCAATCTCCAGCTGTAATTAGTTTAGTTACTTAGCGAATCCCTACATTGACAGGCCTGTCAGCTTGGTTGGTAGTAGCTTTGCCTTCTGCGCTGTAATTTAAGGATGTAATAAAGTATGTATTTAAAAACAAGTATTCTATCAGTCATTTGATCACTATACAAGTTATGCTTAGTTTGGGGTTAGATCGTTTTTTGTGCATTGATCATCAATATATCTTTCTTTCGTTTGACATTAGTCGGTACCTGCATTTTTTTATTTATAGTTTATTAGAGTCAATTTCTTATCTAAAACTACTTACAGAAAAGGCTTCCAAATACAATATGAATAATAAGTACTAGTGGTCAGTTCCCAAACCAATTCAATTCTTTAAACCACCTGATCACCAAAATTTAATATAATTAGTACAGAGCTTTCATGATTTTGTCATGGTTTTTTGAAGTATTTTACTCATAATCTTGTAATGCCCTTCCAGAAGTGATAATTTTACTTTTTTCAAAAAATCTGCTGTAGTTTAGCCGGGGGTTAGGGACTATTAAAAATGACAGCATCAAAGAATAAATACTTAGCAAACAACGATCTATATAGAAAAATATTTAAAAAACCTCCTATAGGCCATATAGGCCTATCCAACAATAAGGAACACGATGGGGAGGGGAGGTACCTCTGAAAACCATTTTTTAAAGGTTTTACCTAACTTAGTAGGAGCCACTAATACGTAATACTGTGCAAAATGTCATTAAAACAAGACTAATAATCTATGAGCTTTCATTAGGGGCAGACAGACAGATGGACATAGCGAAACTATTAGGGTTCCTTGAGGACTTCGGAAGCCTAAAAACGTAACAGCAGCAGCTCGTTTGCAACAGTTTTTCATGAAAGTTTTCCTGTCTCCCTCACACAGGCAAAGAATCCTGGCGGGCGCGAAAGAGAAGCGGCTCATGCTCGCCCGCGAGCGAGCAGAGCTGATGGTCCGAGACACCAGTGAACAGGAGATCAGAGTGGATATTCTCCAAAAGACTAGCGCCCTTTTTCACAGTAAGCACTTTGGTTAATTCAAAAGCCACAGCGGCACAAGATTTTCACAGAATACCAATGTTTAGCTACCTTCCAGTGGCTAAGCATAATATGCTGAGTCAAGGTCTATTGGTTGGTGTGCCACACATGACTGCTCGTCTTCTATACTTTTTATCTTCCGAAGAAAACAAATGGTATCTGTGTCTATTATGTCTATCTGTGTCTTTTGACATCGTAGCTCCACCGGATAAACCGATTTCATAGTTAGTTATAACAAGTTATATAACGGGATTTTTTTTCACACTGTTTCATAGCCAGTTATTAAACAAGACTTGTTTCCATTTTTATAACGAGAACCTCTTAGTCATGTATGGTCTCCTGGTATACTCCGGACAGAGTAGAGTCAGGAGAAAAAGTCCTGAGGATCATCCGCACGTCTGACCGTCGCAGTTTTTCAAGTGTTATTAAGTTAATAATAATAATAATAATAATAATAATAATAATAATAATGAGGCTTTGCAATATTTTAAAAACACTAGTCCAGCAGAGAGACCCTTCATTCCGAAACAAAAGGCTACAAAAAAACTCGGAATGCTTGTTAACTACCTCAATTGCGTAACCTTACCTGAAAATATTAATGTAGAAACTGATTTTGAAACTCTCCAAACTACAATATACTGTGTGGCATGGACATCAGCCAAAATTAATGGATCTAAACTCAAAATGCCGCCAGAAGAAGTACAAAATCAAAGGCAACTAAATTTCACACCTAATTGGCAAAAACGTCTCGATAGAAAATTGGAAGACCTACGAAAAAAAATTGGTAGATTGACTCAATACATAAATGGAAACAGAAGTAGGGCTCTTACTAAACAAGTAAATTCAATATTAGAACAAAACAAAATCCACACTACACATGAACAACCAAATACAGAACTAATTCATTACCTAGACACCTTGAAACAAAAACTAATTGTCGTAAGCAGCCGCCTAAGACGATACAAAGCTTGCTCGTTCCGTAAGACGCAGAACAACCAGTTCAATAACAATGAAAATAAATTTTATCAAACCTTATCAAAATCCACGAGCAATCAGATGGTGAAGTCTGAGACGAATGCTAACGACACCCGAACTAATGGCTTAGACCCTGCCGCCCTACGCCAATTTTGGGCAAATATATGGGAAAACCCAGTTGAATTTCAAGACGGAGCAGAATGGATACAGAAAGAGTACGCAAATCACGCAGCTATAGACTCTATGGATTATGAAAGAATACCTGTAGAAACCTTCCATCAAGTGCTAAAAGCAACTCATAACTGGAAAACGCCGGGATCCGATCATATTCATAGTTATTGGTATAAAAAACTCACCTCCATACACCCCTTTTTATACAACCACATTAATAGTTTTATCAATAACCCTCATGAAATGCCTGACTACATTACTACCGGAGTTACTCACATGATCCCTAAAGACACAAACGACACAGCTAATCCTGCAAAGTATAGACCGATCACATGTCTGCAAACTATTTACAAAATTATAACAGCGTGTTTGTCGCGCCTAATTAATAAACACTTAGATAACAATAAAATACTTACTGAGCAACAAAAAGGATGTAGAAAATTCAGCCAAGGCTGCAAAGAACAGCTTACTATAGATGCAGTAGTTTTAAACGAGGTACAAAAAACTAAAGAAGACCTATATACTATATACATAGATTATAAAAAAGCGTTCGATTCCGTTCCACATACATGGCTTGTAAAAATTCTAGAAATCTATAAAATACACCCCCAACTAGTATCGTTTTTAAATAAATCCATGACTAGGTGGACAACTAGATTGCATGCACAAATGTCTAACACAACTATAGATACGGAACCAATAAGAATACAGCGAGGTATTTTTCAAGGAGACTCGCTTAGTCCCCTATGGTTCTGTTTGGCTTTAAATCCTTTATCAAACAGCTTAAATTCAACCAATATAGGGTATTCTCTAAACAAAACAGACGACGGACAGACAGACAACACAGCATGCAAGCTTAACCACCTGCTTTACATGGATGACATTAAAATTTATTCCTCTACTCAAAGTGAGTTAGAACACCTAATAAAAATTACAGAACAGTTTTCACACGATATTGCAATGAGCTTTGGCATTGATAAATGCAAGATAAACTCCATCAAAGCTGGGCAAACCTACCAACATGAATATCAAATGCAAACTGGCGAAACCATAGATCCTTTGTGTGAAAACGAAACTTACAAATATTTAGGCTATCATCAGGCAAAACAAATTAATTCTAAAGAAACTAAAACGAAACTTACACTAAACTTTAAACACAGACTAAATTCTATTTTAAAATCACAGCTATGCTCTAAAAACACAACTAAAGCAATAAATTCATATGCCATACCAGTTTTAACTTACTCATTTGGAATATTAAAGTGGACCAAAACGGAATTAAAAAACCTACAACGCCTTGTCAATGTTACCATGACAAAACATAGAAAGCATCACCCACGAGCTTGCATACAAAGACAAGTCTTGCCACGATCAGAAGGTGGACGAGGCATCATCGATATACATAATTTACACAATAAACAAATAACGTCGTTGAGATCATACTTCCACAGTAAATCTGAAATATCCTCTTTGCACAAGTCAGTAGTTCAGCTAGACCGAAAATTAACACCGCTTAACTTAGAAGATCGCAATAAACAGCTCAACGAAAACATGACAGATAGACATACATTAATTACCGAATGGACCCGAAAGCCCCTCCACGGAAGGCACCATCACGATCTGAGCCAACCCACCGTCGACATACAGGCGTCGAACGAATGGCTCAGTCGCGGTGAACTCTTTCCTGAGACTGAAGGGTTCATGATTGCAATACAGGACCAAGTAATCGAAACACGCAACTATCAAAAACATATAATGAAAACAATAGCAAAAGACGGATGCCGACGTTGTAACAGCAGTCCCGAAACAATCCAACACATTACGGGGGCCTGCAAAGCCATCGCTCAAACAGACTACAAGTTTAGACACGACCAAGTGGCCAATATTATTCACCAAAACATAGCATTCAAATATAAACTTGTAAACACAACAGAAAAACTTCCACCGTATTATAAATATACCCCTGAAACTGTACTGGAGAATACTACACACAAACTTTATTTTGATCGAGCAATCTTGACCGACAAAACTACACATTTTAATAGACCAGACTTGACTCTTTTAGACAAAACCAATAACACAGCACTTCTCATTGACATCGCCATACCCAACACGCATAACTTGCAGACCACCATTGCAGAGAAACTGTTTAAATATATTGACCTTAAAAACGAAATAACTCGAATGTGGCGTTTGCAAAAGGTCTCAATAGTCCCGATAGTCTTGTCATCAACCGGCGTTATTCCTAAACAACTCTTCCAATCTCTAGAGCAGTTGCACCTTCCCAAGCATACGTATGTTTCGCTACAAAAAGCTGTCATTTTGAATACTTGTAGAATTGTAAGAAAGTTCTTGCAAACGGAACTTCCTAGTGAACAGCAACCCAACAATACTGGGGCGCACTTGGCTTAGGCCCGTGCGCTCCAATGAATCCGGTATAAATTATACCGAGTAGAAGAAGTCTCTATACAAATAATAATAATAAGATAATAATAATAATAATAATAAGAAAATATCGTAAGGAAACTGACATGTCGTAGAGCCTAAAGAGTTCGGAGACATTGCCAAGTGCACGAAAGGAACCTTTGAAGCGCACCCTTATTATTTACCATACTGGTTCAAGTAGCTGACACGATTAAAAGTTTTTACAAAACGAATTTTGTATATTACAGAATTTGAAAAACAGAAGATGGAATATGAACTAAAGCAGCAGTTGAACGCAGAGGTTAGTGTTTTTTACAAGTTCTCCATTTCACCACCACTCGGTCCTCACTTATTTGTTTTTCTTTTTTGATTTAGTTTTATCCATAAGTGTTTTGTATGTATTTATATTGTATAGGCATCATAGTGGTGGTTTGAATAAATGGTTTTTCTTTCTAGATTGATGTATTTTTTTAGAGTTGAGGGTTTTATAAATTTCATTTATAAACTGGTTTACTGAAGTCTTTTTTATAGGATGACCTCCTTCAAACCATAAAAGTTCCTTAATAAAATAAGTGCTCTGTAAGTGAATGTAATTGATTGATTTAACACTTATTTCTTTGTATAACAAAGAGAACACAGAAGAAATAAAATTGTGCAACGCTTATTGCTAAAAGCGATCTCTTCCGAAATCTGAACGACAGCGGTGTACAAAGTTTTACATAATGTAGGTACTAATACAAAAATGCAATTTATGTAAATTTAAATGGGTTACATTTACTTTACTTTTTCGGATGTTATTACATTTTGTTTTTGCATCGTAGTGACTCAGTTACCAGATTTGGCCACTGACTCATACGAATATATGAATGTATATTGTAGAATTTAATATATTAAATTAATTGACGACCTCTGTGGCGCAGTGGGCTTAGGTCCGGGTCAGAAGCAAAAGGTTGCGGGTTCGATTCCCGCCGCGGGACAAATGTTTGTATGATCTGCAAGTATTTGTCTCGGGTCTGGGTGTTTCTATGTATAATATGTATGTATTTAAAAAAAAATTATATAAGTAGAATATCAGTCATGTGTTACCCATAACACAAGCTCTGCTTACTTTGGGGCCAGATGATGTTGTGTGAAATGTCCGGGATTATTTATTTATTTTATTCATTTAATTAATTTACAGTGGCAACAATATCTGCGTTGCGATGGTCTACCCGACCCGCGGGTTGTGACGGATATGAATACGTACCTCCATCTTTGGGAACGAGAAACCCGCACTGACGACAACGAGCTAGATCGACGGTGCATTGAATCATTTCCGGTAAGACATCAACGTCCTCTTGAACGTAGTAAAGGTACGGGAACGACAACTTTGTTTTCATTTCTTACCGACTTCAAAAAATGGAGGTTTCTCAATTCGACCGTACATCTTTTGTTTTTTTGTGTTCGCGGATAACTTCGTCGTTTAAGAACCGATTTTGATAATTATTTTTGATGTGACAACGTCTAATAAATCGATGAACGCCGGCTGCACGCACGAAAAGGGATGACTCATTGTCCTATTACGCTCATTGTAACGTTACTATCGGAGCGAGAGCGCATAACAAAACAGATAGACGTGAGCCGCATCTATCTGTTTTGTTATGACGTTGTCACGTTAATCTATCGGCCGTAAACCGACTTTACAGACAACCAATTTCTTGTTGGAAAGGAGATATCCCAAGGGTGGTACCATGATAAAGATACCAGGATCTGATGATGGCATCCCAGAGAAATCGGTTGGAACCTTCGAAAATCGTAGTGGCGACTAGTGCGTTTGTTATTTTTTTTCATTAAGTATTTTAAAGCACTACTATTTAATGAAGGTCTGGAGTCGATCTGATGATGCAGCCGAAAGATAGTCGAGGGAACTCCTTAACGATTTACAGCAATTACCTGGTGTTTGGGCATGATAATTTGTATTGATGAGAACTTTACACCTATTTGCGTTTTGACTGTCATTAGGGGTCTGATTATGAAGACGAAGGACATTTAAGGGCTTTTCAACTTTTTATATTCCTGTTTGAAGTCGGTTTTTGTTTGTATGTTTTGTTTGTAAGTTATCTTCTTTCGTTTCAATAATCTCTCAAAATAATTCAAATTTTTCTCGACCAAAAAATTGCTGGCGCTATAACGGTGTCGGCGTCGATGTTGAGGTAAGCTCTTGTGCAGGAGGAGCAAGTAGGGCAATCAAGTAGATGAGACATAGTTTGGAAGGGAGCACCACAGTCGCACTAAACACGTGACTCGTCTAGCATTCCCCACTTACATAAATCATATGTGCATCTACTCACTTGTGAGCAGAGTGTTGAGGGATTTCCAGATTGCGTAAGGTTTGCATTTCCTTGTGGTAGTCGCTCATCAGGGCGGGGGCACCTTTTTTGCCAGAGGTCTTGTCTAATATCTGAAGGGATGCCTTGTAAAGCAGACTTACAACGGAGGAAACTCTTGCGGCTTTGTTGATAAAAACTTACTTTAAAATGAAATGAAGGAAATTCTAAATGAATCTGCCAGTTAAAGATGAGACGTCTGAGACAAGTTTTATCTTCTGTACGAACGATTAATTCAAGTTTACAAAATAAGGTGGCATATACAAGGCTTCCGGCTGCAGCTGCTAATATGCTAGCAAGCTATTCTTATACATTCAAAATGATGACCCTACTTATATACGACTACCGGGCTAGTCCAACATTAAACGTCCTATAACTGAAAAAGTATGGACATTAGAAAAAAAAGTATGTAACAAAAGTTGTAGAATATAAACTGATGTTTAAAAATGAGTTGCTGCTTTTTATTGATTAATCTAATATTTCAAAAGTTATCGGCCGCGATAGAAAAACCGGTTCATTAAATGAGCCATAAATCATAAACGGTAAGTTTTACAAAAAAAGTTTACAAAAACAAATGATGCGAAATTTTATTTTCTACAATAATGGTTTTATAGCTTTTGCACTAAAGTGCATAGTTTCCGAGATATCGGCCAAAAAAGTTTTTTCAAGATGGCGCTTGAAGCGTCACCTGGATCTGTCAGCATTTTGTGATTTTATGCTCAGTCGTGATCCTAAACCTTATAAAAAAAATTTAGTGCAAAGTTAAATGCTATTTTGACTGGCCTAACTGACCAGTTGCATAACTATCTACTGGCAGACAGATTTGATTGTCATTGCTTATATCATTATAATAAATAATGCCGGACATATACCACAGCATCATCTGGTCACGAATAAGCAGAGCTTGTGTTATGGTACTACTTATATACTTTTTTTTGTAAATACATACATATTATACATCACCCAAACCCAAGACAAATACTTGCAGATCATACAAACATTTGTCCCGCAGCGGGAATCGAACCCGCAACCTTCTGCGTCTCAGGTAGATTTTAGCCCACTGCGCCACAGAGATAGTCAGAATTGTTATCATTTCATGATTAATGTAATAACATAACTAAATAAATATTTACATTAACTGGCCTGTCAGCTCAGTTGGTACTAACTCTGCCTTCTGTGCTGTAGGTTGAGGGTTCGATTCCCTCACAGAACGAAAATTTGTGTTATGAACATAGAATTTGTTATGTGTCCGGGTGTTAAATAGTATCATAAGTATGTATTTAAAAATATAAAAGTAATCTATCAGTCATCTGGTCACCATAAAACATGTTATGCTTAGTTTAGGGTCAGATGGTGTTGTGTGCATTGTTTGCCAATATTTATGATTATTTTATATGACATTGTTCTCAAAATTAGTTCACGTCGTTTAGAAGATACATCGCGTGACCTATGAGCTGGCTCCTATCTGGCCCAGCATATTAGTATTACCATTCAACGTGACAATTCCGCCAGTGTCTTGGTGATGCTGCCCTCTGGCAGAGATCTGGATCAATTAAGCATTCGTTTTAAACAGGCCTGTGTTAGTTGCCTGTGTTTTTTTTTTGTAAATTGTTAATTTGTTAATCACCTACTAACATTTTATTGAAGTATTAAAAGTGATTCAATGTTGATTCAAATAAATAAATGAATTGAATATCAACATGAACATCAACATGATCACCAACATAAACATCTATATGAACATGAACATCTATATGAACATGAACATCATACATATTGATACACGCGGGCTTTACCCACGTATTATTTTGTCGATGGAGGCACCGAGCGGACCGCGGATAAAACTCACCCTGATGAAGATTCTCTAGATGAATCGAAACAGTGTCGGTGCCTTCATCGACATAATAATACGTAAGTAAAGCCCGTGTTTATCAAAATGTATAGTACAACTCACGAAATATTGAACATCATGATCAAGAACTTTAACTAGACAAGTATTCTTATAGATGTTGGAGATGCTGGAAGAGTTTTTAGCTAACTCAAGACGTTACACGAAACTTCAGGCAGAGAGCTACAACGAGGTTGGTGCTTTGAAATTATTAAAATTTTAGTAAGATATTTGTTAAGTTCTAGATATGGTTTTATTATATTGTAAAGCTTATTTTAGCTTCCTATAGTCAACACTAATTCTAATGTTTGTACATTTTAAAGATAAGATAAATACATTTATTATTAATAAGATAGCATTATTTTTTTATTTATTATTAACTAGCTGACCCGTGCCCACTTCGTTGAGCGGTTACAACTTCACATAAATATTAAAGTACTAATATCGCTAATAGCTATTCAAATTATTGTAATAATTACAGAGATTAACAAAGTTACGGATATATAATAATAGATGGCGCTATCGGAACAAGTGGGTGCACTTGTTCCCGTTCCCGTTGTTTTCCCGGGATAAAAAATTGCCTATATCCTAATCCAAGTTACTAACTATATTCATTTTAAGTTTCATCCAAATCGGTTTAGCGGTTCTCGAGTTATAAGTGGTGTAACTAACGCGACTTTCGTTTATACAATATTATTTCTTTTTTTTTATGCACTCAATATTTTAACAAATAAATATTTATTAAGTAATAAGATAGCATATTTTTTTAAATTTATTATTAATAATATTATTTTTTCTTATACATATATATTTTTTTTATGCACTCAATATTTTAACAAATCAATATTTATTAAGTAGGTATGTATTTATTATTGTATTTAATATTACTGAAAATTTATTGTTATAATTATAGATCATCCCATTGTAGGGCAAAGGCCTCCCCTTTACTAGCCCGTTCTTGATTATTGGCTGTGAGCCAAGTCCATAGCACGCCGAATCCGCTGAAAAGTTAATTGTAAAGCTTACCGGACATTAATAAGATGCACAAGATTTAGTACTACTAGTGGTCGCCCAGTGGTCGAAATTGGACCATAAGTAATTTTAATTATAAGTTTTAACATTATCAAGGTTATATTGTCAAAGACTACTCCATAATCACAGATTTTGCCGCGGCTACACTGTTGATTTGCCTATTTTTTTCAAACAAATTATATGATATTGCAATCAAAAAATTCAATGATACACTCCACGGAAACTGAGCTAACCATAGCAAACGATCAATTGTACTTGCGAATATTTACGAAATATTTTTTTGGCTTACTTTTCATTGAAGGTTCATTTGAAATAAGTACATCATTCAATGATTTAAAATATTCATTTTGACTTGAGGGCGGTAATATTGCTTTACCCTTATCAAAATCGTATTGTATTTATTTGGGAGCATAAACAAAAATATACAAAAACATGGAAAGAACGATAACATTACGCAGAAGTTAAATTAACTGTGTCGCGAATGTTAACGCCCACCTCCGAAGATAATAAAATAGAACCCAAATTCGATACTAGCATACTATAGGGGGATTGTAGACCCCTTCACAAAAAATATTAAATATGAAGTAGCAAGTGTGTAGTGTGTAAAGTGTGAGTGTGTTCGTGTATGAGTATGTGTGTATGTGTGTGTGCGTGTGTAAGTGTATGTGTGTGTGTGTTTAGTGTGTGTGGGTGTGTGTGTGTGCGTGTAGAGTGAGGGTGAGTTTAAAGGTGTATAGCAGTAGTAAATGAGTTAGTAATAGGTATGTGTGTGCAAGGGGTACAGTGACATGTGTTAACTCATTTGGTGTTTATTCCGTGTTCATTCCGAAATCTTAAGAAGATTTTCGGTGTCATCATAAGACAGGGACATAAGCCATTGAAGACATTTTTATTTACATACATATCGGGAAAGGGGATAAATGTTAATTTCCTTATTTACTTTGTTATAGAGTGTTGTGTTAAAAAGTAAAAATGGCGACTGGCTAATGCCGTGCGCCGTTTTTCTGTTTTGCAAACTATATCAGATCTACGTTTGGCATAAACAACAGTAGGGTCAAAGACTTATTGGGAATGTTTTCTGATGATCGTATGCAAAACAAAAAGTTGACGGACTGTGGGAAGTTCAGTGCGAGAATAAATTTCTGAGGTAGCAAACCAGATATTTTTATTAAAACTTTAAGGACTGCCCTCTGGGCTCGATGAGAATGAGTTTAGAAACGAGAAACTTACCTATGTTTGCAAAAAAGGAATTAACAGTATCAACTGAAAGGGAGGGGGTGGAACACATCTTCAATAGATGAGTGGAGGTTGAGTTTATCTTATGAAGATTAGCAATTTGTTTAATAGCGTTCTAAGTATCTTTAGGATTATTTTTGGCATTACGGATTTTAGCTTGATTGCATTCCAGTTTTGGTCCAGTCCAGTTATGACAACATGAAGTGAATGCAGTTCTGTCACGTAAAGTGACTTCAGATTCAAAATGTTTCGCATTGCAAAACCTGAATTCTAAATTCATTAATCCACAATCATAACAACAAAAAACTTTCTGAATGACATTTCGTGCACATTTAAATGTACCTATCTATCAAATTCACTTCTTCATTCAAATATTAACACTATTTGAATTTTCATTAAGTACTATTATTATGTGTCCGCGAATATAGATTCCATCTTCTTTGTGTCTCACTCCGACTCGTTAATGTTCTATGTCAAGGCATAATAAAAGTAGAAAAAAAACATTCATTAAATTACTGAAATCGAGAAGAGAAAAAGATTTTAGTAGCCATCACAATAATATAAATACAAAAGATCTTTGAATCAATAATAAATATATATTTATTTTACATATATAATATTGTTAATTCAAATTACTGTTACACAACTTTGTTATATTAAATTTATATTTGTATATTGAGCGAGCGCTATTTCACTAATAACTAATTAATATATTCTAAGGACCAGGAGTGGTTTAAAGATAAAAAAAATACAAATCAAAAACTTAACTTTATTTTACACACAATAATAATCTTTAAAATCAACTCAAATTAACCGAAAAGAAACAAGGCAACTTCACCACAATTTTACACAAAACACATATTGAAAATAACAAGACTACGACAAGAAAAATGGCTCACGTGTCACCAATCACTATCTACCACGAAAACTAGTTCCCCTTTATGTTCTCGCATCGAACGCCAACGAGCAAATGACCCCCGTCGCCCGCTTGAGCTTGATTTTATAGGCGTGTCATTCGTTGTTATTCATCGCTGGAGGACTCGGCTAACACGGCCTCTCCTGACAAAGGGCAGTCCACGGCCCCAGGATATGGTGGTGAACATGAGCCGGCGTTAGCTGCAATTGACGGATCGGCCTCAGGATAGGCTTCTCACAGAGGCATGGATGGCTGAATGCTTGGTCCTTGTGCCACGGGATCTGATGAGTTATCCTCGATCTCATCAGGTTCATCATCTGTAAAGACACAACGTATAATAAGGGCTCGATATCTTCAAAAGTGCCACCTACTTGTTCATTCTCCGTTCATACTATCTCTCTCACTTAATTCATACATCACACAACATTCATCATCTACTCACAACTCAATCTCACAGACTTCACCTCAGAGACGTCTCAAAATAATAAAAATAGGGCCCTGTTACTATTTTCCACCATGACACGATGAGACGTCTGCGTTTTCATATGGCCGCTCTGCTTCGCTGCCCGTTGCAGAGATCAGCCAACATGAATACGCGTCTACCCAGCCCAGGGTCTGCCGTCCACTCAGAAGGACCTCAGGGTAGCACCCCGTGCCAATCCCCGCTGCCGACGATGGTATCGTCTACCTGGCTAGTGTTTCGCACTAGCTACAGGTCTGCCGGCCGACAAAGCGGGACCGAGGGCTGCCGCCCTATACGCATCGAAAGATACGTCTGCCGACCAAACCATTAATCATAATCTGCTCATTACATTCGTCACCGTCAATAACCATCCAGTAACATACCTACTTATCTAAAAGCCATACGATTTCAAAAATAAAAATAAAAATATTGAAAAACGAAAAGCGACCTATGTACTACTGAATCTTCCTACTTAATGAACAAATATGTTTAAACGTTATTTCAAAAAAAAAACCCAAACTAATAAGAAAATTAGATAGCTACCAACAGAGACGTAAGCAATGTTTCAGTCAGACTAGGATTAATGTGATCAAGTACTCACTACCGAAGAGTACAGCACACGTCTCCGGACACCACTCGCCTTGCCACGGCACCATCTACTGCGCAGTAGTCCGAGTCGTTTCCCCATAGCCTCCGCACAACAGCTTCAGCTCGTAACGACCGCCTTGCAGTATATTCGTCACCTTGTAGGGGCCGCGCATTCCCGAGTACAGCTTTCCTGTTGACTGAGAATACTTAATTACGAAAACAAGATCGTTTAACTGGTATTCACGAGGAGAGCACCTCAGTCGGTTTGAATATTCGTCATGTTTAGCTTGGTTTTCTTTAAGCAGCCGTTGGGCCCTGCTGAGAGTAATTTCACGCAAACCCTCACGATTAGGCCTCATGTTCTGAGCAGCGACGTCACGGACTACGGACAGAGCTTCCAAAGCACCTCAGACCACAACGAGCCCTTGTGATTAACCTCGATTCTAAGCATATTTAAGACGGTGCGCACATACCGTTCTACCTGGCCATTAGCGTGGCGCAATGGTGTCTCTGGTGTAATGTAATGCATCTCACAGCCAAGGTCGTTTATTCACGTGACGAATTCGGTAGACTCGTACATTCGACTCTTATCTGTGATCAGTAACTTTGGCACACTGAGCAACGAAATTGCTTGTGAAACGATTTTCTTCAGATCGGTCATGTCTTGGCGTTGCATAGGGAACAAAAATGAGTATTTCGTGAACGCATCCATCATAACCAGGACGAACTTCTGTTCTGTTGAGTGATATCTGCTCTCCGCGCCTTGCGTTACTTTACTAAAGTAAACGACTACATCTTTCTTACCATCTACGTGAGTCTGTAAAAGAATTGCTCCATAGCCTATGCTACTGGCATCTGTGTGTACCTCAGTAGGAAGCTTGGGATCAAAAATAGCGAGAACTGGCTCGCTAGTTAATGTTTTTATTAGGTCTTTACGAACAGCTTCCTGCTCGGTACCCCAGTGGAAAAAGACGCTCTTTCTTGTTAAAAAGGCAATACATGCAGTTTTTGTTGCGTAATTAGGTGAAGGTGCGTAAATAGGCGAAAATAGCCAGCGAGACCTAAAAATTGTCTAATCTGTTTGACACTGCGATGCAGAAGACTTAGATGCGGATGTGTTTACCAAAGCTTCGACCTTACGTGGGCTCGGCTTCACCTGACCCTGACTCACTACTCTGCCCAGGTATTCGACTTCCTTAGCGAGAAAAGTGCACTTGCGAAGGTTAATCGAAAACCCCGCTTGCGTGAGAGTGAGTAAGACTCGATGCAACAGATCAATGCCTTCAGCAACCGTGTGACTCAGAAGGAGTACATCGTCGATATAAACGAGAACATTACCTGCACCGATGAAGTCGCGTAGTGTATTATTTATAATGCGTTTGTACACAATTGGGAAATTAGCAAGGCCGTATGGCATCTTAAAATATTCGAAGTTCACTCTTCCTTTATTGGTATTTGGGGAAAGCCTTATGCCATAAAAAGACTTGGAAAAAATATGAAGCTTCCCAAGCTATCGATGTGGTCATCGATCAAAGGAAGAGAGTATCGATCTTTTAAAGTGATTCTCGAGGGCTCGGAAGTCGACACAAAGTCTATCTGAACCATCACGTTTCTTGACCAAAATAATATGACTGGCATATTCGGACTGAGATCGCCTAATTATCCCCTTGCCTAACAAATCCGATGTTATGTAATGGAACTTTAGTTTTTCTTGGTACGATAACTTATACGGTCTATAGACCACAGGCGTGGAGCTCGCGAGTTCGATTTCCATTTTACCTGTTTTTACCGTGGTTCCACAGCAGTTCCAGCAATCAAAAACTCGGAGAATCTATCAATCGCAGTCCTCAACTCCTCACGTTCCTTACCTTGAAGTGGAGTGTTTACCTCGGTACAGTCGCTAGGTCTGACTGTGTTGACTTCAGTGGTTATTAGAATTACCTTAGAATGAGTGAGGTACTGTCTTTCTTTGGTGCGCACAAATTTCACTCCATCCCGGTTGAGAACGTCGGTGCCGACTATGATTGGAGTGTTCATGCAAGACGATGGCACCACCAAGTCAACCTCGATAGAAATATTGTTAAACTCAAAGGTTACCGTTATGTATGACGTGGATACAACCTACTTATACCCTTCAGCACGCTGCGTCTCGGTTTCGGCTGGAACGAGAGATACCTTAATACATCAGACGAGACAAGCGATATGTTCAAGGCACCACTTTCGATCAGGACATCTACGGGAATACCTTCAACGGCCGCTACCACATCATTATTATCCCTAGAATATTTGGGCAAATCGGAACACAAGTTAACTTTGTTTTGGTTTCGCGATTCAAATCGTGATTTGCTAAAACAAGCTACTTCAGTGTGACCTCGTTTTTTTTACAAAACGTACAAACTATATTCGAAGATGATTTGGAGGTACCTGCGGTGTCTGAAGATACTTAGGTTTGTTTTGGTTTTTTGGGACATTGGTTTCGAAGGTGATCATTTTGTCCGCAAATAAAACAAGATCGCCCTTCACTACCACCTGGCTTATAGGAACGTTTCTGAGGAGCAGCTTGAGAACGCTTATCTTGGTTAAACCTACTAGGTTTTGTATAAATTGATAAGAAGGATACAATTTTGTCCGATGTTAACTCTGCATTAGCGGCGGCTGCACGTACTTGGGGGTTATCAATACCACGTATCACAATAAGCGTTCTTAGCTCCTCACTCAGTCCTGTCACTACCCTAAGACGTAGCAAGGTACGGCGTGCATATTCGGCGTACGTTGTGTACCTATCGGATGTTTATTTCATTGCCTAGAATAGTATATTGGCAAAGTCTAGTTTGCTAGGACAAAGCGCCGTAAATTCACGTTTAAAGTTACACCACGTTCGATCATTTGTGACCGACTCCGCCAACCAAACTTTCGCATCCCCTTCGAGGCATAATGCTACGCGTGATAAGCATTCATGGTCACCCCAGATGTTTGTGTTTTTGACGCGTTCTACCTCCTCACACCACGAGTCAATGTTGTGAAATGAAAGGTCAAAATTAGATACGAAATAATTGTGTGACTTATTTGTATGTACCGATTTAATTGCCTCAATAAGAGCTTGTGCGAAAGTAGATGCATCAGAGTGTTGAACAGACCTAACAGACCGTCTACAAACCTCCTGTGCCACCGGGTGAGGTGTCAGGTTAGTAGTTAGTAGTTAGTGGGGTATGCGACGTGTCAAGCAAACATGATTCGTTTACATTGGCAAAAGATTGCTCCGCGGTATGGCTAATTGCAACCTGTCTAGGAAACGGCGTTCGATTATGACGACGCTGTCGTGAAATGGGAGAACGTTGAACACGACGGTCTACCCTATGCGACTCGCGAGAACGGGACCGTCGCGTATCTCGCGAACGCGCCCTATTTCTATAACGATGTCGTGGCGTTCGACCCCTAGATGAGCTTCGCGATCGAGATCGTAATCGACTACGACGCGAGCTACGACGCGAGCTACCCCTAGAGCTTCTGCGCGACAAACTACGCGAGCGATGTCGCGTCCGGACACGCGAGCCATCTCTAGAGCGGCGTCTTGATCGACCACGCGATATACTTCGTGGCATAGTAGTATAGAAAAAAACTAAAAATGTACTTACGTGATTTTACACAACACAAAAACAAAAAGTGCGGGTAGACTTGTTTCTTTTTGGCGTACACTTTGTGGGCCTATATCTTGGCTCTTTATCCCACATCTGATCTAAGGACCAGGAGTGGTTTAAAGATAAAAAAAATACAAATCAAAAACTTAACTTTATTTTACACACAATAATAATCTTTAAAATCAACTCAAATTAACCAAAAAGAAACAAGGCAACTTCACCACAATTTTACACAAAACACATATTGAAAATAACAAGACTACGACAAGAAAAATGGCTCACGTGTCACCAATCACTATCTACCACGAAAACTAGTTCCCCTTTATGTTCTCGCATCGAACGCCAACGAGCAAATGACCCCCGTCGCCCGCTTGAGCTTGCTTTTATAGGCGTGTCATTCGTTGTTATTCATCGCTGGAGGACTCCGCTAACAATATTGTAATAGGTAAATGAATTTATTATGGTTATGTTTGACATTCAGTAAGACTATAGACAAATAATATACTAATCTATTCTCAATTTGACCGACTTTAACAAAGAGACTCTCAGACTTTAACAAGAAACAAAAAAGTATATACAAAAGAGTATCTATGCTTATGTGCTCTATACTTGTATTATGCTCATATATGTGTGTGTGTCAAATATATGATAGTGTGTGTGTAATGTTTTTTTATTGATTTAATGTATTTTTTATGCATAACTAAAAAAAATATTAGCATTCTGCACTTCTCTTTATAAACTATAAGTGTGCGAAATTTCATATTCCTCTGTCCGCGTGATTTTCATAAAAAGGAGTACATAAGATTTTGCTTCACGTATTAATATATAGATTCCGCCAATCTATGAGATACATGTCTCAGTCCAACGTTTGTCGAAGCAACAAGTCTGCATAGCAGATTGGTTTATCGTCAAAGTGCGGAGCGAGTCAAGTGTTCCTGAAGATGCCTGAAGATGCCTCGTGGAGGGAAACACGTGTCGAATTTCTTTTTGAGGTTGCATGTGCATGTGCATGTTGCATGTGGATTGTGTGCGCTAAACTTTGTACTAACGCTTTGCATGGCTTTACAATTGCGGGCGGGAGCGAGGTGAATGTGTCTGCATCGTGTCTAACTCATTAGAAATAGATTGGTGGAATAGTACTAAATATTTATCCATCTGTTGAATGTTGAATGTCACCAATATTTATTTATTTTATACCGGTTGTATATAATTTTATATCATATCGGTTTTGTTTATTTAAGTGTACTAGTTTCATAAATCTGATGTATCTATTCTCTTATTCAGGTTCGTTTAGGTCTAAGAAGTCAGCTGTTATTCGCCATGCAAATAGCGTCATACACACTCCTTAGAGACCTGGCGAAGAATTTGGAGTTCGAAACTATAAAACTTGCGACCTACCAGAGAGAGTTCAAGGGTCTCAAGTTAAATCTCTGGGTTGCAGTCAGGATGCCGACTAGGAAGCGGAAACCTGTCGAACCTAATCCGTAAGTATTTTCTACCTATAAAGCATTTAACTTGTAGGTACAGAGTTCCGAGTACGTTCACCGGAAGATGTTAATATTGCTATCTACTAGTAATCAAATGCGTTCGCAAAACCTTGAAAATGGCTCTACTGATATGAAAATTGTTTTGACGTATTATTCGCCTCAATACTGTGGTGGTTTACAATCAAATACATTTTAGGTTGTAAGGAGTTCACTGGGTCATAGTTACAAGCTTTGGTTGTTTAAGGGCTAGATGGTGTCGTGTGAAATGTTCACCAATATTTGATTATTTATTATTCTAAAGGGATCATTCCTCGGATAGGCAATCGCAGTGGTATTTTCATTAGAGCACTTGCGTGCTTCGGATGGCACAATAAGCTGTCAGTTCCAGCTTAAAAGTTGTCTGACTCTGACGGAAAGTCCTTAAGCGGCCCATTAGCTCCATCAACAGACTCTGTCACTGATTCATGTTTTTTGTCCAGGGAACCAGTGGAATTGGCCTTCCCAGCAATGAAGGTTTCAGTAAAGTTGCCCAATATCATAGACGGTTCTTGTGTTTGTGTGCGAGCAGCCAGGACTATGATAGATCTCCTCAGCGAAAGTTCCAGAAGTTATGCCCTAAACGTCGATTTGCCAAACCGTTATGAAGGTATGAAGTATGTCTAAAATTTCGGGGTCTATAATTTTCGGTTAAGATGAATTAACATCTATATTCACCTAGTACATTTATGTAAGTCTTTTTAAAGTGATCCTTGTGATTATATTGAAATTGACTTTGACGTAAAAATCCTCCATCAGAATTGTATCAAAATTGCATGACGCGTTGGGTCAGATAAATATTTGACGTAGATCATGCAAACTTTTGTACGGCTGTGGTAATCGAACCAAGAACCTGCTATTGGCAGCAGAAAGAACTATTCACAATTTTTGTCATATTTACTTAAAGGATTATGAATCTAGTTTGGATTTTTGTACATTTTTAAAAAAACATTAAACAGACATATATTTAGTACGATCTTGCCAATCTAGTTTTTAATGGGTTGTATTAACGCTTTATATGGCTTTTCAATTGCGGGCGAGAGAGTGGTGAATGCGTCTACAAATTAGACACAAGTCTAAATCATTAATAGCGGAATAGTACTAAATATTTGTCTATATGTTCAATGTTCTGTAAATGATTTCCGCAAAGTCACACCTAAATCAATTACTTACATTTTAAATCTAAGTTCAATGTTATCTGTTTATTGAATTTATTAAATAAATTCATATTATTATACCTTTCGCTTTTCTATCCTAACCCCTGCCGTAGATTATTACCATCGTGATTGTAATAAATCATTGTTTTATCCGTGAAGCGTTCATCGTAAAATCTAACTCAGTTTTGCCAGATCAATTGACTTAAGCCTCGTTGTGTGTTGTCAGTATGTGGATGGGTGATCGCAGTAGGTTTTTTTTTGAGCGCTCCCATGCTTCGGTGGTCTTATGTCCAATAGTTATTAGAACATGACTGTCGCTTTCATAAGACCTATTCACTACATCACGAGAGTCGGCTACTCCAAGTAGTAGTAATAAATCCTCGACTTCTATATTTTTAGATCTGTTCGTATTCAACGTAAAAGAACACATAGAGACGTACAGAATCAAGAAAGAGCAAGAAGACATTCGCGCCAAGTTTTACAAGGAGATCAAGGAGAAGATTCGAGAGATCGAGGCCTTTTTAAAGGCTAACCAGTAAGTATCTTGAAGCTCATGCTCAGTGAGATAGATAACTCTTTATTGACTACCACACGGAATATTACAATAAATATAACTTAACTTAGTAAAGGCAACACAATGGGAGGCCTTATCGCTAATAGCGATCTCTACCAGGCAACCGCTGGATGGACTGAACTATAAATAAACAGAAAAGGGGCATGTCGGTGCGATGAATGTTTTAAAAAATGCGCGGTGACAACCCATCCTAGTTGACAACATAGTTATTTGGTCAATACGTCCAGTAACGTCCCTTGCTCCAATGTCGAAAACTTAAACACAGTAATGCTTGTTGAGTTCGTGATATATATCATAGATATGTAAGAAACCCTAATAGAATTGTTCTATCAAGAGTGCCTAGAACTGCCTTATATAAAAAAGGTTCTTTTGTAATGCGTGGACAAATATTTAATAAAATTCCTGCCGAAATAAAGGACTTGCCAATTAGGCTTTCCTGTAAAAAAAAAACAAATTTTGGCTTTTTGACAGAATTTTCAACACTGTTAACGAATTTCTTGAAAACTTATGAATATTAATGCTAAAATAGAATACTGTATAGTTTAATTTAATGTTATTGGAAACATTAAAATTTGCATATTGGCATGCAAATTTTTTCTTTGGTGAAATATATGAACTCAATATCTGTTACCTACCATATCTCTTGCAAATAAATTATTTCTATTTCTTGCACTACTTAGAGATTAAAAAAAGGCACCTTTAGATTGCTACATTATCAGGTTAAATTCCATTAAAAAAAACTACATAAATTGTAATAGCGTAACCCAAGGTATCACACCCAAGGCATGTATCAATCCATACTAGATTCATAATCCTACAAGTAAATATGACAGTTAGACATTTGCAGGACCAGACCTGCAGTGAATACCAATTTGAACCAGCCTTATCTAGCTCTGCCTTCTGCGTTGTAGGTTGTGGGTTCGTTCCCATCCAGTACAAACATTTGAGCGAAAAGATGTTTTATTCTGTATCAATGTGTTATACAAGTATCTTATGTATGGTTTTAAAAGTATAAACTATTCTATTAGAAGGAAGGTAAGAAAGAAAATATATTTATTTGTAACAACATACACATAAAAAACTATATGAAGGTACACTCAAAATAAAAACAAAGAAAAACAGAAAACCTAAACTAAAGATTGAGTGTCTCGCAATCGTCCAAGTGTGCTGTTACAAATTGGTGCCCGACTCAGCATTATTTTGCGTTATACATTTGGAACGCTGATCTTCCGTCGGAACCAGGAGGTAGATATGAGCCATGGGTAAATATACAATAATAAGGAACTATACGAAATACAAATAGATATTATAATACAAATATTAATGAAAATAGGACATAGGACGTAGAGCGCGGGCAAAGAAAAGCTTTAGAGCCATATTAGTCGACTGGTTCCCATAATACAAGCTTTGGGACTAGATGGTGTTGTGTGAGTTGACCACCAATATTTATTAATTACTAGCGACCCGCCCCGGCTTCGCACGGGTGCAATGCTTTTACTAAATATACTACAGAATGTCTAATGTGATCAGAAACCTCTAAAATTATCAGTGTTTCTCTACTATATTATGCATATATTATACATATAAACCTTCCTCTTGAATCACTCCATCTATTAAAAAAACCGCGTCAAAATCCGTTGCGTAGTTTTAAAGATCTAAGCATACATAGGGACAGACAGAAAGCGGGAAGCGACTTTGTTTTATACCATGTAGTGATTTGTTATCATTTTTGGAGTCGTAAGGATGATTATTTGTACCTTTTGGGAATATTACGTGATAAACAATTTGATAAACACGGGTTTTGTTCACGTATTATTTTGTCGATGGAGGCACCGTCTCTGTTTTGATTCAATTAGAGAATCTTCAGGGTGAGTTTGATCCGCGGTCCGTGAGTTGCCGCTCGCGTTCGCAATTCGCACAAAATAATACCTGAGAAAACAATACCGTGTTTATTAAAATGTACAGTATAACTTACGAATGTTTTAAAATTGAAGTAATCCAATGTTGCTATACTCGAGTGAGAAATAGATTTTTTATTTTTTAGATTTACTAAAAATGAGAAAGAAAAAGATGAACTGGATAATCTCAATATGGCAGAGCCGCCGTTCTTACCCGATCCTAGGACATTCATTGGTGAACGAAACGGTATGTATATTCCCCTTGATATCTTTACTAAGGCCTGCGCTATCAAACAGAATCCCAGGCAGAGTGACGTCAGTTGAGAAGAAACTTCACCCACCTCAGCTTGCTGGAGTGGAACCACGAACGAAAGTTTTCAATTACAATTAACTGCTCTGTTACTTTACTGACGCCACCTAAATCATCTTCAACCTCTGCCCGCGGCTTCGCACGCATAGTACATACATAAATAGTAGCCCATTTCCGCTCTTGTGTTCTCTTTTGTTTTTGTTTGTGCTAAATAAAAATTTTTCTCTCTGTCCTTCTTTCTTAATAATAATACGCACGAGCTCTAGTGATTTTGCAATGTTACAGAACTGATGTTTGCAAAGTATCTGAAGACATGCTTGACGAGGACACGAACTGGAGAAGTCAATCTTAGGAAGTACAGGTAAAAAAACAGTTTGGTCCACGTTCGTAACTAAAATGTCATAACTGTTTTATAACCAGTTATTAAACAAGTCATTTTTTCCATTTTTATAACGAGAACCTCTTAGTCATGGCGCTTCGGCGGCCGCTGCCACGGCTCGCTTTGCTTGCTCGCCTTGCGTTGTTTTCTTTACTCTAAATTAACCTAACTAACTGGTTTCGATCTGATTTAACTTTTTCCCTTGACTCTACTCTATCCCGGTCGCTAATCCGTCCAGTGTACCAGGAGACCATACATGACTAAGAGGTTCTCGTTATAAAAATGGAAAAAAAGTCTTAAAAGCCTAGAAACCGTAGAACCACATACAGACCGTTCGTTCACAGGTGTGCAATAGCACATAGCTAGATCGAAGCCATATTTATATAGAGGTGTTTCTCTACCTATATATCGTCGGTCGGATGCATTATCGGAACAATTCAAAAATCAAGTGTTTGAGTAAGTATTCAGAATAGTAGAAAATCGAATTAACTTTCTAAATCAGTAACGGTATTACTCAGATGTTGGTTCTAATTGACAGGGAACGACTTTTTCGGTTAAAGAATTAACTGTTTTTCCTAATCTCCTCGTATTCTGTATCAGTTTATTTGGAAATGTCCCGCTATTCTGAATTTGAAAATTTATCTTTAGTTCACCAATAGTATATTTCGAATTGTTCTAATGTGACTCCAAAATTCATATGGCTTCAATCTAGCTATAGGAATAGGTACATTAACCAAAATATCTGTATGACTAGCTGAAACGCCCGCGACTTCGTCAGCACGTTTGATCTTAAGTCTGTACTTAACCATAACAGTTATACAAATAGGCCTCTCGGACTTCTTTGTAGATAATAATAGGTAGTATGAACGTATAGTACCTCAAGAGATATCGCAAGGCATGCCAATTCATGTCATATAAAGGCAAGTTTTGAATACCTTGGGTTACATTTTCAACCGCCTTCAAAAAAGGAGGTTCTCAGTTCAACTGTATTCAGTAGTTAGGTATTTAAATTAAAAAAAAAACTGAAAAAGTATGACATGAACTTGGATGAAACGAAATTTTTATATTTTGCTTTTTATTAACCGACTTTATCAAAAAGGAGGAGGTTCTCGATTCGTCGGAATCTTTTTATTTTTTTTGTATGTATGTTCACCGATTACTCGAAAACGGCTCCGTAACGAACCGATTTGGAAAATTCTTTTTTTGTTTGAAAGGGTATACTTCACAGGTGGTCCCATATAAGTTTTATCAAAATCGGTCGAGCTGAAAAATAAACGAATATATAAAACTTGTATACATCGATGATGTTTTCATGTATTTTCATACCTCGCTGTCTCATTGGAGCGGTGCGTTTATTTGGCCTACCCATATTATAATATACAAAATACATCTACTTTCCAATAAAAATGTATTATAGGTTCAAATTTCATTCAATGAAGTCGGATGTCTTTTTAGTTTTTAAAACGTAATTATTGTTATTTTCGTGAGAATTAAATAAATTCATACTTGCTGATAATGTAATCTTTTAGGGCAAGTATTTTCAACTTTATTTATTTTTGGACACTTCACCCAGTCATGGTCACGGGTTCGATTCCCGCCGCGGGACAAATGTTTGTAATTGTATGTATTTATCTAGGGTCTGGGTGTTTCTGTGTATAATATCTATGAATTAACATAATAAGAAAAAAAAAATATAAGTAGTATATCAGTCATGTGGTACCCATAACACAGGGTCTGCTTACTTTGGGGCCTATGATGCTGTGTGAAATGTCCAGAATTATTATTATTAATTATTAATGTATGCTTGTTAAGGATCTGTGGAGGTGTTCTTAACTTGGATCTGCTGATGACTCCGCCGCAGCCGAAGAGAATGAGGGATGACGTCACCGTAACAACATGTAAGTTTCCTATAATACTCCATCTTGCTCTTATTAAAGCGCTCCCTCACCGGGAGCATTCGCGTGTAATGTAACGTTACAGAGTCGAGCATTACATCAGTGAAGGAGGAGAACCGAGCATTACAATGCGCACCTTGTAATGATACAAATTCAAATCTATACTACTATAATGTATAATGTATAACTCTATAATGTAATGCTCAAAGTCGAATCTATAATGCTACATTACACGCGAACGCTCGTCGGTGAGGATGGTAGTATTGTAATGTAATGCTCAAAGTCGAATCTATATGTTACATTGCACGCGAATGCTCCCGGTGAGGGAGCGCCTTTACACGAACGAGGTTGGTACATGTTTATTTCTTCCATCTCCCTCTAACAGCCGTCATCTTCGACGACCTCTGTGGCGCAGTGGGCGAAGTTCCATCCGAGACGCAGAAGGTTGCGGGTTCGATTCCCGCCGCAGGACAAATGTTTGTATGATCTGCAAGTATTTGTTTCGGGTCTGGGTGTTTCTAAGTATAATATGTATGTATTTACAAAAAAAATAGTATATCAGTCATGTGGTACCTACCCATAACACAAGCTCTGCATACTTTGGGGCCAGATGATGTTGTGTGAAAGGTCCCGACATTATTTATTTATTTATCTCAGTACGTACTGCAGTCTATCTTACTCCTGTACACCACACAACCACCACTTTTACTAGCTGTTGCTCGCGACCTCGTCCGCTTGAATATGAGTTATCGCGAGTGGATATATATTATTAGTATGTCCTTGCTTGAGGTTTAAGCTTACTCATACATAATTTCGTCTAAATCGATTCAGTAGCCGTGAAAGCGTTACAAATAGACAGACGAATGATGTTCGGGTTCACTCGCGCAGAAGTAACTCTGCCTAGAGTTACCTACTTCTGCGTGCGTGAACCCGACTATACCTAGTTGGTTGTGGAGTTATTTTAAATTTATGATATCTCCTAATATGTTGATGCAAATCAAGAGATGTCAAGGACAATTTTGTTCACAATTAAGTACTTATGATTAATAACAATTATTTATTTGGATAAGTATTAATATTATGTTGATAAAACTCTTTCCCAAATAATGCATTAATTTCGAACAAATTTGATTACCATAAAAAAGGTTATAGTGAGTCAATCTTAAAGGACATAATGCTTTCGTGACTTTTTTAGAACTTTAAAAGAGGAACAATTCCATGATACATAATTTTTGCGTAACTTAAACCGTTTATGCGCGCACGCAACGGAAGCTCTTAAAATGGAATAATTTTTCCCGTTTTTGCAACATTTTCCATCGATGCTTTGCTCCTATTGGTCGCAACGTGAACTATCCAACACAAAAATCATTTTTCAATTCAAACCAGTACCTAGTTCCTGAGATTAGAGCGTTCAAACAAACAAACAAACTTTTCAGCTTTATAATATTAGTATAGATTTGGCTTATCCCTGTTTTACTGTGCACTGGTAATGCAGTCAACCATCGAGAGGAAACAGGCACATTCTAGAACCTAAAATACCTAGGTATGTTTTATACAGTTGTGGTCATATTATTAAGAACGATTTGAAGATATAGAAGTTTTTTATTTAAATCGTATCATACACAGAGATGTGCACCTTCTGAGAAGCAACTAGTTATGTTATATAATATCCACATTAATAAAGTAACGTGGCTTAGGAATAATGAATAAAATAAAAAACTATTTTTTTCACATTTTATTTATTTTACCAAAGTAACACATTCAAATAGTACTGAAGCTGGACAAATAATTAAGAACGGTTTATTAAACTGCTCGAGAATTGTTTTGTATGTCACTTACATTCAAAAAATCACATAATATGAAGCGCAGAAAATTTAAAAATCTGTTTAATACATTTTTAACTAAAATAATAGTTAATAGCATATCCACGGCTTTTAATTACTGCTTTACACCGGCGAGGTATTGACTCTATTAATTTTTGACATTTCGCAAGAGAAATAGAGCTCCATTCTTCTAAAAAAACGTGGTTCAGCTCTCTTAAATTCCCACACTGTGTATTTGAAACCTTTTTCTTTAATTTGAACCACAGATTCTCTATTGGGTTTAGATCTGGGATGTTAGCTGGCCAGTCTAAGACAAAAACTGATTGCGCTGTAAGAAATTCCATTACGGTGCGTGCAGTGTGCTTTGGATCATTGTCATCCTGGAATTTCCAAATAACCGGAAGAACGTCTTCAGAATAAGGTAACATTGTTTCTTCCAGTGTATTTTTGTATTGGAACTGATCCATGTTACCTTCTATAAACTTTACAGGTCCAACACCATGTCCAGAAAAGCACCCCCAAATTTTCACATTTCCACCACCGTGATTTAATGTAACTTTCGTGTATTTAGGGTCGAATGCGGTATTCGGGGGTATTTTTTGCGGTGTTATTTTTTCGTCAGAAAGAAGTACATTATTCAACTGTCGCACAGTCCAGTTTTCATACTTTCTCGCAAATGCAAGCCGGGCTTGTCTGTGGCAAAGTTTAAACATGGGTTTAAAGTTTAAACAAACCTTTCTTGCTATCCTACCGTGCAATTTTTCGTCAACCAAACGTCTTCAAATAGTGCGTGCTGAGATTGCTGAAGGGTTGTTTTCACCAAAATATTCTTTTCTTAGCTAATTGGATCCTTTAAAAGGATTTCGTTTTGCCATACGAACGATGTTTCGGTCATCTCGAGGAGTTGTTTTTCTCTGTTTAGGTACACGTGGAACATTCGAATTTGATACGTAGCAAAATGCTTTACAGCGTGGAAAACCATCGTTTTTGAACATTGCAGATGGTCGGCTACCTTTTTATAAGACCAATTCTTCCAGCGTAGTTTTATTATTACTTCCCTTGTAGATTTATCGCAATTTTTATTTATTCCTATTGTTTTTTCATAAGAAGCAATCATTTTTAATCTTTTACAGCACTAAATTGCGCCAAAATTATACAAACAGTAACAAATCGACGGAGTGCGTTCGCGGTCTTAAGCGTTCGCACTTAGTGTTCTTAATTACATGACCAGCCAGTAAATAGGAATACTATGTTTAGAAGTAGTGTTAAGAGTTTGTCTATTTATTTTTAGCTAATCATGTGTATCAATGAATACAGTGGTGTTATGGAAAAGTTTTACGATACCGAGAGAAATAAAAAAAATTGCATGCAATTAGTTATGCGTCTTAGTTTGAAAAACTCTTCCCTTTATATCAGCGTTCTTAATTATATGACCACCATAGTATGTTAATCCATATAAGCGGATATCACCAGATAGAAGGGCTTACATAAAAATGCCGTGCAAAGAATAAAAAGGGTTTATTTTTGACTGGCCTATCAGCTCAGTTGGTTGTCAGTTGCTCTGCCTACAGGATAAACATTTGTGCGATGTGGGTGTATTTGTTCTGTGTCTGGTTATAAAATATCATAAGTATTTTTTTTATATATATATGTAAGTATAATATCAGTCATCTGGTCACCATAATACATAAATTACTTACAGTGACAGGTGAGTACATAAAAAAACAGACAAACTTATCAATTGACCTACCTATCCACTAACTATTTAAGGAAGGCCAAAGGCTCAACTAGTCCCGTTCTGTAAATTATTTTTTCTGACATTCAACACAGTGTCATCTAGCCTCAAGGTAAGCAGAGCTTGTTTTATGGGTACCACATGACTGATATTATAATTACTTATATATTATGTAATACATACTTATGATATTACATAACATCGAGACACAGAACAACCCACAGAATAGAAAGAACGATAGAAGTAGCTTACTACTACTAGGTGTTACTAGGCGGGCCCGCGTAACACCTAGTATGCGGCATACCGCGCACTATAAGCTTCGCTCACTTCCGTCGTGTTCGAAGTTTGTCAAGGTAATCATTACTAAAAAAATCATTATAAAATATAAAATGCTGTATTTTGCTGCTCTGGAATGCAAAACCGATAGCCAAACCAAAAATTTAACAAAAGGGTATCATATCACCGGTAAGTATTATTATATCGTTTTAAACGGTTTTATTTGACGACCTCTGTGGCGCAGTGGGCGAAAGCCTGCCTGAGGCGCAGAAGTTTGCGGGTTCGATTCCCGTCGCGGGACAAATGTTTGTATGATCTGCAAGTATTTGTCTTGGGTCTGGGAGTTTTTATGTGTATGTATTTACAAAAAAAAACGTATTTAAGTTGTATATCAGTCATGTGGTACCCATAACACAAGCTCTGCTTACTTTGGGGCCAGATGATGCTGTAAGAAATGTCCGGCATTATTTATTATTATTATTTTAGTTTTGTTTAAAATGCAAAACGGTCAAACAAAAACAGTCCATGAAATATACCGGTTAAGGTCGCGTTTCTCTTAAGCCTCATATTTCTGTATTCAATTAGGGATGTGACCTAAAAAACTGATGAATGTGTTATCGAAAACTTCATCATGTAAATTGTTACCCCTAGTAAAAGGTTTATAATTTCTAGGTCGTTGTTTTGTTTTGTTTAAATGAAGACTTTAGGTGTCCAGTGGTTAGGTAAGATGAAAATTACAGAAGTATTTTGAAGAAAAAAAATATCTTCAGGTTTCAGTCTTGCCAAGGCACGAAACATAAAAAAAATGAATTGATGCAACTGGGAAACAAAATTGGTTTCTACAAAAACAAGCACAATTTGCTCAGACCACTTTAAGGACCAAGATTTTGTCATTAAAAAAGTGGAAACAGATACATGGTGAAACAAATACATGGTTGACACAGCTATACCGACTCTAAAATGTTTTTTCAGGTTATTATAGTGTTTATATTCATGACGTTTTATTATAATTATTTACCTCCATTTATCTTATGACTAGTTGAAGATTTTTCCCGGCCCAAACCAATTTTCCCAGGATAAAAAGTAGCCTATGTCACCCGGGGATAGTGTAGCTTTCCAACGATAAAATAATTTTTCAAATCGGTCCAGTAGTTTTTAATTTTATTCGTTACATACAAAAATACAAATCTTTCCTCTTTATAATATTAGTGTAGATGTAGATTACATAAAATCTTGAAACGTATAAAAAATTACAGGCACCAAATCTATCAGCAGAACGGAGTTCAGAAACTTCCTCAACGCCAAAGAAACACAAGCGTGTTATTGTGTTAAAAAAAGAAAAAATAAATATATATATAAATAAATAAATAATACCGGACATTTCACACAACACCATCTGGCCCCAAAGTAAGCAGAGCTTGTGTTATGGGTACCACATGACTGATATACTACTTATATAAGTACTCTTTTTTTGTAAATACATACATATTATACATAGAAACACACAAAACAGAATTGCTATTTATTTGGCCTACCACAAATTTAACCTGACGTACACATCTTATTCGTATTACTATCAATATACGAATCAGTAAATAGGTATAATAATTTATATCGATACATTTGTCTTGTATCCTTTGGCACATCACTAAGGAAGTAGCTAAGTTTAGTGGGCAATCAAATAACAGCCATTGCATTATCAATTATATTTCTTGTTGTTAGAGACTAAAACAAAAATCTTTCGCAAAAGCGTCATCTCTTGGTAAGTAGACTTACATTTTAATACTGTTTAATTTATTGAGTTTTGAACCATGTTCTGATGGTACTAAGGTTTTATATCAATAACATTTGTTTTATGGTGTGGTCCTTTTTAACGTTCTTTTTCAACCAATTATAACTTTTATTTCTAAGTGTGTTTGTTTCTACATGTGTGAGTTTAGCTACATTGGTTCTCCTTATAAAAAATCATCATGCTATTTCTATTGTTCTTTATGTTCTGTGGAACAACCACCTATGTTTACACGGATGTTTGTTGTTGTGGTTTTTCAAACCAACCCTTAAAAAGGGTTAAAACGTGTTTCAAAGTTTTAAGATTTTTAGAGATTTTAAATGCGTTACGCGATCGATTTCAAACTAGGGTTCAAACTAATATTCATAATAAAGAAATGCATATAGCAGGGTTTTTCGCATATACCCCTTAAATAGGGTATTGAAGTGTATGTAAAACAAAAAACATGTAAAAAAACTTGAGTTTGTTTAAACACATAGGCAACGGATTTTATTTGGTTTGTATATAATTAGGTAGGTGAGCGTGTGTAGTACCTATATATCATATTACTTATGTCTCTATCTCTACAGCAAATAGGTGCACAAAGGTAGGATGACTAAGGAAATAAATTACTTAGTTCCTTATAAGACAGACCTCGCGACAAATCAAACCATTTAATCGTTTACCTCATTTAAGTCTGAAACTTTTGAAAATATATTTATATTGAATTATTTTTTGATTATGTTTACATCCTTCTGAGTTGTTCTAAATTTTTAATTTTGTTTTTAAAATCTGTACCTATAAAAGAGCTTAACCTGATTGACTGACTGACTAGTTGTTGATTCATCATCGCCGAGCCGAAACCGCTGAAGCTAGGAAGCTGATATTTGGAAGGTAGTTTCCTTTTATAGCAAAACCAAAGTGGTAAAATGGAAAGTCAAAGTTTATATGGGAAATTTTTAACGGGATTTCATACAGCATCATCTGGCTCCTAGTCCGGTCAATTTAGACATTCGAAGGTGCATAAAACCCCACTAAGCTGAAAATCAGTAAAATTGTTCAAAACATAATTATAAATAATACTTAAAAGTTCCCCATCATTCCCGTGTATAGAAATTTTTTTATTCAAGGTCAAAGGTCAAAAAATGAGTTTTTCGCGATTTTCAGCAAAACGGTAAGTTTTATCATAAAAGTACCTTTAATAAAAATTGTAGATCATGAAATTATCTATCAAAAATGTATCAATACTTTTTTTCCTACAAGCCACCGTTTCTGAGAATTAACGATTCAAAAAGTTATAAAAGTTGTTATCGTCATAATATGCACACGTTTCCACGCCACCTATGAGGTAGTGTACTTCTTGAATTTCTTCTTCTTCTTCTTCTTCTTCTTCTTCTTCTCCTGCTTCTTCTTCATCTTCACTTGATAATATACCCGAAAAAGGTGTTGATGATGAGCAACTGAGGTTGGAGGAAGACAAGCTAATTGAACTTGTTTTTTATTTTTAGTATTTTTAACGAAACATGCATATCGATGCTTATCTAAACAGGTAGTTTTTTTAGGAGCTCCGTACATAGAAAGAAGAAAGCGGATGCCGTTGGTGATAAGTTCTTCTTGAGTTGAATTACTCTTTTTAAAAACTTCAGCACATTGAACTAAATCTTGTTTTTCAAACATTTTGAAAACTGCTGTTTGTGAATAATATGATTTGTGTTGATAAACGTGATTAATATATATGAAGTAAAATGTAGTGTATATATAATATTAAGTGTAAATATATATTTTATAGGTTTAATAATTATTGTGTAGGAAAGTCGCCTACATGGTTATAACTTTAATGTATATTCAATATTTTAATTAAATATATAATACTTATAATATAATACTTATAATGCAATATATAATACTTATAATATATAATATATAACAACTCTAGAGATATACATACGTGGCGTACTCATGCATATTATGACGATAACAACTTTTATAACTTTTTGAATCGTTATATCTCAGAAACGGTGGCTCGTAGGAAAAAAAGTATGCATGTATTTTTTATAGATAATTTTATGATCTACAATTTTTGTCTTGCGTACTTTTATGATAAAACTTACCGTTTTGCTGAAAATCGCGAAAAACTCCTTTTTTTGACCTTTGACCTTGAATATTTTTTTTTCCATACACGGGAATGATGGGGAACTTTTAAATATTATTTATAATTATGTTTTGGACAATTTTACTGATTTTCAGGTTGTTGGGATTTTATGTACCTTCACTCTAATTTTTTGGTCTAGATTGACCGGACTATCCAATGTAAGCAGAGCTTGTGTTATGGATACCACATGACTGAAACACTACTGATATACTTATATTTACAGATCATGCACGCATTTGTCTCGCGGTGGGAATCGAAACCTTCTGCGTCTCACAAATAGCTCACAATAAAATATAGCTTCAACACTAGAGTTAATGTAGTTATTTATTACTAAAATTTGGTGCTTACGGATGACGAACAAGGATCTTTTATTGTTACGCCATATCCGTCTGTCTGTCTGTTTAAACTGCTGTTTAGGAATACCTAGACACAACTGTAATATACTGTGTATAATAGATGCACAAGTAATCTGAATCTGAAAAGTCTGAATTTTATTTACTAAAGTTTCAAAGACGTGTTTGTAAATAGTATCTTTTTACGAGCCATATGTGGGAAGTCTATAACTCCATACCTGTAAATAAATTAGCCAAGCGCCTGTCAAACCACGCGAAGTGGCTTCTATAGTCAGTAAAGATAAGAATGTGGTTTCAAACTAATTCAACACCATCGAATTCACAAACTATAAAAATTTTAAATGGAGCTTTCATTAATTAGACAACTATTTTAAATCTAGTAAAGCCTACTGTGCTTATTATCCTATTAATTGTATACAACTATGTTCAATAAGCCTGTACCGGCCCTAACCTGTAGGAGGGGAACATAACTAACACCGGACACATAACTGTATCAAAAATTACCAATTCGAAGCCAATAATCAAACGTGTAATTGTATCGTAAAACATCATCTTAGAAAGATCTATCTAATGATATGCCACACGAAGGGGTAGTAAAAAAATATTAAAAAACCCACCCTACAGGTGTACCATAGAAAATCATTTTTCAAAGTTTTTATTTGAAGTATGACTGATACGTATTACCAAACATTATTACATAACGATAAAATTGGCTGAGATTAAGAGCTCTGATTAAGGGCGGGCAGACAGGCAGACAGACAGACGAACATAGCGAAACTATAAGGGTTTCTTGTTGACTACGGAACCCTAAAAAGGATGAATGGTGTTAAGCAAAAGTCTCGACAGCAGACCTCTGCTTTATAGTAACCAGGGTTTTCCTGATTCTGTTCCAAAATTGGGATCGTTCAGCTTCAGTTTTTGGCCACACTATGTAGGTTTTCGTCATCATCAGATAGTGCAGTGTGTTAGGACGCACTCGACGCGGAACTTCTTCTAGAAGCACCAGAGTTAGATCTTCACGACGCGTTTCCAGTAACCTGAAAATAACGAAAATAGTCGCATAAATAATTATAAATTATTAGATAAAAAATGTATATCTATAACCTATTTGAGACGATACCTCTGCTGTGTGTTTAAGAGCAGTTAGCAGTATCCTGATTCCATGTGAAACTGCAGCATTCGGCCAAGGTTACCATGTTCTTGCTAAATTATTGAAGCAACAGGATACAAAATTTCCAATCGATCAGACTTGTGGAAGTTGCTCACATTCCTTTTTTATCTAGAAGAGAGCTGATGACCTTCAAATGGCTTGATCAAAGCAACTTTCAAACAAAAAAAAGCTAAATTGCAATCGGTTCATCTGTTTGGAAGCTACGATGTCACTTACAGGCAACAGATACACGCGTTAAACTTATAAAACCCCTCTGATTGCAACGGGTATTAAAAATATTACATTTTAAAAACTAAAAGAAAACCGACTTCATTGAATGAAATTTGAGCCTAAAATACATTTTTAATGGAAAGTAAATGTATTTTGTATATATATAATATGGGTAGGCCAAATAAACGCACCGCTCCAATGAGACAAAGAGGTATCGAAGTACACGAAAACATCATCGATGTATACAATTTTTAGAAAGAAAGAAATAAAGAAAAATATTTTATTTGCAACGGTACACAAGGGACGGAGCGACACACAGACATATTAAAAACAATAAATACACAGAAAAAAAAAAAGCAGCTTAGAGAAACAATATTTAAAAAAACGTTCTATGTTGTATGTTGTGTCTCTCAATCCATGGGATGACGTCACAAAATGGTGTCCGACTCAGCATGATGTTGCGTTCAGTAGTAGGTACTACTGAAAACAACGCTGATCTTCCGCGGAAACCAGAAGGGTGCGTCACGGCTTTGAACATGATAGTCATATAGGATTCATAGGATTTAGCATAAATAAATATATGTATATATATACTATAACAATCATAAAAATCATTACAAATATTCCTACTTAATATTACAATTACTATATTATTACCAATATTACAATATTCCTACTTAATATTATAATTTAACGATATATTATAGGCGGTTGCTATAATCTAATGAACTATAGGAGGGACACCTCATTTCTAAGGTGCACGTACTCTTTTTGGTGTTCGGTTAAATCATTTTTCAGTTTCAAACGAAAGCTTGCAATACCTTGAAGATCTCTTATCGGCGGCGGGATATTGTTCCAGCATTTAGTGGCAGAGTACCGGAAGCTACCTCTGAAAGCCACCGAGTGATGCTTCTGTGTGGACAATTGTTTTGAGCATTTTCGCAATGACCTAGATTCCGAAACCCACGTCAGTTTTTCAAAAAGATAAGCTGGTTTTCGGTATTTTATAACTCCAAAAAGAAGACATGCCAAATGAAGTTTCTGTCTCGCTTTCATCTTTAAAATTGAGTGATGATTTGGGAATGGGGTAACATGAGCTCTGGGCGGTATTTTGAAGCAAAAACGGGCGCAGGTATTTTGAACCCTCTGAACTAGGCGCTGAGTCCGGCTTAGCAAACATGGACCAGTAACAGTATCCACATAATTTAGCTTAGAGAGTACAAGAGATTCCACAAGCTGGGTACATAGTTCCTTATAAAGGGTCTAATATTGTACAGAACCTTAAGTTTATAGAAACACGTTTTTACCGAGGCAATAACGTGCTTCTCAAATCTCAGATTTGCGTCCATATTAAGCCCCAAGTAACGTGCCTCGTAGACGCGCTCAATAGGTTCCCCCATTAACATGATATCGAAAGGCAAGTTCAGATTACCCAGCTTGTTTTTAGTGCCAAAGGCCATGTATTTCGGTTTTACCGGATTTAGGATTAAACTGTTATCGCTCGACCAGTTAGCTATTCTAGTAAGGTCCTCATTGAGTTTCAAGCTACATTTTCAGGCCTAAAAGAAATGTAAAGTTGGACATCATCTGCATACATGTGATAATTACAGTGCTTAATGCAGTGAATGATATCCGCAGTGTATATAACAAATAGTATAGGCCCTAGAATGGATCCTTGAGGCACACCTCTCTCTACAGAGACCTCGTTAGATATTTTTTATAGATAATTTTATGATCTACAATTTTTGTCTTGCGTACTTTTATGATAAAACTTACCGTTTTGCTGAAAATCGCGAAAAACTCCTTTTTTTGACCTTTGACCTTGAATATTTTTTTTTCCATACACGGGAATGATGGGGAACTTTTAAATATTATTTATAATTATGTTTTGGACAATTTTACTGATTTTCAGGTTGTTGGGATTTTATGTACCTTCACTCTAATTTTTTGGTCTAGATTGACCGGACTATCCAATGTAAGCAGAGCTTGTGTTATGGATACCACATGACTGAAACACTACTGATATACTTATATTTACAGATCATGCACGCATTTGTCTCGCGGTGGGAATCGAAACCTTCTGCGTCTCACAAATAGCTCACAATAAAATATAGCTTCAACACTAGAGTTAATGTAGTTATTTATTACTAAAATTTGGTGCTTACGGATGACGAACAAGGATCTTTTATTGTTACGCCATATCCGTCTGTCTGTCTGTTTAAACTGCTGTTTAGGAATACCTAGACACAACTGTAATATACTGTGTATAATAGATGCACAAGTAATCTGAATCTGAAAAGTCTGAATTTTATTTACTAAAGTTTCAAAGACGTGTTTGTAAATAGTATCTTTTTACGAGCCATATGTGGGAAGTCTATAACTCCATACCTGTAAATAAATTAGCCAAGCGCCTGTCAAACCACGCGAAGTGGCTTCTATAGTCAGTAAAGATAAGAATGTGGTTTCAAACTAATTCAACACCATCGAATTCACAAACTATAAAAATTTTAAATGGAGCTTTCATTAATTAGACAACTATTTTAAATCTAGTAAAGCCTACTGTGCTTATTATCCTATTAATTGTATACAACTATGTTCAATAAGCCTGTACCGGCCCTAACCTGTAGGAGGGGAACATAACTAACACCGGACACATAACTGTATCAAAAATTACCAATTCGAAGCCAATAATCAAACGTGTAATTGTATCGTAAAACATCATCTTAGAAAGATCTATCTAATGATATGCCACACGAAGGGGTAGTAAAAAAATATTAAAAAACCCACCCTACAGGTGTACCATAGAAAATCATTTTTCAAAGTTTTTATTTGAAGTATGACTGATACGTATTACCAAACATTATTACATAACGATAAAATTGGCTGAGATTAAGAGCTCTGATTAAGGGCGGGCAGACAGGCAGACAGACAGACGAACATAGCGAAACTATAAGGGTTTCTTGTTGACTACGGAACCCTAAAAAGGATGAATGGTGTTAAGCAAAAGTCTCGACAGCAGACCTCTGCTTTATAGTAACCAGGGTTTTCCTGATTCTGTTCCAAAATTGGGATCGTTCAGCTTCAGTTTTTGGCCACACTATGTAGGTTTTCGTCATCATCAGATAGTGCAGTGTGTTAGGACGCACTCGACGCGGAACTTCTTCTAGAAGCACCAGAGTTAGATCTTCACGACGCGTTTCCAGTAACCTGAAAATAACGAAAATAGTCGCATAAATAATTATAAATTATTAGATAAAAAATGTATATCTATAACCTATTTGAGACGATACCTCTGCTGTGTGTTTAAGAGCAGTTAGCAGTATCCTGATTCCATGTGAAACTGCAGCATTGCAAATAAACGCACCGCTCCAATGAGACAAAGAGGTATCGAAGTACACGAAAACATCATCGATGTATACAATTTTTAGAAAGAAAGAAATAAAGAAAAATATTTTATTTGCAACGGTACACAAGGGACGGAGCGACACACAGACATATTAAAAACAATAAATACACAGAAAAAAAAAAAGCAGCTTAGAGAAACAATATTTAAAAAAACGTTCTATGTTGTATGTTGTGTCTCTCAATCCATGGGATGACGTCACAAAATGGTGTCCGACTCAGCATGATGTTGCGTTCAGTAGTAGGTACTACTGAAAACAACGCTGATCTTCCGCGGAAACCAGAAGGGTGCGTCACGGCTTTGAACATGATAGTCATATAGGATTCATAGGATTTAGCATAAATAAATATATGTATATATATACTATAACAATCATAAAAATCATTACAAATATTCCTACTTAATATTACAATTACTATATTATTACCAATATTACAATATTCCTACTTAATATTATAATTTAACGATATATTATAGGCGGTTGCTATAATCTAATGAACTATAGGAGGGACACCTCATTTCTAAGGTGCACGTACTCTTTTTGGTGTTCGGTTAAATCATTTTTCAGTTTCAAACGAAAGCTTGCAATACCTTGAAGATCTCTTATCGGCGGCGGGATATTGTTCCAGCATTTAGTGGCAGAGTACCGGAAGCTACCTCTGAAAGCCACCGAGTGATGCTTCTGTGTGGACAATTGTTTTGAGCATTTTCGCAATGACCTAGATTCCGAAACCCACGTCAGTTTTTCAAAAAGATAAGCTGGTTTTCGGTATTTTATAACTCCAAAAAGAAGACATGCCAAATGAAGTTTCTGTCTCGCTTTCATCTTTAAAATTGAGTGATGATTTGGGAATGGGGTAACATGAGCTCTGGGCGGTATTTTGAAGCAAAAACGGGCGCAGGTATTTTGAACCCTCTGAACTAGGCGCTGAGTCCGGCTTAGCAAACATGGACCAGTAACAGTATCCACATAATTTAGCTTAGAGAGTACAAGAGATTCCACAAGCTGGGTACATAGTTCCTTATAAAGGGTCTAATATTGTACAGAACCTTAAGTTTATAGAAACACGTTTTTACCGAGGCAATAACGTGCTTCTCAAATCTCAGATTTGCGTCCATATTAAGCCCCAAGTAACGTGCCTCGTAGACGCGCTCAATAGGTTCCCCCATTAACATGATATCGAAAGGCAAGTTCAGATTACCCAGCTTGTTTTTAGTGCCAAAGGCCATGTATTTCGGTTTTACCGGATTTAGGATTAAACTGTTATCGCTCGACCAGTTAGCTATTCTAGTAAGGTCCTCATTGAGTTTCAAGCTACATTTTCAGGCCTAAAAGAAATGTAAAGTTGGACATCATCTGCATACATGTGATAATTACAGTGCTTAATGCAGTGAATGATATCCGCAGTGTATATAACAAATAGTATAGGCCCTAGAATGGATCCTTGAGGCACACCTCTCTCTACAGAGACCTCGTTAGATAAATTAGAAGTACCATCAGCATTCGTTAGCTTAACGACAATAAACCCATAGTACCTTAATTTCGATAGAAGCAGGGTGCAGTTTAACGCATCAAAAGCCCGAGAAAAATCAATAAGCACCAATAGTGTAACCAGTCCCTTATCCTGAGCGCCGATAATGTTGTCGGTGACATCCGTCAGAGCTGTCGCTTTACTACGTCCTTTTCTAAAACCCGATTGTACGTCCGGCAAAAGTTCGTTTTTTTTCAAGAAAGTCAGTCGCTTGATTGCACACCACCTTCTCCAGTATTTTCGACATACAGGGTAATATACTAATAGGTCGAAGATCTTTTATGGCTACAGGGTTTGGTATCTTACGTAAAGGGCGAACATCCGCAGATTTCCAGGCATCCGGAAAAGTTGATGTACTGATAGATGTATTTATAATAGCAGTTATACTTTCTAGAGATTTAGGTAGAGTCATGAGTAACATTTTTAAGTTTATTTTATCGGAACCTTCTGCGTTTGACTTAATAGAAGTGATTATTCTCATGAGGCCATCGCAATTAACTGGGGTTATATTAAAAACTACTTCACTAAACCTGTGATATTCGTAGTAAGGAAGCTGAGATATATTGATCTTAAGAGTACCAGGTATATAAATAAAATGAATAGTTATTGTATTCGGATTACTATTTAAGTGGTATGGAAGTTCGCTGCGTTTTGAAGGCAAAATAGATGATTTTAATGTTTTCCATAGAGATTTAGGATCCCTAATTCTGTTATTTATACTCGTTGATATATTAGCTCGCCGATTTTGATAAAATTTAAATGGGACCACCTGTGTTCAGGCGTTTTCGAGTAATCGGTGAACATACAAAAAAAAGATTCCGACGAATTGAGAACCTCCTCCTTTTTGATGAAGTCGGTTAATAAATTTTGCTGGTCAATTAACAGCTATCCCATGCTCAGCTTGTACTATGAAAACTGATAGACTGATATAGTACATATTTGTAAATACATGTGTTTTCATCCTTTACAACTCACTCAGACTCGAATATCTTTGTTCTTCACATATATGTTCCTCCAGGCTGGAAATCGACCCTACAGCGCAGTTGGCAGTTGGCAGTTGGCAGAACTGCTATCAACTGACCAGCTAAGGGCCAAAGATAGCATAAAAAAATATAGTTTAGATCATCGCAAATCAGATTTATTATTTATTATTAGCCAAATTAAGATTTATTTTTTTCTTATTGTGTCACTTGAAATCACTATGGTAAAAAGATCAAAGTGTGCTTCAGAGGCTCCTTTTATGTCCTTGGCACATTCTGGCTTCGAACTTTTTAGATTGAACAGTCGTTCCCGAGTTTAAGGCTAGAGGAATGAGCACACCGGTCGATTTTTCTTCATAAACCAAGAAAAGTTTAGTAAAGTCGAAGATTTGAACTACGACGATGAAAAGCTAAAAATTTTACCAATACAGGGCAACATAGACTCGTAAACAATCACCCCTGTAATGAAAGAAGAGAGAGCATAATTTTTGAGTCTCACCCGCTCTTCCTAAACCAGAAGTCTGGTAGAGTCAAATACCTGAATAACAAGCAGCTAATAACATTAATTAGCATTGCATTCATTTGACAGCATTAACAAATAATTTACTGTCATCTGATTTCAAATCTGACAACATGGCCCTGCCGACTTGCTTACCTATGTTGTGCCAAATGCATCTCAAACTGGCACCACTGGCTCAGGAGGAATTTTCGAGATATAATCAGCATGATGGATCGCGAACGATCCATGCTGGATACAATGTTTTCGAAGATTGATTGTCCCACCTGAAAACAATCAACATTATAATCAAACTAGAGGTTGCGTAGTGCGCGAGCTGCTTGCAGTTCGCGGGTTAAGTTTTGTGCTGGTTAAGTTACGTAAGGAAATGTCCCTACAACCCCTAAAACCCCTAAAAATCCCTACAACCCCTACGGACCCTAAAAACCCTACAAATCCCTAAAAACTCATACAATCCCTAAAAACCCCTACAACCCCTAAAAACCCCTACAACCCCTACAACCCCTAAAAACCCCTACAACCCCTAAAAACCCCTATAAACCCTAAAAAATCCTACAAACCCCTACAATCCCTAAAAACCCCTACAACCCCTAAAAACCCCTACAAATCCCTAAAAACCCCTACAATCCCTTAAAACCCATACAACCCCTAAAAACCCCTACAACCCCTAAAAAATTCTACAAACCCCTACATCCCCTAAAAAATCCTACAAATCCCTACAAACCCCTACAAATCCCTAGAAACCCCTACAATTCCTAAAAACCCCTACAACCCCTAAAAACCCCTACAACCCCTAAAAAATCCTACAAACCCCTACAATCCCTGAACACCCCTACAACCCCTAAAAACCCCTAAAACCCCTAAAAAATCCTACAAACCCCTACAACCCCTACAAACCCCTACAAATCCCTAAAAACCCCTATAATCCCTAAAAAAACCCTAAAAGCCCTAAAAGGAGCACCTACCCTCTCCGACTTGTAGTTTCCGATATAATGTGGGGAGGGCAAAAAGGGGGGCAAGGAGGGGGGTCACACAATTTTTTTTAACTCTTAGGAGCATCCTCTATACGTTTCCACTAAAATTTCAATTTCAACATGACGCCTTCTGGGTATACCTTGAAGGGGGGGGGGAGAAAAATGGGGGAGGGGTGGAAGTTTTAGAAACGTTTCTTAATCCTAGGAGCATCCTTTATACGATCCCACTAAAATTTCAATTCCAACATGATGCCTTTTGGGTAAACCCTTAAAGGGGGGGGGGGTGAAAAAGCACTTTGGGATTTTTCCCCTACTCGACGGAACACCCTCTACAGCTTTCCATAAAAATAAAACATACCTCCCCCTCCACCATCTGGGAGAACAACCATGTCAATGAGTCAGTCAATCAGTGAGTCAGTGGTAATCTGTCTCATTGACATTGGCTACTGGTCTTATTCTTATCGTGTCACTAGTTATTTCTAACCAGTGTGTTGAAAGGATTAAAGTGCGCCTCAGAGGCTCCTTTTGTGCACTTAGGTAAGCCTTAATGTAAGCTCTCGACCTTGCCAACAGGACCCGCAGGAAAGACGAATCAGTACATACGGTGTCGGTTTGGTTGCAGGTGCATAACGGCTGGCACCGAGCCGGGCTTGTTTCAAGTTTTCCTTCTCTATTGCTAGCTCTTCTGTTAGCCAGAAGGGGGACTAATCCCCAATAATTTGAAGACTATCGCATTCTAGTCTACTAGACTACTGGTGGTCTAGTGGAAGTAGCCCCCACCTTTCAATACTAACAATATAGCAAACTGGGACATATTGTGATGGATTAGCCTTGAAGCATCTAGCTGAGAGGATAGGCTTAGTTGGGCTGTATCTACAGGAAAGACATTGTCAATGCGTGCGGAGCCGACTTTGCCACGGGTTTCCTCACTATATTTTCCTTCTTCGTTTGAGAGCACTGGTACTGACACATATTTTTAACGAGAGGAAAATTCATTGGTGCACGACCGGGCTCGAAACCTTGGGATCGTAACGAAATGGTAGGCTTTAATATTTTTGTGTTCATGCTTAAGCTACGATACATACGCGTCCACCACTAAATAATAGTTATACCTGGAAGTCTCTCTCATGGAGACAAGCGCTTAAACTGCAGTCAGACTCCAGATGAGGCAGCAAGTGGTCCAGCACCCAATTCCGATCATCGTTGCAATATGATACAAATACGTCGTAGTGGTAAATTGTGTCGTCTGAAATCAGGGGCAAGAATCTAGCATGTTGTTGTTACATGAAGCATGTCACCATAACAAACTCCTCATTAGTTGATCTCCTATTATCTGTGTGCATAAACAAAATGCAGAAAGATATGTTTTTGAATTGGTTTGGTTTTTATCTTGTTTTTTGTGCACGCGCTGAATATTTGTTTATTAACAAGTTCTGCCCGCGGCTTTGCTTGTGTGGTAAATAAATACAATACATCAAAATCTTTAGACTATATAAGATGGTTTTAACTACACTCGCGAGCTTTAAACTGGAATCACTTTATCGCAAGTTGATCAAGATAATTTTTTACAACTTCTGTTCAATGAACTAATTTGTGTTGTGGTTGTGGTATATCATTTGAAATATAATTTTGTTAGCTCTCAAACTCATTTGATATCGTAACCAATAAATTTTCACCTTGTGTCATGAAACGTAAAAAAACATCAACTTTTCAAACAAAACACCAATTTTTTTAAATTCCTGAAATCCTATAAAACGTGTTTATTAAAATTTAAGAAAAATGGAAACCACAGCCACGGAAACCTCTCTAATCGTCAGTCTAATTCAGCAAGTGTTGTCTAAGCGTAGTATCGCTCGACAGCTTCAAAGCCAGTTAAGCCAGTCATGTGTCTCCAAATCACCAGTCTCCCTGAATCTCTTGTACACCACAAGAGATTCAGGGAGACTGGTAAATAATTAGTCTGGAGACCAGGATCTGGACGACGACGGCGATTCACTACGTCAAGAGAAGATCGATTTATTGTCACCACTTCTCTCCGAAATTGACACCTGACGTGCGTAGACGTCCAGCAGCAGCTCAGAAAAATTTGAGGGAGGGCTGTGAGCGAGTAGAGAGTCAGACAAAAACTCAAAGAACGAACCTGACCTCAAAAAGGCCAGCCACAAGAACCAAATTGTCTCCAGCCCACCGACTAGCCTGGCTTCAGTTTGCTCGCGACCACTTAGATTGGGATATGGAGCAATGGAGTCGAATCCTGTTCTCAGACGAAACCAGAATGTGCCGACATGGTAGCGACTGACGACGTAGAGTCTATAGGAGACCGGGAGAGCGATTCGCACAATGCTGTTTTGCAGAAACAGTGGCATACGGGGGTAGGTTGTATGATGTGGGTGGGGATTTCTATTGAAGCAAAAACGGACCTAATTTCTGTTATAAAAATTAGCTGTCGGAGAGACGGACTAATCGCAGAAAGATACATCAATGCCATTCTTCTACGCTCCCATACGCCGAGCGAGGCGAAGATTTCCTGCTATCGCACGATAATGCCCGCTGCCACAATACTGCAGTGACTAGACAGTACCTGGAAGATGTCGGCAAAACCACACTAGACTCTCAGCCAGCCCTTAGTCCTGACTTGAACCCAATCAATCAAGCATATGTGGGATGAGGTAAAACTGTGGATACGAAGAAAATATCCAGCTCCGGCATCTATAGAAGACCTGAAGACTGCTTTAGTCGAAGAGTGGCAGGAAATCCCACAGGATTCCATCAGAAAACTCATTAGATCAATGAAAAACCGTTTACAAGCGGTCATTAGGGCTAGGGAGGTAACACAAAATATTTAGGGGTTTAACATAGACATTGTAAATAAAAAATGAATTTTTCACATTACTTACTGCCTATTCATTTAGACGTCTACAACTTCGATCTATTGCAATAATTCCCTAAATTTAGGTAGGAAATTTAATTAATTTTATATCTTCTTGATATCACTTGAAAGCTGACTATCACTTGAAAGCTGACAAAATTGCCTTTCAAATGAAATACCATAATTTATAGTTTACTGCATAGAAATTGTAAAAAATAGTATTGAACAACTCGCCATTAAGTGATTCCAGTTTAAAGCTCGCAAGTTTAGTATGAGCAAATTCGGAACAATAGAATAAACAGAAAAACTGCCTTGAGTTGTCATGTAATAAACTACCAAATTTTGTAAAAATATAGATTTTTATTAACTAACCATTAACGGATTCACTGTTATGGATCAAACTCAATAATGCAGAATTCTTTAAAGTTATCAAACAGTATCTGAAGCATCTTCTAAAAATGAATATCAAAAGCAACAGTAGTAAAATGACTGGAATCTTAAATAAAATGTACAGTATTTTAAAATTATTTTCTATAACATCATCATATTCTACTTCTCTGTAAATTCTGTCACATCTCTCAATTTTTGAAAACTCCACAAGTTTACTCTCTGCTACCGATTTTAAGCACATGTACGTTTTCGGGTAGAAGTCAAAGAGAAGGAAGTTTCCTTGTAGCTCTTCGTTAATATCGTAGCATACTTCTTTATTGCAATCGATTGACACTCTATTCCTTGCATTTATTTGAAGGTTAAAATCTATAAAACCTCTATGGTATTGGCAAATTTCTCCTTGTAAATCGTTTGTTCCTGTAATATTGTTAGACTTATTATGCTGTTCATTATACAAAGCCAAGTCAAAGAAGTCTCTTGTACGGCAATTGCATATTACATAGTTCCCAGATATAGCTAAGTACTTAACCCTGGCGATGTCTGTAATCATTTCTACTGATATAAAAGTAATATCATTATCTCGTAATGAAAGCAGCGATAGATTCGGAATATAAGAAAACGTCGAAGAGAACCATGACTTCATTCTATTCATATCCAGATCTAGAATCTTCAGACTTTTCAAAGTCTTTATCACTTGAGGACTGATAGTTGTTATTTGATTGACCGATACATCCAACACTTCTAACTGTTCGAATCCATCGAAAACATACATATTCCTTAACCCTGTGTCTCTTGCATATAGAAATTGCAATGATTTCTCTAACCCTGCCAAGGTTTTATTCTTACTGAAAATACCATAGTTTCCTGATAGATCCAGGATTTGCAAAGATGTTCTGTTGAATGTGCCATCTTCAAGCTTTGTTAGGCTTGTCTTGCAGAGTGATAGTCTCAACAGCTTTGGTCCTATGCTTTTCAACATGTTCACATGATGCTGCGATAGTTTCGTGAACGACATGTCCAAAGACAACAAATTTTTTAGCGGTTCGAAGACGTACAGACTCTCTGACACAAACGGTTGTTTGTTCATGTTCTCGTCATATGCCTGGTTTTTGCTGAGGTCTAGATGTACCAAGTTGTTAAGACCAACGAATGCGTTTGCATTTATGTAAATTATTTTGTTTTCTCCTAAATATAACGCTTCTAAATTTGGCATTCCTTCGAATATGTGATTGCCTATTACTTGTATGAAGCATGCTCTTAGATCTAGTTCTTTCAGCTGCCTGAATTTAGTTTGTTTAAAAACTCTGGACCAAGAAACTGCGAAAGAAAGAATAAAACAATGATTTGTGGTGAACGTTTACATAGCTACAATACAATGACACAGTAGGCAAGGTTGCAATATCCAGCATTGCAAAATGGTCCAAAATATTAAACAAATAAAACTAAATATTACATTAGTCAAATCGGGTGAGTCAAATACATTGCTTGCCGCCTACAAAATGCCATGCAACGCATAAAACGTTGCACGCACATACTTTTAATTTTGCTTTTCGGACTCTTCAAGGGTGGAATTCTTCCATTTGGCCAGAGTTTTTGAGAAATTGACTTTCTCAACTATTCTATGGTTTTTTGTATTTCAATAAACGCTTGTACTGATATTTCTATTAAAATATTACCGTAACAATTCAGTGTCACAGTCGCTAAGAACGCTAATAAAGCACATCTGAAAGAGTCACCTCAACCGATAGAAGTGAAACTGTCAAAAACTTGTAAACGGCCCAAAAAACCTTCACAAAACTTACAATTGAATGACGGAGAGGTCTGCTCCAGCAACGTCTCGCGGAAATCAGTCGCGTTAATGCTGACATCGTACTGATGCCGAGAAGGACTGATGTCGCTAAAGCTGTTCCCATAGAAGGTGACATACTCCAGCGTATTGGAGAGCTGCTGGCCCTTCAAGTCTATGAATTGGAACACCTGGTGTTGGTAAAAGTTAATTATTATAAATTCAAAGAGTCTTACTTTTTGGTAAGAAAAAGAAAAGGAAGAAAATATTGATCTGACAACACATTACAGTTCAGTCGCGTTATGTTATATTACAAATCAGTCGCGTTAATGCTGACATCGTACTGATGCCGAGAAGGACTGATGTCGCTAAAGCTGTTCCCATAGAAGGTGACATACTCCAGCGTATTGGAGAGCTGCTGGCCCTTCAAGTCTTTGAATTGGAACACCTGGTGTTGGTAAAAGTTAATTATTATAAATTCAAAAAGTTTTACTTTTTGGTAGGAAAAAGGAAAGGAAGAAAATATTGATCTGACAACACATTACAGAGCGGGCGTCAGTAAAAAAGGTAATAATATACATACAAAAACAAAATATATTAAAAATTAACTCAATCTAAGTCGTGTATCTAATTAGGAACCTATCATACCAGACCAGGAACCTACTAACCAAGTAGGTAGGCACTAGGCACCCTAATGGTAGTTCAAACATAAGCACCAACTAGCCACGCTCTGCGTGCACAGCCAAACGGGTCCTGAACTCGGCATGGTTGATAGTGGCTACCTACCATGTAAAGCTGCTCTGGTTTTCAGTCAGGGCCTGAGAATGGTGACATCACAAATACCATAACCACAATAGTAAAAATTATGTATTCATAATATAAATATTTATTCGTAGATAAGAGTAATTATAATTATACAAACTGTAATTTAATAATGTTACAAATGTACAGAAGTGATAACTTAAACTAATCTAACTAGCGCTGTAGGTAAGAGTGAGTGAGACGAATCCTGCTTACTTCTGCAGTATGCGTGAGAAAAAGAGAAGCCAGACAGACTGGCATCGTAACGCGTTACGTAACGAAGCGGTTTACACTCCCATACGAAGTTATCACTTCAAAAACAATGTTACAATATTATAATAATAATTAATAAGGAGGAATAATTAATGATAAGGATTGATTGTATCTTTGGGAAAGACATTGCCTTATTATGTGAGAAAAAACTAATTATTATCACTACATAGCATAAAACAGAGTCGCTTCCCGCAGTCTGTCTGTCCCTATGTATGCTTAGATCTTTAAAACTACGCAACGGATTTTGATGCGGTTTTTTTTTTAATAAGTATATAGAGTGATTCAAAAGGAAAGTTTATATGGATAATCCATGCATAATAAAGAAGAGAAACACTGATAAATTTAGAGGTTTCTAATGTGATGTCGTAAATAAACACATTTTTTTCCGCTTACATTGCAAACACTGGCTGAACCCTACGAGATAGATCAAAATAATGTACTACAATATTGTACACCTTAAAAAGGTTTACAAAAAAGTCCGCGATGGTATATGTCTAACTCTTAGGTAGTAAGGTAAGACATTTTGTAATATATTTAGTATCAGTATTGCACCCGTGCGAAGCCGGGGCGGGTCGCTATTTGTTAATATTTAAATAGATTTAATTTGACTGGTGTCACAGTTCAGTTTGTAGTAACTTTAACTTCTACGCCGGAGGTGTTGGTGCCTTTGCGCAAATGTTTGAGCATACATTTTTGTTCTGTGTCTGAGTGTAAAGCATGCGCTACACGGTTTGAAACCGCAGTTTCTACCTACACGGTTTTAAACAAACCCCAAACTTCAGTGTGTTTAAAATGCTCGTGCTGAATTGACGTGTGCAGAATGCTTGTAATGCACTATAACAATTTACAAAGAGGTCATGGCTCCTTATTTATTAAAATTTCTAATGTTTGGAGTTTGTATGGCACTTTTGTGTTAACATTTTTTTGGGTGGAGTCTTTGTACTCCTTGGACATTAAGTCCCTGAGACAGGGTAGGTCTCTAAATAACTCGATGAATTCAGTGATAACCTCACGTTCATTCTCCATAATGCCGTGCGTGCGCGTAATGCGTCCGCCCTCGATGCGTGCAGCGGCGCAACTGTGGTACGCGTGGTTTTAAACAAGCGGCTAGATGGTTTGCAACCACCCCTTCTGCCAATGGTTCGTTGGGCAAGCCTTTCTACCAAGGGCGTTTAAAGGTCATGCGAAATTTGGTTTGCAACCACTATCTACACGGTTTGAAACCGCAGTTTCTACCAAGGTGACCTTGGTAGAAACTGCGGTTTCAAACCGTGTAGCACATGCTTTAGTTGTACTTAAGAGTATATGTATTATATCTGTCATCTGGTACCCATAGTATAAGAAGCTTTGGGGGTAGATGGTGCTTTGCAAATTATCCACCAATTAGATATTAATTTTCACTAAAAATGGGATATTTAACATGATATATGAGATTTTTTGCTTCCCGATATTTCGGCGCTATATACAAGTCTTTGCGGATGGGTGTTATTGGCAGACAAAACGGTCTGCTCAGTCTTTTACTGTGAAAATTACCCGTCCTACCGGTTTCACTGTCATTAACAACTCTATCATGATTACGACACACAACACTCACTGTATCCGGACGTATAACTGGTACCTCATTTTTACGGTTTCCGTACATCCTCACCACAGGTCCACACCCTGACCGGGGTGGATTACCGGAATTCACATCTGATTGTTCTTCGGACTTACTCCAAGCACAGTTTGAATAAAATGATCTAATAAATAAAAACTTGCATCCTGTATTTCTAAAAATAACTTTTTCACTAAACAAAATTAATGATTACTTCTTTACTAATAAAACAAAGTCGCTTTCCGCTGTCTGTCTGTCGCGTTGTATGCTTAGATCTTTAAAATTACGCAACGGATTTTGATGCGTTTTTTTTTTAATAGATAAAGTGATTCAAGAGGAAGGTTTACATGTATAATACATTCATAATATAGTAGAGAAACACTGATAATTTTGGAGGTTTTTAATGTGTAAATAAACACATTATTTTGCGCTTACATTGCAAACGCTGGCTGAACCCTACGAGATAGATCAAAATGATGTACTACAGTATTGTACACCTTAAAAAGGTCTACAAAAAAGTCCGCGATGGTATATGTCTATCTGTTAGGGTTAACCCACAATAACCATTTTTTATTCTTTACTTTTTACGAGAAATAATGGCTTATTTACGAAGCGATTTTAAGCAATACAGCATTAATCCTTATCCAATTAAGTACCTTAAATACATTGTGCATTTAATATAGATCAATATGGCCCTTTACAGCACATAAATTAAATGAATATTTTCGAAGATATTACAGATTTAAAATCATTATCATTACATAGTATAAAACAAAGTCGCTTCCCGCTGTCTGTCTGTCGCGTTGTATGCTTAGATCTTTAAAACTACGCAACGGATTTTCATGCGGGTTTTTTTAATAGATAGAATGATTCAAGAGGATGGTTTATATGTATAATACATGGATAATATAGTAGAGAAACACTGATCATTTTAGAGGTTTCTAATGTGATGTTGTAAATAAACACATTTTTTTCGCTTACATTGCTTATGTTGGCTGAACCCTACGAGATAGATCAAAGTAATGTACTACAGTATTGTACACCTTTAAAAGTTCTACAAAAAAGTCCACAATGGTATATGTCTATCTCTTAGATAACGTTGTATATAAAGACATTCTGTAGTATATTTAGTATCAGCATTGCACCCGTGCGAAGCCGGGGCGGGTCGCTAGTTAAAAATAAATAAAAAAGAATACACCCATGCGAAGCCGAGGCGGGGAAGATAGTATTTTATAAGTTTTGCGGTATGTCCAGAAAATTATCACACGTATTTTTGAGTAGACGTAGTTGTGTAACCTGGATAAATTCGTCCTTTTCAATGTATATTTGCAATCGTTTTCTATTTTCTCTGCTGCGTAGACGTATTAGCGAAATACTGTGCGTTTTTATCCAAAAACTAAACTAAATGTGGATGTTTGTGTATGTTTCTGTAAATTTCTTTACATAGGCAGGGGAGAAAATCGGAAGAAAGATATTATATGAATTCCGGTAATCCACCCCGGTCAGGTGGGATACCATACTTTATCAATATTAATTTTATGTTTTATACCTAATTTTTATTTTCACATACTATGTAATTTGTCAATGGAATAAACTATGAACTAACTGTGATAGATGGACACGCCACCCTAAGGTGGATAAACGGAATAAGCCAGCTACTACCACCTGAGCTGACAAGCTAGCCTGAAGCTAGCACTCTAGAGTTAATGATGTGATACGAGAATGTTATATATAAATAATACATACCATTGGTATCATGGTGAGTTTGCATCTTGCCATGCTGAGATATTTGATGCTGTAGTATATGGACCCTGTCATGATGGCTAACATCAGCCGCAGTTTTGACACCGGGTAAGCGTTTAAAGTTAAGTCAATAGCAGTGCCGTTTTCTGAAATAATTAGCGTTCAACTATAGTCACACGCATGTACTCATATCTACCAATAGGGCCTAGACAAAATCCATTTTCGGTTATCGTTAACGTATGCGGAAAGAACCAATTATATAGGTATTTATTTATTTGGAAAAACAGAACAATTAAAATCCAGTTTTACCCTACCTCATACTTTCTTTATTACATCTAAAATAAAATTATAAAACAATTTTAAAAATATAATAAAAGAATATTACAAAAATAATATTCTTTTTAACATAATTAAAAAGTTAAAAAGAATATTATTTTTGTAAGCAAATTTAACTATAAGATGATAGGAAATAGTAAGACCTGGTACCAAAAAAACTTTCTTGAGATTTTTTTTTGCTACTGAATTTTTATGAGTTTTTTATGAATTTTTTATGCATGATTATTTTAATCAGCTACCTGACTTTGATGAAACCTATGAAAATGTTGGTGTAAAGTCAGAAAATTACATTCGGTGAATTATGACTTAAATTTTCAACTTTAAATTAAAAATCTTAACAAGTGATTTCGTGGTTCTGAAATAAGCCTTAAGAATTTTCCAGACTCTCAGCTTTCATAATAATAAAAAAAAGTAGTACTTAATGGGCTACTTTAGCTATAATCGGCTTTCAAAGACCGCGAGGTGGAAAATTCTTAAAAGTAGCTACCTGATTAGAAAAAAGATTTTGGCCATTTCAACATTCCTAAGCTCAATTCGTTTGTTAACTAACCAAAAATGCAAGGAAGCTTTTTAGAGCTTTTTTTTCAAAGTTTAAAAGTTTTATTAATTTTGTGCACCCACGATCCGGATTGTAAACGTGGGCGCAAACCTTTTACCTGTTATAACAATGGGCCGATAAGAGACCGAATTATCGCTATGTATGTAACTCTCCTAGGTGATAATAGAGCAGCGCGCTGCTTTATTATGTTTTTGTATTCAAAATGCATTCTCGGAATTTACAATTTGAGTCGCAGTTGGGCCATGAGCATGACAAAGTGATGTGGAGGGGGTTGCGGCGCGAGGGTCGATCTATTGTGTTCTGCTGGGCCAGTCGTTTGCCTGCCTTTGCGCCTTACGATACACACTCTGTACTATACGCTCAATTTATTATTATTTGAGTTGCTTTGCTTTCTTTACGGACTTTGAGTGTGATTACGATTTGGTTTTGTGTATACGGACTTGGCCTTCTCAACGGTCTATTTGAGCACATTCATTTGGTGAGCTATGTATTTTTATACGCTTTATATTAGCTTCACTTGTATGTATGTTTGTATGTTTGTATGTAACCGACTCCTTAGGACGCGATTTTGACTCACTTTAAACGGCCAGATTTCATTCATTTTCATTCAAATGCACACCGGTCAAAGACCGATGACAATGCAATAATTCTAAAAAAAAATAAAAGAAAAAACATAAAAATTAAAATTAATAAAGCGTGTTTTTTAGTTTTATTTAACTATTATTTATTTACCAAGAGATTACGCCAAGATGGATTACTTTTATGGCTATGCAAGAGAAAATGCTTCTAAAGCTGCCAGATTGTTTAGGGAGCAGGTACAAAATAGAGGTGATCCTCAGCCTGAAGCTTGGCCTGATCATCGTATGATTTTAAGGGTCCATAACTCTTACATGGAAGGCCGCATACCAGGCAGAAGAACCGGGCGTCCATCTCAAATGCAGGACCCAGGTACTGTGGAATCAGTGTTAGAAGAAGTAGCAAGAGATCCTTCTGTCAGTGTGAGAACAATAGAACGCCGAATCGGAATCCCGAAATCACGAGCACACCGAATTCTTCGACAAGAAGGTTTTCATCCATACCTTATACAAAAAGCCCAGCAGCTTAAGCCCGCAGACTACCCAAGAAGAGTGGCGTTTTGTCAAGAAATGCTGCGGCGTCAAGCTAATGATGAAATTTTTTTCAAAACGATTTTGTGGACCGATGAGTCACATTTTAAGCGCTGTGGGATATTCAACATCCACAATTACCATTCCTGTAATATCGAGAATCCACAACTAGCAGGCGAATCGAACTTTCAAGAACAATTTAGCGTCAACTTATGGTCAGGTATCTTAAACGGACAGCTGATTGGTCCGTTCAAACTACCTGACCGATTGAACGGCGAGGCCTACCTGAATTTCTTCCGAAATAACCTCAACGGCCTATTACAAGATATGGACCTGTTAACAAATTAGGCACATGATTTTCCAAAACGACGGCGCTCCATGCCACTTCGCGAGAATTGTCAGAGAACATTTAGACGAAAGATTCAGAGGTGGATCGGCCGTGGTGGACCTATTGCGTGGCCGACGCGGTCCCCCGACTTGAACCCGATCGATTTCTTTGTGTGGGGCTTCAAATCAACAATATGGCCGAATTAAGAACAAAATTAAGACAGGCCGAAGAAAAAATTAAGGCAAACAGCATAGCTTTCATACAAAAAATTTTGGCTTTGAGACAGAACTTTTTACACTGCTAACGAATTTCTTGGAAACTAATGAATATAATTGATTAATGCTAAAATATAATACTTTATAGTTTAATTTAAAATTTTTGAAAACATTAAAATTTGAATGCCAATGTTCTTTGGTAAAATATGTGAACTTAAGGTATGACTTAATAACTGTTACGTACCATATTTCTTTCAAAAAATATTTTTATTTTCTATTTCTATTACAATTATAATAAATAGAAACACCCAGACCCGAGACAAATCTATACTAATATTATAAAACTGAAAAGTTTGTTTGGTTGGTTTGAATTACAAAACTATTTTTGTGTTGGATAATTCATTTATCGAGGTAGGCTTTAGGCTTTATAACATCACGCTGCGACCAATAGGAGAGTGAAGCATTATTGGAATATGTGACAAAAACGGGAAAAAATATTCCTTTTGAGAGCTTCCGTTGCATGCGCTGCGTAAACGGTTTAAGTTGCACAAAAATCATGTAGGAACTCGTTTAATGGAATTGTTCCTCCTTATAAGTTCTAAAAAGGAATCCGCGACAGCATATGTCTATCTTTTAAGATTGACTCACTAAAACCTTTTTTATGGTAATCAAATTTGTTCGAAATTAATGCATTATTTGCGAAGGAGTTTTATCAACAAAACATTAATACTTATCCAAATAAATATTCTGAATCATACGTATTTAATTGTGATCAAAATCGTCTTTGACATCACTTTATTTCAATCATCATCTTAGGAGATATCATAGTTTTAAAATAACTCCGCAACAAAATTGGTGTGTTCGTTATCTAACTATGCCTGTCCGACTATCTGTAACGTTTTCACAGCTAAACTACTAAATCAATGTTGACGAAATTTTGTATAGAGTAAGCTTAAACCTCAAGGAAGGACATATGAGTATTATTTATCCAACCGCGATAACTGATATACACACGGGCGAAGTCGCAGGCAACAGCTAGTACACAAATATAACTAGCTGTGCCGTTTGCGACTTTTTCCGCGCGTTTCTAAAAGAAAAAAAAAGAAAATCTAATCCATACATCAAAATCAGTCCAGCCGTTAAGAGGAGTTTGATTACAAACACACGCACAAAAGATTTATATATATAAAGATGTATAATATACAGGGTGTCTCAGAAAATAGTGTCAAACGAAAGTCCAGAGATAGAAAGATAGAAGATCAAAAATTAATAACTAGAAAACTATACAAAATCGCGGAACATACATGGGGGTGATTCGGGTACCCCAAGGGGTGTTCTATATCTGGACTTTCGCTTGAAACTAATTTCTGGGACACCTGTCTATAATGTATGTTTGTTTGTATTAGGTAAACTCTAAAACTATTAAAAATTATTTTACCTATAAATAGGAACATTATTAGCGAGTAACGAGTACGCAAATTGCAATAATGTAATAATGTATTAAAAACTTGTCTTAAGAAGTCATTATTAGAGGTAGACTATTAATGCTACATATAATAATGTACTACATATTTATAATACATTTATGCCCACAAAAAAGTCTACGAAGCTATATATCTAACTATTATAGTTAAGAGAGTAAAAGAAAGAAAAAAAAAATTATATAAAAATAATGTATTTAATGTTAATATAATTTAAAACGCATGTAATAACAATTATTATTGTGGGTTGGAAATAATTGGCTTTATTATTATTATTATTATTAAAGTTAAGTACAGATTTAAGTACAAAGGCGCGGTTAAGTCACGGGCGGAAAAGTAGTTTTGGATCAAATCCGCCAGATTCCACATTCAACCTCTGACGAAACGATATTATTCATGATTCCTCATTCAATAGAGTTCGCGTTTGTCAAAAGAAATTAATCAGAGCGAAACTAGTTACGAGTTAAAATTTAGTTCCCGTAGCACGAAAATTAAGGGAAAAAAGGGGGGGTGAGAGGGGGGACCAGCCCTTCCCCCTGGTACCACTCCCATGAAAAGGGATTGCCCTGTTCTCGAGATATTCAAGGGTTTAGTTTTGTTGTTATAGTAGATTTTATTTGAGCATTTTCACCCTCAAATTCGTGCTAACGGAAACTAAAGTCAAGCCCTAGTTAGATCGATAGATGGATATTTATTTCTTTAAACTTGTAACAATCATTGGTTAATAGTGTTTTTAAGGCTAAATTAGGTTTGTGTAAACTCTAGGTCCTCAACTCTAGGATAACAACAAGTGGAATGAGCGACCGCTCACAACGATCACAACTGTGGTTGCACAAATTATAATCGAGCGTCTTTACAAAAATCGACCCCGTCTGGTAAGTTGTTGGATTGCACAGATAGTCGCATCATTTGTGTGCGTGCCCGTTTATAACTTATTCTGACAAACTACATAGGATAGGTTAGTTAGGTTATGTTAGAGTATAGAAACGCGCAACGCGAGCGAGCGAAACCTCTTCTCTGTCTAGATACATAACTCCGGCGAATATGTCTTCATTCGTTTTCCATATTCGTCATCTATTACCAAACTGGCGGATGTGTCCTAAATCGAAAATTAATACTCATTCAGTCTATGCGTACCTTTTGATATAGTAAGGGCACCCTTCTCGTCGACCCACGATTGTACCTCCGTCATATAGCCAGTCAGGCATTGCGGCCTGGCCGATATAACACTTTCGCTTGTGAACAGTAGACAGTAAAATACTCTGAAATATAATGAAAGCCTTAATCAACACACCGTAAACTATAACTAACATGTATTGGTGGACAATGTACGCAACACCGTCTAGCCCCAAGCATGTATTATGGTGACCAGATGTTTCTGCCTTCAATTCCCTCACAGGAAAATCATTTGTGTGATAAACATAGGTGTTTGTTCTGAGCATTCTGTTCTGATTGTTCTGAGTGCTATAAATTGTCAAAAGTATGTATAATAAAAATGCGTGTGTGTCGTGGAACATTCTGTTGGAACGAAGTTCCTATCGTAGTATATTATTATTGATAAACGTATTATATTGTTGTAGCGATTCAGGCAAATGAATGAATCGCTAGCGTCTGAGAGCAATTAAATGAATCGCAGAAACAACTAAAGAATTGAAGGAAAATGGTAGGAAGTTTTGTAATAAAATTAATATATTTTCGCCTAGCCCCCATCTGCCAAGTCCGTACCCTACGATAAGGAACTTCTTTACAAAAAATATATATGTATTGTATCAGTCATGTGGTTACTCTAGTACAGACATTTCAAACGTGCGACCCGCAGGCCACATGCGACCCTCTACGCATTTGCCTGCGACCCGATCCTATTTTTTGCATTGCAGTTCCTAATTACACGCTAGCTGCGTACTTCTGTCGTAAAAACAAAAATAGGGGAGGAGCGTGCATTTTGCTGCGAAATGGACATATATGGAAAGATTTAAAAAAAATATCTGAATTATCAGTGTGCGGAACATTCGAATGCTGTGCAATAGAATAAGTTAATTATAACATTGCCATTTTATGTGTGTATAGAATACCTAACTCTAATATTGACATATTTATGAATAATTTACAAAAAGCTCTGCATGACCTATCAAAACAGCGTTATGTGAATATATTAATAGCTGGTGACTTTAACATTAACATTTTAAAAAGAAATAATTTAACACTAGACTGTGAGTGCTTACTCTTGAATTTTGGTATTAAATTAGCAATAAAACAATCGACACGACTTCAGAGCCAAACTTGTATAGATAATATTGCACACAACTACAGAAGGTCGTGTGAAACTGAGGTATTAGAACTTGCTCTATCGGACCACACAACCCAACTTATAAAATGCCCAGTAAGCAATCTAAGTATCCTTAATTACTGGCGAATTCAGAGAAGAGATTACTCAATTGATAACATATTACGGTTTACCGATATACTTACAGGCATATCATTTTCAGAAGTATACAGCGAGAACGATCCTAATATTGCATACAATCAGTTTATTGACATTTTTAAATTATTTTATGACCTTTGTTTCCCCTATAAACTAATAACTATCAAGACTACGAAACCAGTACGATGGGTATCACGCGGAATTAAACTGTGTTGTCAAAAAAAAGAAAACTTCTATGGAAACACAGAAAAAAACCTACACAAAACTGTAAAGAAGAATATCAAAAATATACAAAAATCCTTAAAAAAATAACCATACTTACACAAAAAGCACAAAATAAACATAAAATTAGATCATCTAAAAACAAATCAAAGACTACATGAGGTATTATAAATAGCGCAAAGCGAAATCTACCTAAAGATACTATCAATAAATTAAGTTTAAATAATAACACAATAACAAACCCTAAAGATATAGCTAATGCATTTAATGATTTTTTTATTGACAAAGTGGTTCCAATCAAATACTCGGGAAAAAACATCACTTCATTGATAGAAAGTCGAAGAGATTCTTTTTATTTAAAACCATGCATACCGGATGATGTGATTAGGATAATTAACTCCCTTAACAATACAAACAGTGTCGGATATGACGAAATTTCGACTAAAATACTAAAATCTGCAGCTCATAGTATATGTGCACCAATTAGTCACATTATTAACTCATGTATATCCCGATGCATTAAAAATCTCTATAATTAAACCTCTATACAAAAAACAGAACAAAGAGTGCATAGAAAATTATAGTCCTATTTCTCTTATACCTGTTATTTCTAAAATATTTGAAAGGTACCTATCTATAAAAATTAATAACTATTTTGAATTAAATAAAATCTTTTGCATAGAACAAAAGGGGTCCAGAGAAAGCAAAACAATAAATATAGCTTTATACGCTTTTCTTAATCGTGTTACAAGTAACGTCGATAGAGTAACACCAGTGTGTTCAATTTTCTGTGACATGACTCAAGCGTTTGATTATGTCCAACGTGACATTTTATTAAAAAAACTAGAATTCTATGGTGTCAGAGGAAGTCCACTACAATTAATCAAATCATATTTAGAAAATAGGAAACAACTGACCAAGATAACAAATGTTAATCCTAAAACGAAACTTGAAGAAAGTCACGTCTCTGAAGAACGTACAATAAAATATGGTGTTCCCCAAGGGAGCCACTGGGGCCATTGTTATTTTTAATATACATAAATCACCTTCCAAAAGCTACAATACAACCTATGACGTTATTTGCGGACGATAGTACCGTAACCATAACATGTAACAATACTAATTCATATAAAAATGGCATAAGCTTAGCTTTGACATCGATTATAAAATAGTTAGACAACAATAATTTAAATATAAATAAGACCAAAATAATTCATTTTAGACAACGCGATACTGCTGCTTCTAGCATAAATTATGACATACAATACAATAATGAAAAAATTGATGAAGTTGACGATGTAAAATTCTTAGGTATAACTATTGACAAAAAACTTAATTGGAAATTGCATTTAGACAGTCTCTGCAAAAAAAATAACAGTCTAGTATATATTTTGTACAAAATTTCTCCTATAGTAGACGTGGAAACTTTACTAATTGCGTACCATGGTCTAATTGCATCCAATATTATATATGGTATAATGTTCTGGGGTAATTCAACTGACGTTATTAAGGTCTTTAAACACCAGAAACGGTGTGTCAGAGCCATGTTCCACCTCAAAATTATAGATTCTTGTAAACCGTTATTTATTAAACATAGAATCTTGACCATTTCCTCGCTGTATATTTTTGATGCAGCTATGTTTGTTAGAAATAACCCAGACTTATTTTTAAGGCTTTCTGATGTTGTGGTTCGTACGAGACGAGATGACTATAAAGTCTGTGTTCGGGACTCAAAAACTACGATGATGCGCAATAGTATTTTCTGTACGGCTCCTTTCATTTATAATAAGATCCCTAAGTCTGTAAGAGAATTACCGCATATAATGTTTCAAAGAAAGCTCAAAACCGTACTCGCAAACAAATGTTATTATACATTAGATGAATTTATGACCGATAAAAATATAATCATTTTAGTTTTTGATTATTTAGCATGCATGACCATTTATTTGATTTAATTATTTATAAGTTATTGTTGTATTAAAGACATTGCATGACTCAATAGGGTAGAATACATTAATCTACTATTTAATTATAACTACATCTATTACACAATGTACTTCAAGCAATAAATGAACTTTGAACTTTTTAGACTAGCCTCTTGAAGCTAAATAATCTCAATTAGAAGCCTACAAGTGTGAGTATTTATTTTTCCTGATAAAACAAAATAAAATATCCCGTAGATCGTGATTGGCCGACATAAACTAGGATGCAGTTTTTTAACTAATTTCCGTAAATATGTTTACCCCACAAATAGATAATTTAGTTAAGGACAAAAAGATGTTGTCATCTGAGAAAAGATTGTAATATATATATGTATATATTATTTCAATATCAATTAATAAACGATTACCGTTTATTAAATCTATGCAATCAGTTTTTTTTCTATGGTTGGGTTTTGCGGCCCACGAATTCTACGATCTTTATGCATTTGGCCCATCAACGATTTTAAGTTTGACATGCATGCCTTAGTACAAGCTATGCTTAATGTGAGGCTAGGTAGTGTTGTTTGGATTGTATATTATTAATAAGCAATAGACACGCATTAAAGAGGATTTTTTGAACTTCAAATCCAAATATTTTATAACTATACATGCTGTTGCTGTCATTAGATTATCATTAGAAGTAAGATCTTCTCGTCACAGATACCGCAGAGCCTCAAGATGAAAGTCTTTAATCAGTGCGTGTTGCCAGTGAAGACATTATGGAACTGAGACTTGCTAACTACACAAGCTTAAGAGTCGCGCAACGAGCTATGGCGAGAGCTATGTTGGGTGTATCACTACGTGATAAAATCCGCAACGAGGAAATCCGTAAAAGAACCAAAGTCACCGACATAGCATTCAAAATTTGCAAGTTGAAGTGGCAATGGGCAGGACATATAGCTCGCAGAACTGATAACCGTTGGGGAGTAAAAGTTCTCGAATGGCGACTAAGGACAGGAAGACGAAGCGTAGGACGGCCCCCTACCCGATGGACTGACGACATTTTAAAGATCGCAGGAAGTCAGTGGATGGAGGGGGCTCAAAATCGTTCTTCCTGGAAATCAAATGGGGAGGCCTATGTTCAGCAGTGGACTTCCCGAAGGCTGATATGATAAGGATATGATGATTTACAGCGTAAAGACACAGGACGCTATAACGAATCTATAGTGTAGTGTCCGGGAAAGGTTTTAGATGGAATCAACTTGCAGCTAATATACCCATTCTCTCGACCTTGTCGGCCGTATCAACAGGGTAGACATGCTCAATACGAAATTGACGCAGCTGATTTAGGTATAATAAGATAAGATTAGATATAATAACGTATTTAGATTATTTAATATAAATAAAAAAAAATGCCGGCCATTACTACACACAGCATCATCTAGCACCCTAAGTAAGCAGAGGTTGTGTTATGGGAACCACTTGACTGATATACTTTATTTTTCTGGAAATATATACATTTATAACTATAAGAGCTTAACCTGACTGACTGACTGAATGATTCATCATCACCGAGCCGAAATCGCTGAAGCTAGAAAGCTGAAATTGGACGGTAGTTTCCTTTTATAGCAAAACCATCCACTAAGGCGGGGTTTTTTTAAATTCAATCCCTGAGAGGGTGAAAAGGGGTGAAAACGAATGTATGAAACATTTTAACGCTTGGTGCGATTTGCTTGAAACTTGATTTGAATAATTAAAATGCCAAATAAATGGACACGTGTTTCTGGATTTGTTGGGATAAAATGGGGAAAAAATAGATCGTTCCTTGTACTTTGTGTAGTAACATAAAGCATAGCAAAACAGCGATTACACCAGTGCAACTTGGCAAAGTAGGTACTGGTAGGTTTTGTTTAGCTTTAGTTAGGAACTATAAGTAGGTAGGGATTTCACGGAAAGCCTAATTAGGTAGATATGTATATATATATACATGTATATATATATATATATATGTGTATATATTTGTGTAATTTCAATTACCTTGATATGCACATCACTAATACAAGATTCCTTTCCTTATTTTCCTTAGTAACGCGAAATATGTGGCGAAACTCATTATCCGGTAATTCAAAGCGTTACTGTCATCTCGGATATGTCCCCTGTGTAACTTTCTTTCTAACGTTTGCATCTCTCGAGTTAGAACGTAATTGTAGAGTTCTCGGGACATTATTTTCATGAGAAAACTATTCGACTTTTACATGTTACTTTTATACTCACCTTCAAAGGAAAGTGATAGATATTCCCTGTCTTATTTCAAACGAGCTGTTGCTTGTGACTTCGTCTGCATTTTTTCAAAAAGAATTGTAGCTTAAATCCTTCCCCCGGATGCAATTTATCTCCTTGCCAAATTTTATTGATAAGTTTCAAACCAATCACACCCAACAACCATTAAAAATTTTCCATACAAACATTCATTCCTTTATAAGGATTATTTTGATAAATCCTGAAACACGTGTCCATTTATTTTGCATTTTAAGTATCCATCCCAAGTTTCTAAGAAATCACACCACCCGTTAAAAAGTTCCTATACAAACTTTGACACCCCATTTTACCTCTTTGTTAGGGTTATTTTGAAAAATCCTGAAACACGTGTCCATTTATTTTGAATTTTAATTATTCATATCAAGTTTCAAGCAAATCGCTCTACGCGTTAAAAAGTTTCATACATTAGGTTTCACCCCTTTTCATCTTCTTAGGGGTTGAATTTCAAAAAATCCCGTCTTAGTGGGTGGTTTTGCTATAAATTGAATTACCTTCCGAATATCAGCTTCCTAGCTTCCGCGGTTTCGACTCGGCGATGATGAATCAGTCAGTCAGGTTAAGCTCTTTTATAGGTATAGACAAAGATAAATTTCCCCACGTTGTTGACAGGCCGTGCTCTGGGGCGGGGAGTAGCGGGACATAAAATCTACGATAAACGTCAAAGGGAAACATTGTATTCTTTTATTTTTTCCCGAAGCTGTGCTATGTAAGGTAGAAAAAAAAACTACTGACAGGTGGATAAAAACGGGGGAAAGACAATTTGTCCTCGTCGCGTGCTAGGCCTATGATATGCAGTGTCTTGTGAACGCTGCCTGGTAGTGATCGGGACCAGTTGAGATCGTTTTAAACAGTATTTAGATAGCTCAACTGTTTTCATGTATTTTATATGATTGTATATTATTTTGTACGTTTCTGTAATTATTTCTATAAATAAACATATTTTCCTTACTTTTAGAAGTACTAACTCGGCGAGTGAAGATAATATTACAATTTTACTAGTAACATTACAATTCATACTGTTTTGGTTTACACTACTCTCGTATTGATACAAAATTACCTAAGCAAATGCGTAGTCAGTGCCAACACTGCTTATAGATAGCCAAAACTTTGATTTGTTTCAGCCAAGATAAAAGAAATAAATTGAATTATACTTACATTATCTTTTTGAGCATAATGAATATTGAATTTCTCACATTTTTGTTATTAAAGCATGTATTTATATATTATTATCACTGATCTTCAGATCATACACAACAATTTTAGAATATTTAATACATGATTTATATTACTTGCCCACTGAATTTACGCTACAAATCGAATTTAAACGCGCGATTAGACACAATATAACACTTTATTGGCCTTTAAATTGCTTATGAGTATTTTCATAATATTTTCATCAAATCGTCCGCATTTATAAACTTCAGTGCAATAAATAATGTTATATATTTGGGATAAACGAACCGTCGTTATCTAAAGATACGAGTTATCTTATTAGTGAACAATCGTATGTAGTTTATCTATTTATCATTCTAAACGGTCCTTCGATATATCAACTATTTAACGTCTATTTTTAGTTACCAGCTACCTAAAAGACCGTACGCAGCGGGTCAAACTGGATGATGACATCTTTAGTACTGACGAACATACTTTAAACTATGGCGTCCCACAAGGTAGTGTCCTAGAACCTACCTTGTTTCTTACCTACATTAACGATCTCACAGATATAAAACTAACAAACAGTCAAGTGTTTTCATACGCTGATGACACGGCTTTACTATTCCACGGAGACTCCTGGACTCCTGAAGTCTACGAGTTAGCTGAGAAGAGGCTTCAGAGGGTAATCAACTGGCTAAACATTAATTTATTAACATTAAATACACAAAAAACAAATTATACTACCTTTTCAATATTAAATACTTTTCAACCTAATCGAAACCTACAGTTAACTGCTCACTTTTGTAAGGAAATAGATTTAAACATATGTGATTGTCAAGATTTGGCAAGAGTAAATTCTACTAAATATTTAGGTATAATAATAGATAATAATTTGTCGTGGAACTCTCATAGTGAATCAATCTCAAATCGTACTAGAAAATTAATCTAGGTCATTAAATATCTACGCGATATCGCAGATAAAAACCTTTTAAACTATATTTACACAACCCTTGCTCAGTCCATTATTATATATTGTATTGCAATCTGGGGTGGTACATTGAAAACTAAATTTATATGTATTGAAAGACACATTCTCAAAATAATGGTGCACAAAAAAAAGATGTTTAGTACCAACAAATTATATAGCGAAGCAAATGTTTTAACAGTCAGGCAGCTCTTTATTCTCCAATGTATACTTAAAACGCACAAAAACATAGTTTTAGACTCAAATATAGCAGCTAGTAGACGAAAGAAACGATCAGTAATTAAGATACCTCAGGAGGTATCTTGAAATGCTGTTCTAGCAGGGCTAGAACAGCATTTGCATTTAAACAATTCGAAGCCCAATCCGGAAGGATATATAATAAAGTAAACAACGAGACAGACATTTACAACAAGTCGTATCCACAATGCAAAAAAAATGTCTCAACCTGGTTAAAGTCACTAACCTATCAACAGACAGAGGATCTTTTATTGTTTGATATCTGATGGTGTTTTTACATGCCAAATATCGGGGATCTTCTACCTGTCTTGCCTAGATATTCATTAATTTGATTACCTATGCACTCAGGGGCTATGAAGAGAAGGAACCTTCTAAATTAAATTGTTTCAATAGTTCAGAGATCATCCATAACATCAAACTAAGTTTGTCTCTTTATAGCATTAGTATATGTCTACAAACCTACCTGCTAGTACGAGTGTTTATTCTATTCTGCACTATTAGACTTCTTACCTACATGCTATTTTTTTCTTAGATACCTACCATTTTGTCAACAATTTACCTACCTACTTTTACAAATAATTGAAACCATTTTATCATGAAATACCCTAACTAATTGTATCTAGCGCACTCGAATATCATTAAAATGGTTATTTCTATTATGTACCTAGTTTAAGTTTATTGTAATTGTGAAAAAAAAATTGTTTTGTTAAATTCAAGTGCTCCTTTAGACCACGGAAAAGAGGGGACTCTTCTAACACAGGTTATTTTTAACTTAAGAGATCCCAACATTTCCCATCACACCATTGGGCTTAGGTGATGTTGTGTGAAATGTCCGGCATTATATATTTTATTATACAGTACCCGGATGACCGAGCTTTGCTCGGTTAAACACGGATAAACGACGTTTTCTAAAAATGAAACCTAGATTTATCGCCCCCAGCATACTTAATGAAAATCGTTTGAGCTGTTTCGGAGATTCAGATTATATACATGTACGAGTATTTACAAGAACTAGCTGTTGCCCATGACTTCGTCCGCATTTTTTTGTTGTTTATGTTTGTTTACAAGTTTCAAACAACCCATTAAAAAGTTTCCATACAAACATTCACACCCCATTTTATTCCTTTATAAGGGTTATTTTGAAAAAACTTACAACACGTGTCTATTTATTTTGCATTTTACATATCCAAACTAAATTTCTCAGATATTACACCACCCGTTAAAAAGTTCCCATACAAACTTTGACATCCCCTTTTAGCCCTTTGTAAGAGTTATTTAAAAAAAAACTGAAACACGTGTCCATTTATTTTGCATTTAAAAAGTTTCATACATTAGTTTTCATCCCTTTTCACCCTCTTAGAGGTTGAATTTCAAAAAAACCCGCCTTAGTTTATGGTTTTGCTATAAGAGGAAGCTACCTTCTAAATTTCAGCTTAGCTAGACTTTAGCGGTTTCGGCTCGGCGATGATGAATCAGTCAGTCAGGCTAAGCTCGTTTAAAGGTATAAGATAGTACGTAACTACGATAATGTTATTTCCAGTCCAGCTTCCTAAAACTCTTCAGCCGATGGTATACCAGGTGCAGTACCGCGCACCGTCCCCCCCAGCCCCAGGCGTTACACGCACCCCGGAGGAGATTGAAACAGACATGAAGAAGACTCAGAGGGAGTATGAAAAACTGGCGTTGGTTTCTATTGAGTAAGTTAACTTCCCAATTCAAAACATGTTTTATTTAATAAAATCACAAGGACCACTTTGAATCGTCTTCTTACATGCTAATGAATCTAGGTGCCGGTTCCACCTATCCTCAGTTCAATAAGAATCCGGCAAGAAACTTGTCTGCTCTTAACACTTTTTTGTATGGTCCTTGCTAGTTTTGTTACCGATGCCGAGTCGAGTTGGAGCAGATTCATCCCAAGCTTTATTGTCATCTAAATAATCTGTTATTTTATTTTGTAAAAATGCTTAAAGAAACAGTTTCTGTGTGAAATGTCCGGCATTATATATTTTATTATACAGTACCTCTACCCGGAGTTTGGTATTGACTTTCGACGAGCGGACGTGTGTGTGGTTGCCTCGCTTATTTGTTCTGAACCTGTGGGACTTCGCCCGGAGGCTTCGATCCGGTCTTTTTTGGTTGGTGATGCGCCCTTGGTGTCTTCTGATACGGACCGCTTCATTGCTCGTGAACTTGCAAGTGAGTGACTTTTTGATTTCTGGAGGCTGGTCAACCGGCGGCCTGTAGAGAACCTGCGATCGTCGTCTCCGAAGCTGGTGAATCTAACTACTGAGCCATTGAGGCGTGAGCGACCGCGGCGAAATTACCGATACCGATACCGATATTATCGATACAAGACAGTTGTGTGCTACGAAATGGCCAACGAAGCTATACTGCCTGCTGCTATTAGACTGCTATAAAGTACTACGGTGCTTATCTGTTACGCAGCGTTATTATTATCGCCTGCTAAATAGTACAACTCCAAAGGAAATTAAGTCTTAACCGTACTGCGATAAAATGAGTTTTACCAGAAAGGAGGGAAGTAAACTATATCGAACACCTCCTAGACCGTTAAGTGAGGCTATGTCGCAACCCGATATATACGGAACACTGGAACTTCATGAACCTGACTATAGCACTTCGCTCAGGAAAAGGAATTTCACAGACGACGTAGACCAGACTAGGAGTGAGATGTTCAATAACGTCTTACAAATGTTCGAAGAATTGAAAACCAGTCAAGATCATCAATTCCTTAATATAAGTGATGAAATCGACTCACTCAAAGAATAAAACAAAGAATTGCTTTCTGTAAATGCTGATATAAAATCTTCTCTGGCCACCTTACCTAGGAGCAAAAAGAGCTTAGATCTCGCATAGAGCAATTAGAGAAGAATGAAATATTTACAGAGGATTATGTTAGAAAACTTGAAGATCAGTTAGAAAATGTAGAAAGGAAAATGAGAGAGAGTTATACTTGGGCAGATACATAAAATACTAAAAGTCGGCTTGGACACACGAGACATCAGAGACGCCTTCCGTGTACCAACACGGTTTAATCGTCCCAGGCCGATCATCATAGAGTTTACCTCTGTCAATAAGAAAATCGAGCTACTACGTGCCCATAAAGAATATAACAAAATGCAAAAAGAATATAAGCTCAGCACCAGTTCTATAGGACTGTCTGGAGAAAAAAATAACATCTACATCAACGAGCTACTCACCAAAAAAGCAAGACATATACATTATCTATGTCGAGAATTCGTTCAAAAATCTGATTGGAAGTTTTGCTGGTCAATGAGAGGGAAGATCTATATCAAGAAAAATTAAGATCAACCGGCTATCGAAGTGAAAAATGAAGACCAAATAAAGTCTCTGGAGCACTCAATAGTTTCTCAAGATTGACTAGACCAACCTCTTCATAATTTTCGTTCCTTATTGTTAATCTTCTATTTTATATTTGTACTTATATTAAAATCCACCATAGAAATAACTCAGTTCAAATGCCAAAGAGTAACTGCCACATTAATCACACACCATTAAACCACACACACAATATTCACACAACTTGTTCGGGTAATATTGATATATAAAAATAGATGCTTAATTCAGTCAAAGGATTCGTACAGCAAACAGATGAGCAGTAGTATAGAAATCACGCAGATTGTACTGCGTTACTGTAAAACTTTTATTTAATGATGGTAGATTTACATGATTTAATAACGGACATTGACAAAGTCAATGTTTCTAGATCTTTTCTGCTCAGTGAACCAGAAGACTGTAAAAAGCACCTAAGTTTCCATAAACATAACATTTTGATATTCACAATGAACATACGCAGTATTAACAAAAATCTGGACCATTTCTTAGTTTTCTTAGATAGCATAAATGTTGAAATAGATTTGCTAATATTGACCGAGCGTAGATTAAAGGACAACTTCAGCCCTACTAAAATAAATAACTATAACGTTTTCTACACTAAGACTCACATAAATCAAAATGATGGGTTGGTGGTGTACGTTCGAAAAAACCTAACCCACATTAAGGTATACGAGCCTCAATTTAATGACGGTACCTGTCTTATAATAGAGATTGGAAAAGAGCTATGTGTCATCTCCATCTGTCGCTCGCCATCATTTGGGAACATAAACAATTTTATCAGCTCAATTGATGAAATCTTACTTGATCTGAAATCCTACCCAAATATTATAACTATTGGTGACATGAACATAAACATTTGTGAAGACAACGCAGACAAACACTCTGATGACTATCTCACATTATTATCAAGCCATGGCCTTCTCCCAGGACACTCTTTTGCCAATAGAGAAAAGTCCTGTCTCGACCACTGCATAATAAAATGAAGGCAACGACATTAGTACTACCTTCAACTATAACCGATCATTTACCGGTTATAGTGCAGATGCTCACTAAAGTCAAACATAATAAGATACTAAATAGAAAGATCTCACAAATAAATAATAACGCCATTTGCGAGGACCTATCAAAAATAGAGTGGAACAGTTTTCTAGACTTTACAAATTTAGAAAAAGGAACGGAGTGCTTCATTGATGTTATCAAAAACACACTGGATAAACACACTTATACTAAAACGGTTCCTAAGAAAAGAACAAGTATAAAGCCTTGGATAACTTTGGGACTCATAAAATGCATCAAAAGAAGGGACAAATTGCACATAAAACATAAAAAAAATCCTGGAAATACAGAAGGTCGAAATACTTACATAAATCACAGAAATACTAGCACCAGAATACTAAAAAACCTCAAACGAATCTACGAGAGACAAGAACTGAAGAAACATCTCCGCGACAGCAAAAAAACATGGAATACCATTAAGAGGATTGGTAACTTCCCAATAAAAACTAACCCAGTAGAAACTTTGTTACAAAACTCGAAACCTGCTGAAACCATTAACCATATAAATGACTTTTTTAAAAGTGTTGGTTTAACTCTTGTCCAGGATACTCTGAATAGTTTAAACGAATCTGAGAATAGACTAGCTTCTAAATTAAAGCTTAAACATGAACTGTCATCCTTTGGATTACTATCAACTGATGAAACGGAAATCTACGCGCTAGTACAATCCCTCAAAAATGACTCTTCACCGGGTGAGGATATAAAATCACAATAAAACTGCTAAAAATGGCTTTACCGTATCTCTTGGACCCTCTTACAAAAATCTGCCAAACAAGTTTTGATACTGGGATTTTTCCAACTGTTCTAGAGAAATCCGTTATTTCCCCTATACTTAAAGGTGGTGACGCTGGCGAGATAACGAATTATAGACCCATTTCACTACTGCCTGTCATCTCAAAAATATTAGAAAAACTAATGAGCAGAAGGATTAAACATCACTTGGAGAATAGGCAACTTTTATCTAAAAATCAATACGGTTTTAGATCAGGGCGATGTACTGAAGACGCAGTGCTTAAAGTCACAGAACATATAACACAACACAACAGATAACACTTTACTATCGCACTTGTATCACTTGTTAAGCCGAGAATAGACTGACTGCATTTGCAAATTACCGCCGCTTTTATATGAGCGGCAAGTGCGTCGCGTAAAACCTACGCTACTCGAACGAGAACGAACCGGAAGGCGCTATAATATATTCGCTTGTAAGAGAGAAGAGAATATATCCATCTAGTTCGCTCTTATACACTAGATACGAATACTTTGTATGTTCTACTCGATACTAAATGGCACTGTGCTGATTATTTTATTGCGTCCGCCCGCAATTAAATGGAGCTATGTAGCGGATGCAACAATATGTATGTACATATTTACAAAAATAAGTAAGATAATAGATTCAGGTGTGACTTTGCGGAAATCTATTACAAAACATTAAATGGATGGACAAATCAAGTGTCGTGTCAAGTGTCCCTGAAGATGTCTTTCGGAGAGGCGAAACACCTGTCAAATTTCTTTTTGAGATTGCATGTGTGGATTGTGTGTGCTTACCTTTTACTAACGCTTTGCATGGCTTTTCAACTTACATGCGTCTGCATCGTGTCTAGTCTAACTCATTGGAAATAGATTGGCGGAATAGTACTAAATATTAGGTATTTCGTTTTGTGGATTATGATGGACACCTATCAGACCCATTTTGCACGAATTCAGGAGTAAGCCAAGGAAGCAATTTGGGGCCTCTTGAGTTTTTAATCATGATAAATGACCTACCTAAAGCGTTAAAAGATGCCGTCTGCTTACTATTTGCGGATGACTTAAAGCTGCTATTACGGATCAGCAGTAGCTTAGACTGCGATCGATTGCAGGAAGATTAAGACCGTGTTGATCAGTGGAGTCATGAAAACAAACTGTATTTCAACAGTTCAAAATGCTGTGTTATCACATACGGCCGTGGACGGAAACCCGTTCTTCATGACTACTCACCACAAGCAATCGATATAGGTCGTGTGCAATCGGTTCGCGATCTAGGGATACGCATGGACACGGAATTAAACATCCGAAGCCATGTGTTGGACATCTGCAAGAAGGCGTTCCGTAACCTTGGCTTTATATTGCGCCAAAGCAGTGATTTTAGTAATATTCACACCATTAAAGCACTTTATAATGCTCTTGTAGGAAGCAGGCTAGAGTCAGGGGCTATGGTATGGAGTCCTCATGAGAAAAAGTACATTGGCATGTTAGAAAAAATGCAAAATAAATTTACGAGGTTTGTATTTAAAACTATATTTATATATTTTTTTATATTTATATTTTATTATTAATAATTAATAATCATATCATATTATACATGTCTATATATCTATCCATTTTACCCATTAATGTATCCTACTTTATTTGATTTAGGTATGGTAGGTTACACAAAACTAGAAGTGAGGCGGGAAATTATATTAATTATGTATATTTTTCGTTTACTTAGAAGTATGGAGCACAATCCGCGGGTGCTGATGTGTATCGGTTTGTGCGTTCCTAGGCTGTTGTCGATCCCGAGTGCGAGAACTAAGATCCTGAGTGAGGCACCATTCACGCGAACCCTTCGTATCATCAAAAGCCTATGTGAATCTGATGATATTGATATATTTAGCTCTAGTTTGGCAAAGTTCTCAGATGCTGCTACACAGTATTTATGTGCTATTTGATTCCGTTGTCGTTTTTGGTGTCCATACTGTTAAGACAAGGTAATTGTAATTAAAAATAAAATATTAAAAAAAAAAAAAAAAAAAAGTCCATCTATTTAATGCTATAAGTAGTATGTCGCGCAAGGTGTTCTACCTTAAGGATACACAAGTCAGCGGCACAAACTCGTTAGTGGGCGCAGCTAAAATGCATGCTATTTCACCTACCTAGAAAAGGAGAAAAGGATAGACGTGCACCAAGGATAGAGATGAGCAGTAAGGAGATAGCGTGATTATAATTTCGAGTCATATGATCAGATTAATCTATGATTTCTAAATAAAACGATTGCCTAAAAATAATGAATAGACCTTTGGCTCAAGGGTTCTCATGAAAAAACTACTGATTGTATTTATAAAAAAAAAAGTTATTTGAGCTCTTGAATAAATAATCTATGCTTGTATCGGAATATTTTTTTAGTTTGAGTACTCCGTTTGGTATTTATTCATACCTAAAGTTGCGCTAAAATCAGTGATGAAAAATGATTTTTTTTGAGTCTTGTATCTTTCAAACCCATATTATTTTTACAATTCTTTAATGTTACGAGCTTAGATTATGACGAGAAAAATTTATATCACTTTTAGTTTTGGTTGTTTATCATCAGATAATCGACTTGTTCACTCTTAAGTCAGCATTATTACGAACTTACTATGTACGATGCAAATGCTTGGTACGCTTTAAACTAGTACAATACAAAACCATTGGATACAATATTCGGTTGTATGGTTCCAGTCTTCCTCAAGATCTGATGTGGAGCGAGCCGCCTATGGTATGCCAATGGCAGGAGCAACGTAAGCTATGGACCAGCAACTACGTCAACGATTTCAAGTTTAACGAAGATAAACTTACTGTGCAGTTCCGAACGGGAGTGCTTTGTGAGTTTCTCTTTAACTGCTCTCGCCAACCATCACGAAACAAAAAAACCGGCCAAGTGCAAGTCCGTACAAACCTGTAGGTATATAAGTAAAAGTTCACCCATCACGACAATCGAGTCATAGTTATGGTATTTTTATTGCAAAAAAAATTTCTTCTATATCCCAAGAAAGGGGTAGTAAGTTTAAAATTATTCAAAATATTTTTATTATATGATGTAACTAAAATTTACGGTTTTCGCAATTTTTCCTTTATCTGTGTTATACGACGTTGCTTCGTACCAAATTTCAAGATTCTGAATTCACGGGAAGTACTAGGAAATTTGCGGCATAAACAACTGTATCTTTTGATTGCGTTGGTTTAGAAGTTTTCACAGCTTTAAGGGACAGACCTGAGTATTTGATTTAAATTTCAGCTTGATACTTCCAAGCATTCCTGAGAAAAATGGTCTTGACAGACAGACGGACGGACGGACAACAAAGTGATCCTATAAGGGTTCCGTTTTTTCCTTTCGTGGTACGGAATCCTAAAAATAACAAGCGTGCCTAACAGAAGTCGCATATGATGGTTACAAGCAACATTAACATTATATAGGTACTATATTAGTTTGTATAACAGCACACTTTATACAAAAAACTGTATTTTAAGCTCACAGCTGATGCGTTCTCCTTCTCTATTTCCCTTTCTCTTTCTCGTTACACACACGCACACACTGCTGGCTGACAGTATCAACCTCTCGACGAATTAGTAGGTACCATCTGACGGATAACTATACCGCCGCGCGCTCTCATTGGTCAAATCAAATAGCGCGCGCTTCCCCGCCTTCCTGTAACACACTTCCGTTTTCAAGTAATCACTCTCACAGAATGCAGGAAAGATGTATTCAAAGGATTTTTCGATAGAAATTAGATTCGTGGAAGCAAAATCAGTGAGTGATGTTGAAATGAAATGGCGATTTGTGTAATAAAATATTTATGAACTGTGTCAACATAGATACGAGTATGAGTAAGCCGCCTTGCTCTTTTTAACGCATGATGTGGTGCCCAAGAGGCCGCCTTGGTACCAGCACAGTGCATTGCGACTGCAGTGGTGCTCCCAACACAATCTATGGCGCATCTACTCGTGTGCCCTCTCTGTCCAAATACTTGCACAGGGGTAGACCTTATCGTAGCCACAGTTAGTGAGATTGAGATCGCCACCTACTACTTTAAAACCATATTATAACGACTGAAGCATCGACACGAAAAGAAGAAGTGCCAGATAATCTGGCTACAAGCAGTGTGCAAGCATTACTGTGTTTAGGTTCGAAGGACACCGGGGCATTGTGCGTTATACCTGATTTTGCAAACGTTATACAATGGTCCAATATGGTAAGTGGTTCCTGTACCCTACAGGAACCACTTACCATATTGGACCACCTGACTTATTTTGTAAAGGTAAAAAAAAGTATTATACCATTATTATTATTATTTTTTATTTATTTAAAGCACTTAAACTATACAAATATTTCAGTAGGTATTGGTGGCAATTTGGTTGGTTCATTTCTAAAATATATTTTAGTTTGTCATAGCATTTGTAAAACCTATTCGGTTGGGACCATCTAACTAAATAAGGAACTAAGGAAATAAGGAACTTCATTAAATTACGATAAGTTGGTAACAGCAGAATACCAAAGTTTTATTTGATAGTCTAAAATTAACGGGTTAGGTTTTACAAATGCGATGACTAACTAAATATATTTTAGACAATTCCTAATTTTACAAATGAACCAACCGAATTGCCACCATTGTACCTTTAAACCTGAGCAGCTTTGTCTAGCCACTCACATTCGTCGTAAATATTAATTAACAATAATAATTATTGTAGCAGACATACGAGTACAATATTACGTAGGTACACAGTAATAAACGGCAGTCACAGGGACATACCAACTTCACAATATGAATAGATCATTTATTTTAACACACAATGCAAACGTCAATGTGCTCTCACTCTCGTAAGCTCGTCGTTATATGAATGAGTGCGACAATAACGTAGCGAGATCGTATCTACCTACATCTGTAGGTATAGTGTGTTACCTACGCGTGTAACACACTATACACTACATACACGATATTTTTATAGTTGTTGACTTGCATTATCTTTACTATCCTCTCGCCAAAGCCTAAAAATAAATGCTCGCAAAATGCCCCCTTTGTTCCTCAAATATTTTTTATAATTGTATACGAGTATCTGCATCTTATGTATAACTACTTAATTCAAGTCAAGTCAAGTCAAAGTCAAAAGAAAAGATATGCAATACAATCACAAGGATCACTTTGAAACGTCTTATATACTAGGTAAATTTAGGTGCCAATTCATCCTAACCCAAGCCCGAGAAGAACTGGCAAGAAACTCGTCTTGGTCCTAGCGCTTTTTTACATGATCCATCTTCTAACTACCTTAACTACGAATTACTAATACAAGAGAGTTTATAAATTTCAAGTGTGTCGGTTAAATGTCTGAATTGTTAAATTGTTCTCTTTGTTGAGTTGACTTAGTACTTTTAACGCATGGTGTTGCCACATCACACCACAACACAAGGCCAAACACAACGAAACACAAGGTTTATTACCCTTCGATTTTGTGTATCTTAAATGTTTTGTTGTGTTGTGATTTGGATGTATTTTTAAATTAATAAATAATACACCTACACCACTTTACTTTTAGGGCCTATAGGAATCGCGACTCTACGCTACAGTAATATGCCTTACCAAACTTGGGACATGAAACCAGATCCAAATGGGTGAGTTATTTATTTTTTTACTCTATTACGTCACTCTTGCTTGACGATCCAACGGACTTGATTAGAAGTCTGGTAGACTTCTTTGACGAATCAGGCCAGGCAGTCCTAGCGATTCACTTCAGTCTTGCTTGACGTTTTAAGTCGGTCCTGCTTGACATTTCACGGCAGTCTTTTTGCAGGACTATACACGTCTGCCATGCTTGGCGATTCACGTAACTGTTGATGTTGACGGTACACAAAGTCAAAGTCAAAGTCAAAAGATGATTTATTCAATACAATCACAAGGATCACTTTGAAACGTCTTACATACTAGGTGAATTTAGGTGCCAATTCATCCTAACCCAAGCTCGAGAAGAATTGGCAAGAAACTCGTCTTGGTCCTAGCGCTTTTTTATATGATCCATCTTATAACTACCTTAACTACGAAATACAAATACAAGAGAGTTTATACATTTTAAGTGTGTCGGTTAACTGTCTGACGGCAGAGCGACATGAGGCCATGCATTCTTATCAATAATATAGTCATCTATATTATAATAAGCTTTCTTCAAAAGACTACCTTTAATGTATGCTTTAAATTTCTTAATAGGTAGTTTAGTAGCATTTTCAGGAAGCTTATTATAGAAGCGCACCGTGTTCCCCATAAATGACTTATTAACTTTTTCTAGTCGAAACCTAGGGATGTATAATTTATGTTTATTCCTAGTGTTGATTTTATGAAGGTCACTATTTTGCTGAATCCCATCTCTATTTTTATGTGCATATAACAAATTTTCATATATATATTGTGAAGCTATTGTGAGAATATTAATTTCTTTGAATATTTCTCTCAAAGATTCTCGTGGTTTCATTTTATAAATGGCACGTATTGCCCTTTTTTGAATTACAAATATTTTACCAATATCAGCTGCTTTCCCCCAGAGAATGATGCCGTATGACTTAACACTATGGAAGTAACTGAAATAAACTAGTCTAGCTGTAGCTTCATCAGTAAGCCACCGTATCGCACGAACTGCATATGCAGCGGAACTAAGCCTACCAGCAAGCGTTTCAATTTGTGGTCCCCACTGTAGTTTTGAATCAATATTAAGACCTAGGAAGATCGTGGAATTTACAAGATTCATTGCCTCTCCATTTATTTCAATGTTGGACGGGCTATGAATAACATTTGGCAAAGTGAATTTGATACATTTAGTTTTTTTGGAATTAAGCAAAAGATTATTTACAGTGAACCAGTTAAGAACTAACGATAAGGATTCATTTACGTTATCGCATATACTGGTTTTACCTCTATCAACTTTAAAAATTAAAGACGTATCGTCTGCAAATAAAACTATATCACAAATATTTTTTACAAAAAAAGGTAAATCATTAACGTATACTAGGAATAAAAAAGGGCCTAGTATCGATCCCTGAGGTACCCCTATATCAATAATTGATCCCAAAGACCTCTCACCACCCACGTCTACTTTCTGGACTCTATTGGATAGATAAGACTGTATGAGGTCAATCGCCCGGTTTTTAATGCCATAATATTTTAACTTTGTGATTAGGGTTGCATGACTCACACAGTCAAAGGCCTTAGATAGATCGCAGAATACCCCAACTGCATCCTGTGACTTCTCCCAGGCCTCAAATATATGCTTTAAGAGCGCTATACCTGCATCAGCTGTTGATCGACCTTTAGTAAATCCGTATTGATTACTATGTAGCAGGCCGTTAACGTTAAAGTGGTATAATAACTGATTAAGAATTATTTTTTCAAAGATTTTACTTAAAGCAGGTAATATCGATATCGGTCTATAATTAGCGAGATCACTTTCACTTCCAGACTTAAACATAGGAATGAGTTTACTGTGTTTCATAAGATCGGGAAAAACTCCCTCGTCGATACATCTATTAAAAATATAAGCTAAACATGGTGCAATATCTAAGATAATGACACCTAGCACCTTTGTAGACATTCCCCAAAGATCTTCTGTATTTTTTATATTAATTAACTTGAATGCTTTTACAATACTAGCCTCGTTAATGTAGCTAAAACTAAACTCATTCATACATTTTGCAACACTAGATTCTAATAGAACGGAAGCTCTGGAGGCTGAAGAGTTTAACGATTTGGTCACTATTTTTGGTATATCTGAGAAAAAACTATCAAATGCATTCGCAACATCCTGTTCCTTTGTCAAAATTGTACCATTTATATTTAATTTGAACTGTATATTGCGAGCCCTTGATTTACCTGTTTCATTATTAATTAATTTCCAAGTTGCTTTTATTTTATTTGTTGAATTTTCAATTATTTTTCTCAAAAACAGTGACTTAGCCGCATGACAAACTTTTTTGAATACTTTTGAGTAATTCCTAACATATAAGATAAAAACTGGATCATCTAACATTGTCTCTCTGGTAGCATATAATTCATACAATGTATTCCTACTTCTATAAATACCCGGTGTAGCCCAGTCGACAAATCTAGCACAATTTTTTGTTTTGCATGTTTTTACTGTAAATATATCAGCATGTTCTTTAATTATTAAATTAGACAATGTGGTGAAAAGACCATCACAACAACGTAAGATGTTGTTTGACGGTTCAGGTTATCTTTGCTTTCAAGCAAAACAGAACAGGACCGACTTAGAAATTTCTAAGTCGGTCCTGTTTGACTATTCACGGTAGTCTTGCATGACGAATTAAGTCAGTCCTGCTTGACGGTTCACGTCATCCTTGTTTGACGGATCACGTCAGTCTTAAACGACGATACAAGTCAGTCATGGTTGACGATTCACATCAGACTTGCTTTGCGTTTCAAGTCAGGCTAGCTTAACGATTCGCATCGTTCTTGCTTGGTGATTCATCTTTTTGACTTCTTTGATGATTCAGGGATTTTCAAGGTTAACTTTGAAAATTCACGTCAGTCTAGCTTGAAAAATTACGTGGATCTTGCATGGTGATTCAAGGGACTCCTGCTTGACGTTTGACGTCTTGCTTGACTAAACACATCTAAAACAGATGTGTTTAGTCAAGCAAGACGGCAAGACGTTTGACGATCCACGTAAATCTGGTCAAACGAATCTTATCAGTCTTGCATAAAGAATTAATTCAGATCATTTTTACTATAAACAGGATGTTTACCATGATTTGTGAGTTTTTGTTGTTCCCAATATAAATATCGGGAACAACAAAAACTCAAATTAATTCACTCTAAAGAGTTAAGTCAGTGTTGCTTGACGGTACAAGTCAGCCGTGCTTAATACTTCACATCAGTCATACCTACATGAAGATTCAAATCATACATTTTGGCCAATTTATATGTTTTCTACTGCGACTTGCAGCAAAGGGGTCATTATAACTGTAACGGGCGCATGCGTCACGATTACTTGGTTGTGCCTCGGGAATTCTGTGCGATTGAAATGGATAGCCAACGCGACCACACCCGCCTTGCAGGAGCACTACAACAAACCCTACAGCGTCAAGAGAATGTTACAGGTATGCACAGTATTTTATCTTGAGGAAATAAATAATAAATAATGCCGGACATTTTACACAGCATCATCTGGCCCCAAAAGAAGCAGAGCTTCTGTTATAGGTACCACATGACTGATATACATATAATACATAGAAACACCCAGACCAGAGACAAACACTTGCAGATCATACAAATATTTGTCCCGCAGCGGGAAATTGAACCCGCAACTTTCTGCGTCTTAGCTGCGCCTTGTCCCACTGTGCCGCAGAAGTCGTCAAATACATCTAGTATATCTATATAAATTAAGATCTTGTTTCTGGATTATATTCTATATACGTGTAATAAATAACACACTATCTTGATAGGTCTTAGCATACTTTGTCTGTTACGTACCTATTGTTGTGTTTGATTTGTCTGTATTGTCATCCTGTACTACATGTTTACAACTTTGTAAATCGAAGCGATAACGAGCGAGCTGCAGAATGGGCATTACAAAATGCAAGGAACGAGAATCGCTACCACGCCGTAACACAGTGTTTCACTAGCGCGGGTGGTTAAGACTCTTTAACTTGTATGCTTAAACTATTTCTAACCTACTGCAAATTTGCGTATACAACAAATTGTTGGAATGTCTTTTTCTAAAAGTTTTGTTTTTCAATGTACCTACCTACTTACCAGGCTACTTACCTTAACTTACCTAACCTTTAAGTATACATTGTTTTTATAAGATGGCTTATTAAAGTATTTCTATTTCTATTCTATTCTATATAAGTATCTATATAATACCCTCTAGTGAATTATAATACTCAAAACGAAAACAAACATCTATCATCATAGAGTTGGTTTGGGAATCGAATCCAGAACCTACAGCATATAACCCAGAGCTATCAACTGAGCTGATACATGATTTGAGAGTTTGGTCCACATTGGTAAATATGATTTCATAACTAATTATATATCAGGATTATTTTTCACAGTTTTATAACCAGTTATTCCTTTGCACGAAAGGAGCCTCTGAGGCGCACTTTAATCCTTTCACCACACTGGTTAGAAATAACTAGTGACACAATAAGAAGAAGAAGTAGATGTTAGAGTATAGAAAACAACGCGCAAGGCCAGCGAGCAAAGCGAGCATGCCGCAGCCGCCGAAGCACCAGTGCTAATTTGTCCAGTGTACCAGGAGACCATACATGACTAAGAGGTTCTCGTTATAAAACTGGAAAAAAAGTCTTATTTAATAACTGGTTATAAAACAGTGGAAAAAAAAATCCTAGTTATTATATCTTAGAGTTACGAACGAGGACCAAACCGATTTGAGGCCATCCAGTTCCATTCGTACAAACAAAATTAATCCTTTGTCACTACGAAAGATAATGCGAGACGCTGCTTGTGACTTCTTCCCCGACTTCGACGCTCACAGCCACGTGGAAGGCTCGTGTCCTAAGGAGTGGGTGCTGGAGAGGCATAATTACCATGCCATGGCCTTTTTATCTCGATCACACAACTTTCAGTGGAGCAGGTATGTTACTTTTTCTTAACGTGTCACTAGTTATTTCGAACCTGAGTGGAGAAGGGTAGGTAATCCCTTCTAACAGCACGCCTCAGGGGATCCTTTTGTGCACATGGCGCATGTCTTCGAACTGTTAAGGTTTTACGACACACCGGTTTTCTGGTGTACCTACCTACACGATTGGACTGGTAGGTAGGTTAGCAAGAAAAAGACTGCTGCAGTGCAAGCTTGACTTATTACTGAAGATATGGTATACATACAGCTAGGAGGCATAAGTAAGCTATGGCTGGGAATGTTCATACACATAATTTCCTGACGACACGATGTTTTCATTCGCCAACTGAATGTACCAGTGTGGCGCACATACCTACATTCTTCGAATAGGGAAATTCATTGGTGCACGACCAGATTCGAACCCACGACCTCAATATCCGAAGGCGGGAACACTACCACATAATATGATAATGATATAATACTTATGCATGGCCTCATGTTGCTCTACCCTCAGACAGTTAAACGACACATTTGAAATGTATAAACTCTCTTTTACCTATTCGTTTTTTGTAGTTAAGCTAGTTAAAACATGGATCATATAAAAAAGCGCTAGGAGTAGGACGAGTTTCTTGCCAGTACTTCTCGGGCTTGGGTTAGGAGGAATTGGCACATAAATTCACCTAGTATGTAAGACGTTTCAAAGTGATCCTTGTGATTGTATTGACTATGGTATTCATTTAGTATGATGCTTACCTGCCTTGTATGGACTTTAGATATATATGTATTATATATACCTACTAAAATATTCTCGATATACTCGTACCTTGGTAATTCTGTACAAGAAGTATCTGGTGACGGAGTTGATCAGCCGTCCTAATGCTTTCATCAAAACTTAACAACATTAGGAAAGCCGGTATCAACAGCTCTACGTCCCGAAGCACTAGTGGGTTGCGTGTGTCAAGGCGGTAATTATCTATAGATACTTATATCTAATGAGTATTCTAGGTAGGTAGGTAAACCCAACTGTAATGCCTCGTAATAAGCAGGTGATCTATAATTACAATAGTTTTGAGAAGCGCTTAAGCTTACCTAATTGACGTGTTAATATTATGTTTGTTGTACGGTCCCAGTTGAGACTGTACATTAAAGTTAATTAGTTGTAGTGCACATTGATGAAAGAGTATACTATCACCAAAAGTTTAAAGTTTTATTCACTAATTTATTACAATATTGTGTAAAAAGTAAAAGATTCGCGCTCATCGCGACTGTCTCGCGCGGTCACTGTCGTTGCACTCATCGTAATATTTTATTGCGCTGATTAGGTAGAAAACTTATATATAGGTACGTAACCGTACATTTGTTACAGTCTAGGATTAAATTTACACTAGATTTTGTACTATTTAAGAACTATCTAAGCAAATAAAGCACTTTTAAAAATGGAAAAAAATAGTATCCAGATATTGGACCCGCACAATAAGTAGCGCAGTGGGCCAAGGCCAGGCTGAGACGCAGAAGATTGCGGGATCGATTCCTGCAACGGGACAAATGTTGTGTGATCTGCAAGTATGACTTGGGTCTGAGTGTTTATGTTTAATATGTAATTACAAAAAAATATATATAATTAAGTAGTATATCAGTCATGTGGACTTACATGACATGCTCTGCTAACTTTGGGGCATAATGTTGTGTGAAATGTCCATTATTATTTATTTATTTTCTTACATTGAGTTTTCATATTTTACTATATTGTAGTGACTGATTTTGCTAACTAACTAAAGCTACCTGCTTCACTCTCTATAGATGGAATGGTAAGGCTCGCTAATTGAAAAAAAATGCGGCAAGTTTCGCTCGCCAGTTACTGTAGGGTAGATGTTCGTAATCTCTTTGTGGTAAGAGCTTGCTTTAATCGTTAGATACATAAGTGTAGGTACTGTATTCATCCCTTTGCTTCTTCTTTTATATAATTATAAGTATGAGAATTGAAGTGTCCGAGCAGGAATTTGAATCGGCAGAACTTTTAAAGACATCGGACAATAGTTAGTACCTAATTGTATTCCATCAACTTACACGGACATTGCGGGTAACATCAAGATACCTACTTACAGGTCCTATCAGCCTTTAACGGTGGGTTCACATTTCTGACAATTCATCGCACCGTGACTCCGTGACATATTACGGTACTTGCTACACTAAATGTGGACCAGGACTGTAACATTTTGAGAGATCGTGTCGTTTCGCCGTGTCTGTCAGTGTTGTGCTCGTGGCCGCGGCGTCGTCGTCTGCAGTAGCGACAGAGTTAGCATTAGCAAATCACTATTTAGCTTGTGCTAGTGCATCATTTATATATCTTTGCGCTTTAAGAAAGAGAAGACAAGAAACTCAGGTGATGGTGGCAACTCGAGATTTTTAAGAAAAAAAATAGTCATGGCGGAAAAACATCACTGGAAAATTTAGATTTAAAACAAATAAGCGGAAAATACAAAAACTTCACTAGAATAGCGCCAGAAGATTTTGAATATCTAATCAATCTAATTGACTCCAAGATACAAAAAAATGATACCCATCTTCGATTGGCCAGAGTCCACTGCATATTCATAAAAAAAATTAACCACGTATACACTTGTAGTTGCTAGTTGCAACGAATACACGCAAAAACACACTGATGTATGTGAAGTGATGCACTAACCGCGAGACAAATGTTTGTATGATCTGCAAGTATTTGTCTCAGGTCTGGGTGTTTCTATGTAGTATATCAGTCATGTGGTACCCATAACACAAGCCCTGCTTACTTTGGGGCCAGATGATGTTGTGTGAAATGTCCGGCATGACAGTACAAAAACACCGTCCACACTCGCTACAAAGGTTACGCGTTCATGTTTACGTGTCAAGCCACAAATTTTATGTTACGGCGAAATGTTCGTGCCTTCATGGGATATGAATGAAGGCACGAACATTTCGCCGTGAGTGAGAATCATTTCGTTTCGTTCTGAGTGGATCGCTGCGTGACACTAGGTCGTGTCACATGTCCGCGTGACAAAAACCGTCCAAATTTATTTTGTTACGCGTACCTAACGGTTACAGCTACGGAGCCACGGTGCGTTGAAATGTCACAAATGTGGACCCACCTTAAGAAGTCCACTGTTGAACATACCTAGGCCTCCCCAATAGATTTCTAGGAAGAACGATTTTGAGCCCTCTCCATCCACCGACTGCCTGCGATCTTTACAATTTCGTCAGTCCATCGGGTGAGGGGTCGTCCTACGCTTCGTTTTCCTGTCTTGGTAGCCATTCTTTTATTCATAAATTTCTTGAGAGAAAAACCTCAGTGCACACCGGGATTTTAACTAGCGATAAAAGTCGAAAGTCAAAGTCAGAAAATGTATTCAATACAATCACAAGAATCATTTGAAAAGTCTACTACTTGCCAATTCCTCCTAACCCAAGTCCAAGAAGAACTGGCAAGAAACTCATCCTGGTCCTAGCGCTGTTTTGTATGATCCATCTTATAACGTGTCAGTTACCTATCTGAGGGAAGAGCAACATAAGGTCATGCATTCTTATCAATAATATAGTCATTTATATTATAATACGCTTTCTTCAAAATGCTACCCTTTATGTAAGCTTTAAATTTAATATTACATAGGTAGTTAAGTTGCATTTTCAGGAAGCTTATTATAGAAGCGTACCGTGTTCCCCATAATAAATGACTTATTTAGGTACTTGTTCTAGTCGAAATCTAGGGATGTAGGTATAATCGTAAGGCGACGGGCGTTGACCATGGATGTATTGTAATAGTTGAAAATAAATAATATGATGTATTTCCAGATGGAATGCTGCAGCTGGCAGTCGAAATATAGTGATGCAGCTCAGAGAGGCTGTTGATAAGAAACGAGAGGTGATTAAACACTAAGACTTTTTTAGACGTTTTTTTATGACATGTTTTGTAAGGTCACCTTACAAAACATGTCATAAAAAACGTTAGAGAGCGGAATCCCAATATTTAACCTATCAAAACAGATCTAAAACTGTTCTTCGGATGTATCATTTACCTAAAACTTCAATTACAAATACTTTATTATATCAGGGGAAGTTCCAACTACTTCACGTGACCCCACAACGCGCCAACATCCTGGCAGCGAACGAGATGATGCAGGAGTTCAACTCGGAGCCTTTAATGGGTCTAGCGGTGCGTACCACTCATATTTTATCATTATTGTAAGCTATCAAACATATGAGTTCTATCTCTTTCTATCGTGTCATAAACCAATGGCAATTCTTGTAACGCAACGCTAATATTTAGCTGAATCTCGTTATTGTAGCCCCTGGGAACTCATGCTCGATCTCTCGTGCTAAATCTCTCATGTTCGGCCATCTCCCAGGTCAAGCTAGGTAAAGACTGTTTCTACCTACTGACTGTAACATTCGGTAGGTAGGTAGAAACAGTCTTTAACAAAATTCATAATTAGAACAGTTCTAATCATGTTTTTTGAACTGCGATTAGTCACTTGTATCTAATATAGGTTGAGCATGGATATCGTTAGTTTCTCATCAGTTAGGTGCAGATGCCCCAGTAATCTGTAATTTTGTTGACTTAGTTTTCCTTCACACTAGCGTCTTCTTCTTCTTTGTTATTGGCATGTGACATAATAATGTCAATTTTGCCAGTGCCAATTGTTTATATTGTTTATAGTCAATTTGTTTGTTAATATAGTCTTAGTCGATGGTCATTTGTCAATTCTAAACGTCATCACGGAATGGCCATCTAGAACTTTCTTGGGATTCCTCGTCGTTTAAATCACATAGCACCATAATACAGTTATAATTAAACTGTCCATACTTGTCCTATGTAGTCACAATTTATTCATTAAAATTCCGCTAAAATTACAGAATAAAACATGCAATAAAACGAGTAAAGAATATAAATTTGGAAGTGCTATGTTACTTCATGAAATGGCAAACGCGAAGAATCCACACTAACGTCTTTGCGAAAAGATTAAATTGTACGTATATGACAGCAGCTATCACGGCAACCCCACTTAGTTAGATAAAGGCTGATGCTGATGTTCTCGATGCTTCTCACGGTGATTTATTTTTGCTTTGTTCCAGTTCTACCCAGACCTGTTCACACTGAACATGAAATACGGGTCTGTAGACGCGCGCCGTGCGACTTATAACATGAAGTATCGACTCGTGGAGACTGTTTTCGCTTTGCTGCAAGAGCTCAAACTATCCAGTTTCTCTTAGTTATTGTCTTTGACTCTGTAGTTTCGCTGGACTATTTAAAATATGGTAAAATACGTTCGATCCTTTTTTGATTGCACCAAAGTCTAAATTATAATATTATACCTAACATTTTTGAATGACACTTCTTACACATTTAACTTTCACTCAAAACGGCATAGGTATTTTATGTTATAACGTTGCTTCCCATATTTCGTAAAAAATATATTTTTTTTTTTCATAAAAAGTATCCTATGTTACTTTTAATACCTACCTCCAAGAATATGGTGTACAAAGTTTCATGATGATCGGTTAAGTAGTTTTCGCGTGAAAGCGTAACAAACAAACTTACATTCACATTTATAATATTAGTAGGTCATATCCTACTTTTTCTTCTTCCAGGTATTTTGGCACAGTTGTATGTGCCATGATCATGAGTTAAACTCACTTCTTAAATTCAGTAAATTGACAGGTGACGGAATTTCTAATTTAGACTTGGCGTGGGCAAAACTAGGTCGTTAGTATTTTAGGAAAATTTAACTTAGTCCGGCGAAACAAAGAAATCACCAGCATTATCTACTCCAGATATAAGTGTAACTTTTTCTATCAATACAACTGATTTTTTAATAAGTCATGGGCGCAGCGCACTTTTCTACGTCGAAACAGAAGTAGATACTTACTTACCCGTCCACTAAATACTTCTGTTTCGTTAATGACATGTGTCATCATGATGTCAAATTTACCAATGTCAAGTGTATCGATTTTATAGTACTTAACATGTCACAAAGTCATGTTGTCGTTCGTCATTTGTTATTATAAATAAAATGGTGATTTTTCATATAACAAAAAAATACGGATTATTTTTGCTTGAATCACAAAGATATACACAAAGTTTTATTCCAATTATTCACACCGAGCCAATAAGTCTAGCTTTAGGTATTTGAAAAAAGAACCCAAGTATTAAAGGCATGCGCGGGAATTTCTTCGAAATTTGAATTTGGGTTTGGTAATTTTAATAATTCTACAGAATGTCGTGGAGTGATAGTGAAGATTTTATTTTAGAAATAAATAATATAAGAGCGCAATGCTTGCTTCGCAAAACGACCAAAAATTATCCGCTAAATACTGATGTGTGCAGGTATCTGTTTTTCACAGATAAATCAAATATTTGTTGATTTATCTCAGAACAAATCAAATCAGAACAGACCCAATCTATTATCATTTATAAATGACTTGTCATTTACTCGCGACTTCGTACGCGTATGCTTAGAACCTTTTTTGAAGTGAAAACTTCTTTTAGCGCGGTACGCATATTTTTAGATGAGGTAAAACCTCTGGACTCGCGACACCGTTACGAGACGCAGAACCGGCAGCCGGCAGCCGCGCTCGCCCCGTTTGATTATAAACCTTAATTCACATGTTTACAGTCTACTTTTGTATGGAGAAGTTTACTGAGTTAGGTTCTTTGATATATTATCTACATTCTGAACAAAAAATATTGCATCATCTGTGTTCGTTCAGTATTTGATTGGCAGTCGCGTTTCGCGTTGGTCCGTGTGAGTTCAGTGAACTTTGATTGTGTTTTGTTTGTGATTTACTGTATTTATCGATGGTAAGGAGTGTTTATTATTACAAAAACTGTTTATTCTGCTCATTATAAGTATTTTTGAAACCCAATAACCCCTAGTACCCTAGTACCCTACTACCCATCTAAAAAGTGTCTAACGCGCCAAAATAAGTTTTCACTTCTGTCGGCACTCCCGGAGTGCAACCCGTATTTTTTTTTATTTTTGGAAGGAATGCATTCTGTGCATCTAAAGAACATCTCATAAGTTTAATCCCCTATTTTACCCCCTTCGGGAATTATTTTGCAAAAACGTTGAAACATATATTTCTTTATTTCTTACAAAAGGCTAAATATGAATTTTCAGATCCCTAACTGAAGGATATTATATAAGCTGCCCAAACAAACATTCATCCCCTATTTTACTCCTTCAAGGTGGTTTTTTGAGACAAAAATCTTACCCAATTTCATCAAGATCCGTTCAGCCGTTTAGCCGTGAAAACGTAACAAACAGACAGACAGACATACTTTCGCATATAAAATGTAATATTAGTATAGATTGCTAACAGTAGCTCTTTTCGTTCGGCTGATTTCCGCAGGACTTCTTTCATGAAAAACACTGTACCAGCCGCACACTCTCGGTTTTTCTGTTAGGTATTTTATCAAAAAACAACTGTTTTTCTTTAACAGTACAGAGAATGTAATAAACACCTAACTACACGATTGTGCGAACCATTATTTTAAGATCAAATATTTTGTAAAAATATTATCTACCTAAGTAGGGTAGGTAGGCTACTTAATAAAAGAACCCAGTAATCGATAGCCATTTGTTTTATTTATTTGTTATATTTTATTTATTTTTATTTATGACCCTAGTTAAAAAAATAAACAATAGTCATTGAAAGATTCACAACCAGGGGCCAATTATAACATCGTATAAAACAAAGTCACTTCCCGCTGTCTGTCTGTCCTTATGTATGCTTAGATCTTCAAAACTACGCAACAGATTTTGATGCGGTTTGTTTAATAGATAGAGTTATTTAAGAGGAAGGTTTATATGTATAATACATGCATAATGTAGTAGAGAAACACTGATAATTTTAGATGTTGTTTCTTACTTTTTAGTAAGTCTCAGGTTTCCTTATATTTACTACTGGGACACTAGCCTTCTCTCAATTTAGCGTGATTGGGAACTGATTAGTGTCATAGACAATAGCGTTTTTTTTCCTGCACACTACCGCTTGGCACTACTAGTAGAGTGAAGGAAAATTTTACTTTCCCGTGACACTACTGGTAGTGCTACGGGTAAAAGTAGATACATTTCCAGTGACACTACACTGTTGCCAGTAGTTTCAGGGGAAATATTATTTCCTGTGGCACGAGTGAACTTTTGTGGGTAGTAACACAGTTATGTATCTAGACCGACGAACTCTATTCTTCTGGCGCTTCGGCGGCCGCTGCAAGGCGAGCGGCGAGCTAGCAAAGCTAGCGTGCCGCGACGCTCGCTTTGCTCGCTTGCGCGTTGTTTTCCTTACTCTAACATAACCTAACCAACTGGTTTCGATCTGATTCAACTTTTTCTCCTGACTCTACTCTGTCCAGTCGCTAATTTGTCCAGCTGGGAATCTGTCGAAATGCTCCAGACAGACCTAAACTAGTATTAGTAGTGCCATTGGTAGGTAATGAGGTAATCCAAGGAAGATTTTATAATATGCGATTAATTAGCAAATAGGAATAGTAGTGGCACGGGAAATTAAAATTTCCCTTCACTCTACTAGTAGTGCCAAGCGGTAGTGCCTAAGAAAATAAACCGACAATAGTCTAAGCACTTCCCTCGATTTTTTTTTTTTTGAAATCCTGATTTCAACAATTGAAACCGCAACCTATCATGTCTTAGTCGGGACACTCCTCGTCAAAATGGCGTTTGTGTATCTAAATTAAATAAATAAATAGGTTTTAAAGCTGTTTATTAAATATAACTATAAACTACGGTTTATTAACTCGATTCTTGAATTTTATCATAAGATTGTCGATTATTTTCAGCAGTGCCATTTGAAGGTAAACTCTCCATATCCAATGCATATAAAACATTATTTATTTCCAACTTCGCTTTAGACTGCAAATGTGGGGAGAACTTCCTCAAATGCGCGGCAATATACAATCCATAACATGTCAGATCGTCATCTATGTTCGTATGTCTATCATTCGTCTTTTTCATGTATCTTAAAACCTCTTTGTAAACCATGGTTTTGAGATGGCCCTCTCGTTTCTTAACCTGACGGAAGTTGCCGGAAATTGTCGGTCGGTATATTGGCAGCATTGGAGTTGGCGCTGGCGACGCTTGCAAGGGGTCATCATCGTCGTCGTCGTCGTCGTTCTGAAATGAAATAAATTCAAATTCAGAATAGTTTTTTTTACAGAGGATTTTTAAAATGTTAAGGGTTATTGACGTTGTGAAATAATATGTTATTTATTTCAGAAAAGTTTTTATAGTCTTCTATAAAAACTGACTTCAAAAAAGGAGGTTTATTAATAATTATATATTTTTTTTGTGTGTTCGTTTATGAACCGATTTTCATAATTATTTTTTTGTTCGAAAGGATATATCCCAAGAGAAGTACCATGATAAGAAAACCAGGATCTGATGATGGCATCCAAGATAAATCGAGGGGAACCTTCGAAAATCGAACTGGCGATTAGTGCGTTTGTTCATTTTTTCATTAAGTATTTTAAAGCACTACTATTTAATGACTATTTAATGATTCGATCTGATGATGGAGCCGAAAGACAGTCGAGGGAACTCCTCAAAGATTTACAGCAATTACCTGGTTTGAGCTTGATTAATTAACTTGATTAATGAGAACATTATGAACCTATGAACCTAGATGAAGACGAAGGACAGTCAAGGGAACTCCTCAACGTTTTACAGTAGCTACCTTGTGTACCTGTCTTTTTAGTTTTTAAAACGTAATTATCTTTAGAGGCTGATCAACTGGCTGTACCTACCTAGTATTTTTAGAATATTACGGTTAAAAGCTACGATCTAGTCAAGTAGGTACGTCAAAATAAAAACGTATGCGTCTCGGGACGCCCGACAGAAGTGATAACTTAAACTAATCTAACTAGCGCTGTGGTTTAGAGTGAGAGAGGAGCCTGCTTACCGCTGCCGTATGCGTGAGAGAAAGGGAAGCCAGACAGACTGGCACCGTAACGCGTTACGTAACGAAGCGGTTTACCCTCCCATTATAACGTTATTATTCGTTATAGTTATAAAGTTATAACTAGTTAGTTATCAAGTTTAGTTAGTTATAACTTCGAAAAATATATATACTGTCGAATTGAGAAATCTCCTTTTTTTGAAGTCCGTTAAAAAAGGGATTATAAAATTGCCATTTATAAAATGAATCGGCGAGTCTTATTAAATATTCCAAGAAATTAATATATACATGAAAATATATTATACACTATATATAGAGATGGGTTTCACCTAAATAATGATCTACATAGAATTAATAGGTACTAGGAACAGAAACAAATTATACATCCCTAGGTTTTGACTAGAAAAGTAAATAAGTCCTTTATGGGGAACACGGTGCGCTTCTATAATAAGCTTCCTGACAATGCAATTAAACTACCTATTAAGAAATTTAAAGCTTACAAATAGGTAGCCTTTTGAAGAATGCGTATTATAATATACTAGCTGGTGCCCGCGACTTCGTCTGCGCAGGATTAGTACTTCGTGTAATACTAACGGTTTTTGCAGCGCACGCCAGAATAGCTCGCAGATGGCAGATTTTTTTCCTACTTACTTGACACTTATCGTTATATTTTGGACAATTCACAGAATATCTTTATAAATTATAGCCTGTATGTTATTCTGATGTATAAGCTATATTATTGTAGTTTCATTAAAATACATTCAGTAGTTTTTGCGTGAAAGAGTAACAAACACACAAACTTTCGCATTTATAATATTTGTAGGATTATTCATAAGAAACTACTCTAATCTTGTATAAATTTTTCGTAATTAAGCTTGGTTATAAGAGGGATTATACTAAAAAGCGCTAAGACCAGGACGAGATTTTTGTCAGTTCTTCCCGGGCTTGGGTTACTATGAATTGGCACATAAATGCACCTAGTATGTAAGACGTTTCAAAATGATCCTTGTGACTGTATTGAATAAAAATATTATAATTTGAATTTAAAACGCTTACCTTCTCCATTTTACAAGTGTGCATCGGTGAGTTTGCTGCCATTAAGGTTTCCATTTCTTTGTATGCGTACCATTTCGTCATGTATGATAAAGAACAGCCACTTCTGCGCATAGCTATTCAAAGAAATATATTAATTACATAGTAATATTCTATAGCTGGTGCCCGCGACTTCGTCTGCGCAGGTTTATTAATAAACCGTTTAAACGGTTTTTGCAGCGCACGACAGAATAGCTAGCAGATGGCAGATTTTTTCTTACTTATTTGACACTTATGATTATATTTTGGACAATTGACACAATATCTTAATAAATGATAGCCTATGTGTTATTCTGATGTTTCATTAAAATCCATTCAGTAGTTTTTACGTGAAAGAGTAACAACCATCCATCCATCCATACTTACAAACTTTCGCGTTTATAATATTAATAGGATATCGGAGCACTATCTAGCCCCAAACTAAGCATAGCTTGTATTATGGCGAACAGTAGGGCGATTATGGAACTCTAATTACAATCAATGTCTATCGAAACGTCAAATTCGTCAAACGAATGATTGAAATTACGCCGAAAACTGATAGACATTGATTATAATTAAGAGTTCCATAATCACCCTACTGATGACTGATAGAATACCTAATATACTTTTAAATACACACCATTAATAGTATATAATACCCAGACACAGAACTAACACCTATGTTCATCACACAAATGTTTAGCCTGGGAGGGAATCAACCAACGGTCCGGTCAGCGCAGACAGAGAGGAGCGCAGCGGAGAGGATTTTATTAAGGCACTCGAAAATCAACTTGAAAATTATTGAAATAAAGTGCATATATGCTTGAACCTGACAAAAAATGCTCGCGTCCTTATTCAAGGACGCGAGCATTTTTTGTCAGGCGTATATTCGCGGGAAGATACGCGATCCGACAGAAAATGCCCGAGACCACGCGAGAATTATTCCTCTCTGTCTGCGCTGACCCTTTGAATCATCCTTATAGAAAGATGATATTGATTGTAAGATATGCTGATGCATAGAAACTGAGATTGAAATCAAATATATGTAATACCAATCCAAAAGTAATGCCTATTAATATAATTGCAACTGATAGACATTGATTAAATAATAACAATAATAATACCGAACATTTAACACAGCATCATCTGGCCCTAAAGTAAGCAGAGCTTGTGTTATGGGTACCACATGACTGATATACTACTTATATACTTTTTTTTGTAAATACATACATATTATACATAGAAACACACAGACCCGAGACAAATACTTGCAGACCATACAAACATTTATCCCGCGGCGGGAATCGAACCCGCAACCTTATGCGTCTCAGCTGGACCTTAGCCCACTGCGCCACAGAGGTTGTCAAGGTGTGATACCTCTGTATCACACCTTGACAACCTGTGTGTATCAAGAGTGCCATAATTGCTATGCTGGTCAGTTTAATATTTGGATTCACCAGTTTATTCACTATGTCATACTTCAGTACTGATGAGGAGGGACAAGCTCACCGAATTCCGTGCCGACTGGACCAACATAGCGCAGCAGAGGGATGAATGAAGAGAATGGGGAGAAGGCCTTTGCCCAGCAGTATCAATATTATTACGAAATAATCATCTATCAAATTATTAATATCCAATAATAATAATATAATAATAAGAATAAATATTAATATTAAATCAAATAAAATTGAATACTAGCCTATCATTCTTCTCTTCTCTCTGCTGTACTGATTACGAAGAACCGTCCATTTTGTGTTGACCTCCTTATTTGTTATACCCATCATTGTAGCCACTTCTTCTATTGCTTCATGTCGTTTTATCCGAATCTTATATTCAGGACTTCGAATGTCCCAGATAGCTGGCCGTTCTCTGATCAGACGTATGAAGTTTATAATGCTTTCTTTACTCCACTCCATATTAAACAAAGCCACAAAAGTGTGTTTTAGATGTGTAAAGATGTCTCCATCATATTTCCATCTTCTTTTTCTTCTTAACGAGTCAGTAATTCAACTAATTCAGTGAAAGCATTTAAGTGACTTTTTCATGCACTCTTCTGATACGAGGGAAGTTGGTAGAGAGATCTAAAGAGCTCCTCGCAAAGTCAAACTTCTATTCTTATTGTAGATCAGCTACTGTTCTTGCAGTATATGAACCAACTCATAAATACATTCTCATTTATTATTTTATCGATGGAGGCACCAACACTGTTTGGATAATCTAGAGAATCTTTATCAAGAAGAGTTTGATTTTCAGTCCACTCATTGCCATTGTGAGTTTATGCTTCGCACTCTATCTGTTTTTATCAAGATGTATAGTACAACTCAGGATTGTTTTGAAAGTGAAACTCATAAATAGCTCAATAGCACCTACAAGTCAATCTAATGCTAAGGTTGACGAATGAGGCTACCAGAATCAAATTTTCAAAAACCCGTTCAACTCATGCTGTGGCCTGTCACCTGAAAATATACTAAAACTATTTAATCTATTTACAATAGTGCAAACCCTAAAACTACATAACCTACTAATATTGTAAATGCTAAAGTTTGTGCCTGTGAATATATAGGCGCATAGGAGCATATAGGCTACTTTTTATGTGTGTACCATGAGTGCGAAGAATCAAGCAATCTAGTCACTAGTATATAAATAATAATTAAAAAATATTTGTTTGATTTGATTTTTAAAGAAGTAGGTATAGTATTACTTGGCAGATTGAATAAACAATTTTATGAAATAGATAGGTAGCAAGATGTGAGTTGCCTATCTACCTATCTATCCCATAATATTGTTTAATAGCCAACTCACTCAGATTTTCTGTTGTAGATGTCTGGACTTTACCTAAGTGTGAAATTTGAAACTTTTGTCTATCAGTTTAGTATTAGGTAGCTACTTATGTAAATTACAACTCGTTATGTGGTGAGAATCAGCTAGGCTGTTTCCAATAACACGATCAGATGTGCCGAAAGTAGGTTTGTTTTGACTATTGCAATGCAATATTCCTGTCCTAAGCACAACAGAGTAGGTGAGTAAAAAGTTCCACTTGACGTTGAAGTACCTGTACTACATTGCTTTATTTGTACTATATAAAACACGAAAGTACATTTCACAGCATTAAATGTCTTGGTTTCTGGATTTAAAAAATTGCTAATGTGTATTTATGTAGTAGTGAACTAAAAGTATTGACTTACCTATACCAAAACAAGTAATACTTTAATAGCTTAGTATTTAGACAAGAGTTTAAACTCAATATTGAGGTTTTTATTGAATAAATCAACTTGATTTGTTTAATTGTGTTGTGTATATTTGTTAGGGATGTGAAAAAATAATCGATTATAAAAAAAATCTATTAAAATCGATTTTTTTACAAGTAAAAATCGATTTTTATTCGCGATTTTATTATAACAATTAATCGATTAATAATCGATTTTTTTTATATTCAAAAATCAATCATAATCGATTTTTCATCTGCTACCCCTCGACATTAAGTCTGGTCTGCTATAGCCTGGAGTGCGAACTACCAATGAATACCATCTCCATAATATTACACTAACGCCATCTGTGCATCTACGATGGCATCCCTTCTGTGCTTATAAAAGACGGAGCATCTTTGGCAAGAACTATAAACTACACTAAGCGATCCATTGAAGAAAACCGAGAACCAGAGCATTGTCCACAGTCAATAACTTCGACCGCTGATGATGTCGATAATTATGACATTTGGGAAACCCACAACAAGCTGTTGGTGGAGAATATGAGAACCAGTCAAAGTCACAGTCAGACATCTGAATTAAGCTTAACTTTGTACATAGCGCCTGTAATAGGATTAAAAGAAGACGCTTTAAAATCCAGGAGAAGCTATGAGGCAGCTTATCCCCAACTGACACAATTGGCGTATAACCTTTAGGTGCCGGCTTCTTCGGCTCCAGCAGAGAGATGTTCTAAACAGCTTACGCCATATTATCAAAGACCAGGAGCCGAATATTATCAAAACGCCAACCTAAGTTGTTAGTCTTGATCTCATTGCCTACGGATTTCTCGATTGTTTTTATTTGAATAGTTTAATTTTGTTAATTATTGTTGAAAAATAAATAATTTTAACTTGAACCTATTATAATGTTTATTATATAAAAACTTATCATGTTATATTATATTTCATTAATGAAACTATGATAAATATAATATTTATGGCGTTTATTTTGAAACTAATTAACAAATTAGGGAAAAATCGATTAATATTAAAAAATCGATTATTTTTTGACGAAAAATCGATTATTTATTAATCGATTTTTCTTGCTAAAAAAACAATCGATTAATTAAAAATCGATTTTTATGTACAATGTCACATCCCTAATATTTGTTTTGTTTACAAAATCTATCAGACCATAGAGGAAAGAAAGAGTAATCAGTAATACTACATCAAGCTATCAAATCAAATCAATCATCAGGAGGAAATAAGTTCGCACACTTGCATAAAATGAAAGAAAGAGAAAACTACATCCAAAATAATGTAGAGTGAAAGTGACGCCACAGGTGCACTTGCGATGTCAAAAAAAATGCTTAAGAACTACGAACTATCTTTGGAACTTTCTAATAAGAAACTTGATTCTGCTGCCTTTCTTCTTTCCATTAAGTACCACAGACAGATATTTATTTATTTAGGAATGTTTAAAATAGATAACTTAACAGCTTACACTAATGCGTTATATTTAGGACGGATATGTAGGTAATATAATATAAAATAAATAAAATAAGAAACGAAATCACAACAACAATTAGGTAGGTACCTACCTAAATAAAAAAAAATACAATTCTTACCCATCCTAGAACTTTAAACATACCTACCTACCTAGGTATTAGGTAGGTACCTAATAATATTGTTCTCACAAAAGTTAAGGCAAGCACGCTCAACCAGCTCAATCATCCGCAAACACATCGAAGTGAGGATGCTTGGTGATGAGCGCATTGAGGTTACGCTGCGTACGGGAGATAGGCGAATGTTGACAATACCTACAGTGTCCGTGCCCGCGTTGGCTCAAAAAGCCGTAGGTACCTACTCGGCCAGGGCGGAACCTAGCACGCTGTTCTGGGACGCATAGCCTACTGGCTTCACTTAGAAGAATAGGACAATCGGAATAAAAGAAGAAAAACACCCCTCAGTAACAGTAATATAATACTGCCACTACGGAGTATATATATATACCTACCTAATAGGTAGATTTAGAATATTTAACTTATTTACGCAAGTATCCTATAGTAAACCTATGAATACTGAATATAATATGAATAGATTTAGCATAAATAGACGCAAGTAATAGCAATAATCATAAATCCATGAATACTACATGGGGGAACTTTCTACTACCACAGATTTGCAACATTGCTAATGCTGTGTGTCAGTCAACCCTACCAACTACGGAAGTGTGTCAAACCTACCTACCAATAGGATCGATTGATTTACATTGCTAAGCTTAGCTTAGCTTAGCACTGGCAGAAACGTGTTCAGCAAAGCTGTTTTTTATTTTTTATATAGAGGAATGCAAGTTAAGGCTAGAAGTTACGGATGCGAGTTAAGTTGCTAGGTTATATAATTTTTTTACAGGATGTGAATTACCTAGTGATTGATATCAAAAGATTGTCTTTAAGGCTAGGTATATATGACATAATTGAAATAAACCTTCTAAAGTGATTAGTTTACGTACAAATTAGCATCAAAACTGAGTCCACCTGCAAAACTAACTACTTTACCGTGACTGTCACTTGCAAAAGATGCTCTTTTTTGAGCATCGGGATCGGTACCGTATTACGTTTAGGCCTAAACTTCGACTTTTTTGACTGGAAAACTGCCGTTCAAGAGGTATTGAAACTACCAGGTAGTTAGCACTTTAAAATGTACTCGTCAAAAAGGTTTTTTCTACGAAAGGACAGGTCCAATCGGATTGCTGTAAAAGGAAAACCGTCCTATGATTCAGACAATAAACTATGGAAACATTTGCAAAAATAATAAATCATTCGCCGACATTGCACCAAACAAACTAAATATTGGAGTTGAAGTTAATGTCGCAAAATTAAGAGATAAAGAACTTATTACAAAAACATTTTGGCTTAGAATGGCACAGCCGTACCTAGTACCTACCTACTGTTATGGAAGAGGTTGAAGAATTAAGGATTTAGTAAGGATTGTATGAAAATGTGATAACAAAGCTATTAGAATGGCTGTTTATTTTAGACTAGCGACAGGCCCAGGCTTCGCACGGGTGCAATGCTTATATACTAAATATACTTGCTACAGAATGTCTAATGTGATTAGAAATCTCTAAAATTATCAGTGTTTCTCTATTATAATATGTAGTTTTAAATATCTAAGTATACATAGGGACAGACAGACAGCGGGAAGCGACTTTGTTTTATACTATGTAGTAATTATAGCATTAAGACGTTGCAAAAGTTAGCTATATTGACAGCATTAACAGGTGCAATAATGACTAGTTTGCAAGTTTACTTGCTAAAGAGGCTACTTAGATTTTTTTTTTATATTTTAGCGGAAGCACTACGTGTGCTTCCGCTAAAATATAAAAAAAAAGTTTCACAAAAAAAAATAAGCGTATGTTTTTTTTTTTTTGTACCATATTTTCCTACCATACCATATTTACCTACCATATTTTCGTAATGTGGTCCTTTTGAATATAAAATTAAAGTCAAGATACATTATTTTTGAGCAAAGGTTCCGAAATGTGTTACCTTAGCACGAGAAATGTTATTGTTATTACATTGTGGGTATGTTCATGAGCGTCATTTTTGAAATGCGTTCGTTATGCACATAACTTTTACGTGAACATATTCATATTGTTTGGAGCGTAAGAGTCATTTTTCAGATGCGTTTATCTTGAACATAACTTTTATGTGAACTCAAAAAATATTATTCTGGACGTACCTAGGTAAGTGTAATTTTAACGCAACGCAAGTGTAACGCATAAATTGAAATAAATTCAAAAATTATAAAAAATGCGTCTATTTTGCATTAGATCTAGGTACTAGAAAAGATATTGTCTTTAAACTTTAGCAAAGTTTGTTTCAATGCTAAGAATAAGGAGAAAAAACTATAAGTAAAATTCTGATTCAGTTTTTTGCTTCAGACATCTGTATTCTGTTAATTTTAGTAATTTTAGTAAAGTAATAAAAAAAATTAGCAAGTATAAACTTGCTATTTTTTTTTATCAAAATAATGATGATTTAATGTTTTTTAATGATGTGAAGTGTTTATTTATAGCGTGTATATTTTTAAGAAAACGAATTGCTTTTAATAGGTTGTTTTATTTTTATTTTGACAGAATGAAAAAGGACTACAAAGGATCCTAAGCATAGTTTTAAAACATGCTCAACCAAAGAATGATGATGATTATGAAGCTTTGGCTCCAGCAGTTGTAGAAAACATGAAACCTACCTCAAGAACAGGAATATGTTGGAATCGAAGAGAGATGAGAAGAAGACATGCAGTCAATAGATTCGTTTGACACAAACTCTATAGCAGATAGTCAGCATAACCTGAGTCTATCGATTATTTGTTTATTTATTTATAATAAAACAGTTATCGACGAAAGTAGCTCTGATAGGGATTCGGACAGTGATTCCGGTGTCCTTAAACTCGGACAGCACAACAGATGATGATTTTACTTCGGATGACAGTGTGAAAGGTCCTAATTTCCAAATACCGCCAAAAGCAGTTGTCGGCTCAGATTCTGATGAAAACGTAAGTTTCAGATTGCCACGCCACTTGCTCGGCCACATCTATCACCACAACCTGGACCTTCCAACGTCACTAATTACGTTGACAACAAAACAAAACAAAACAGGAAGAAATTAAAAGCTAGACGGAATTATAATAGCCCACAGCAACAGACTGATTTTATCCAATCAACCAGCATTCATGAGCTGCCAAGAAGCTTCATGACATGCAACATGCAATTATAAATTGACATGCAATCGCCCAGTTTTGATGTGGTTTATCCATCCTGTGTCGATAAGCAGCCACATAGCGTTGACATGCAATCGCCCAGTGTTGTGTATTCATTTATACACTAACCTGGTTTATTAAAACCAGGTTTTTAAATTAAATGTGGTCTTTTGTTCATAATTTATTTTTTCATCATTCATAATTTTTTATATGCAAAGTCACTTATCTAGTTTTATAAGACTTCGGGTTACAGTAACGGAAAAACTAAAAATTATACATAGATATTAAAAAAAAGACTTACTCTGAAATTAAGAAAAAAACCCTTTTCCAAAACTTTGAATGGCTCTACTGAAATAAGTAAAATTTTGTAATGTGGTAGTTTAACCATTTAACCAGCATTTAACCAGCGATATATTACATTTCACACTAATTTGTTGTTTGAAACAAATCACTAGTTAGAGCAGTCGTCTTAATACAACGCAGCTCACTAGTACACCTATTTATCAGCAAAGAGAAATGTACCACCTCCACCTCCCACTCCCACCTCCCATCTCCCATCTCCCATCTCCCATCTCCCTACCTCTAATCTCCCATCTCCCATCTCCCATCTCCCAGCTCCCATCTCCTACCTCTAATCTCCCACCTCCCACCTCCCATCTCCCAACTCCCATCTCCCATCTCCCACCTCCCATCTCCCATCTCCCATCTCCCATCTCCCATCTCCCATCTCCCACCTCCCACCTCCCATCTCCCATCTCCCATCTCCCATCTCCCATCTCCCATCTCCCATCTCCAATCTCCCATCTCCCATCTCCCATCTCCCAGCTCCCATCTCCTACCTCTAATCTCCCACCTCCCACCTCCCATCTCCCAACTCCCATCTCCCAGCTCCCAGCTCCCATCTCCCAGCTCTCAGCTCCCATCTCCCAGCTCCCAGCTCCCAGCTCCCAGCTCTCAGCTCCCAGCTACCACCTCCCACTCCATCTCCCATCTCCAATCTCCCACCTCCCATCTCCCATCTACCATCTCCCATCTCCCATATGCCATCTCCCATCTCCTATCTCCCATCCCCCATCTCCCATATGCCAGCTCCCACCTCCCAGCTCCCATCTCCCATCTCCCATCTCCCATCTCCCATCTCCAATCTCCCACCTCCCATCTCCCATCTCCAATCTCCCATCTCCCATATCCCATCTCCCATCTCCCATATGCCATCTCCCATCCCCCATCTCCCATATGCCAGCTCCCACCTCCCAGCTCCCATCTCCCATCTCCCATCTCCCATCTCCCATCTCCCATCTCCCATCTCCCATCTCCCATCTCCCATCTCCCAGCTCTCAGCTCCCAGCTACCACCTCCCACTCCATCTCCCATCCTACCTCTAATCTCCCACCTCCCACATCCCACCTCCCATCTCCCAACTCCCATCTCCCATCTCCCATCTCCCAGCTCCCAGCTCCCATCTCCCAGCTCCCAGCTCCCAGCTACCACCTCCCACTCCATCTCCCATCTCCCATTTCCCATCTCCCATCTCCCATCTCCCATCTCCCATCTCCCATCTCCCATCTCCCATCTCCGATCTCCCACCTCTCATCTCCCATCTCCCATCTCCCATCTCCCATCTCCCATCTCCCATCTCACATCTCCCATCTCCCATATGCCATCTCCCATATGCCATCTCCCATCTCCTATCTCCCATCCCCCATCTCCCATCTCCCATCCCCCATCTCCCATCTCCCACCTCCCATCTCCCATCTCCCATCTCCCATCTCCTATCTCCCATCTCCCATATGCCATCTCCCAGCTCTCAGCTCCCAGCTACCACCTCCCACTCCATCTCCCATCTCCCAGCTCCCAGCTCCCAGCTACCACCTCCCACTCCATCTCCCATCTCCCATTTCCCATCTCCCATCTCCCATCTCCCATCTCCAATCTCTAATCTCCCACCTCCCATCTCCCATCTCCCATCTCCCATCTCCCATCTCACATCTCCCATCTCCCACCTCCCATCTCCCACCTCCCATCTCCCATCTCCCATCTCTCAGCTCCCATCTCCCAGCTCACAGCTCCCAGCTACCACCTCCCACTCCATCTCCCATCTCCCATCTCCCAGCTCCCAGCTCCCACCTCCCACCACCCATCTCCCATCTCCCATCTCCCATCTCCCATCTCCCATCTCCCATCTCCCATCTCCCATCTCCCATCTCCCATATGCCATCTCCCATCTCCTATCTCCCATATGCCAGCTCCCACCTCCCAGCTCCCATCTCCCATCTCCCATCTCCCATCTCCCATCTCCCATCTCCCATCTCCCATCTCCCATCTCCCATCTCCCATCTCACATCTCCCATCTCCCACCTCCCATCTCCCACCTCCCATCTCCCATCTCCCATCTCTCAGCTCCCATCTCCCAGCTCACAGCTCCCAGCTACCACCTCCCACTCCATCTCCCATCTCCCATCTCCCAGCTCCCAGCTCCCACCTCCCACCACCCATCTCCCATCTCCCATCTCCCATCTCCCATCTCCCATATCCCATCTCCCATCTCCCATATGCCAGCTCCCACCTCCCAGCTCCCGCCTACCACCTCCCGGCGGACAGCGGACTTCATTTTATACTATGTAAAGATATACAGGTACCTGCACTGATTCATTCACGGCAAATGTAACTTTGTAATAATGTAATAAATATACAAAGCGATTACAAAGTTATTTATGCAGCTGGTGTATCTAGAAAATTGGACCGAAATTGCAAAATATTTAAGTTTTTCCTTGATTTATACACGAACCACTAATTGCATTCTTTTGTAGCTTAAAGTGCCTAAGAGTTTTGATCCTAAGAGTGCCTAAGAGTATATCGGTCAGTCAGTTAGTGAGTGTGACAAAATTAAAAAAACTTTGACTACCTAGTTGTAATTCTTCTCTCCCAGCTACCACCTCCCACTCCATCTCCCATCTCCCATTTCCCATCTCCAATATCCCATCTCCCATCTCCCATATGCCATCTCCCATCCCCCATCTCCCATATGCCAGCTCCCACCTCCCAGCTCCCATCTCCCAGCTCTCAGCTCCCAGCTACCACCTCCCACTCCATCTCCCATCCTACCTCTAATCTCCCACCTCCCACTCCATCTCCCATCCTACCTCTAATCTCCCACCTCCCACATCCCACCTCCCATCTCCCAACTCCCATCTCCCATCTCCCATCTCCCAGCTCCCAGCTCCCATCTCCCAGCTCCCAGCTCCCAGCTACCACCTCCCACTCCATCTCCCATCTCCCATTTCCCATCTCCCATCTCCCATCTCCCATCTCCCATCTCCAATCTCTAATCTCCCACCTCCCATCTCCCATCTCCGATCTCCCACCTCCCATCTCCCATCTCCCATCTCCCATCTTCCATCTCCCATCTCCCATCTCCCATCTCCCATCTCACATCTCCCATCTCCCATATGCCATCTCCCATATGCCATCTCCCATCTCCTATCTCCCATCCCCCATCTCCCATCTCCCATCTCCCACCTCCCATCTCCCATCTCCCATCTTCCATCTCCCATCTCCCATCTCCCATCTCCCATCTCCCATATGCCATCTCCCATATGCCATCTCCCATCTCCTATCTCCCATCCCCCATCTCCCATATGCCAGCTCCCACCTCCCAGCTCCCGCCTACCACCTCCCGGCGGACAGCGGACTTCATTTTATACTATGTAAAGATATACAGGTACCTGCACTGATTCATTCACGGCAAATGTAACTTTGTAATCCTATATAAATATACAAAGCGATTACAAAGTTATTTATGCAGCTGGTGTATCTAGAAAATTGGACCGAAATTGCAAAATATTTTAGTTTTTCCTAGATTTATACACGAACCACTAATTGCATTCTTTTGTAGCTTAAAGTGCCTAAGAGTTTTGATCCTAAGAGTGCCTAAGAGTATATCGGTTAGTCAGTTAGTGAGTGGGTGAGTGACAAAGTTAAAAAAACTTTAACTACCTAGTTGTAATTCTTCTCTCCCATCTCCCACCTCCCATCTCCCATCTCCCATCTCCCATCTCCCATCTCCCATCTCCCATCTCCCATCTCCCATCTCCCATCTCCCATCTCCCATCTCCCATCTCCCATCTCCCATCTCCCATCTCCCATCTCCCATCTCCCATCTCCCATCTCCCATCTCCCATCTCCCATCTCCCATCTCCCATTTCCCATCTCCCATCTCCCATCTCCCATCTCCCAGCTCCCATCTCCCATCTCCCATCTCCCATTTTCCATCTCCCATCTCCCATCTCCCAGCTCCCATCTCCCATCTCCGATCTCCCAGCTCCCATCTCCCATCTCCCAGCTCACAGCTACCACCTCCCACTCCATCTCCCATCTCCCAGCTCCCATCTCCCAGCTCCCATCTCCCATCTCCCATCTCCCATCTCCCATCTCCCATCTCCCATCTCCCATCTCCCATCTCCCATCTCCCATCTCCCATCTCCCATCTCCCATCTCCCATCTCCCATCTCCCATCTCCCAACTCCCATCTCCCATCTCCCATCTCCCATCTCCCATCTCCCAGCTCCCATCTCCCATCTCCGATCTCCCACCTCCCATCTCCCATCTCCCAGCTCACAGCTCCCAGCTACCACCTCCCACTCCATCTCCCATCTCCCATCTCCCATCTCCTAGCTCCCAGCTCCCACCTCCCACCACCCATCTCCCATCTCCCATCTCCCATCTCCCATCTCCCATATGCCATCTCCCATCTCCTATCTCCCATCCCCCATCTCCCATATGCCAGCTCCCACCTCCCAGCTCCCGCCTACCACCTCCCGGCGGACAGCGGGCTTCATTTTATACTATGTAAAGATATACAGGTACCTGCACTGATTCATTCACGGCAAATGTAACTTTGTAATAATGTAATAAATATACAAAGCGATTACAAAGTTATTTATGCAGCTGGTGTATCTAGAAAATTGGACCGAAATTGCAAAATATTTTAGTTTTTCCTTGATTTATACACGAACCACTAATTGCATTCTTTTGTAGCTTAAAGTGCCTAAGAGTTTTGATCCTAAGAGTGCCTAAGAGTATATCGGTCAGTCAGTTAGTGAGTGTGACAAAATTAAAAAAACTTTGACTACCTAGTTGTAATTCTTCTCTCCCATCTCCCATATCCCATCTCCCATCTCCCATCTCCCATCTCCCATCTCCCATCTCCCATCTCCCATCTCCCATCTCCCATCTCCCATCTCCCATCTCCCATCTCCCATCTCCCATCTCCCATCTCCCATCTCCCATCTCCCATCTCCCATCTCCCATCTCCCATCTCCCATCTCCAATCTCCCATCTCCCATCTCCCAGCTCCCAGCTCCCATCTCCCAGCTCTCAGCTCCCAGCTACCACCTCCCACTCCATCTCCCATCTCCCAGCTCCCAGCTCCCACCTCCCACCTCCCATCTCCCATCTCCCACCTCCCATCTCCCATCTCCCATCTCCCATCTCCCATCTCCCATCTCCCATCTCCCATCTCCCATCTCCCATCTCCCATTTCCCATTTCCCATCTCCCATCTCCCATCTCCCATATGCCATCTCCCATCTCCTATCTCCCATCCCCCATCTCCCATATGCCAGCTCCCACCTCCCAGCTCCCGCCTACCACCTCCCGGCGGACAGCGGACTTCATTTTATACTATGTAAAGATATACAGGTACCTGCACTGATTCATTCACGGCAAATGTAACTTTGTAATAATGTAATAAATATACAAAGCGATTACAAAGTTATTTATGCAGCTGGTGTATCTAGAAAATTGGACCGAAATTGCAAAATATTTTAGTTTTTCCTTGATTTATACACGAACCACTAATTGCATTCTTTTGTAGCTTAAAGTGCCTAAGAGTTTTGATCCTAAAAGTGCCTAAGAGTATATCGGTCAGTCAGTTAGTGAGTGTGACAAAATTAAAAAAACTTTGACTACCTAGTTGTAATTCTTCTCTCCCATCTCCCATATCCCATCTCCCATCTCCCATCTCCCATCTCCCATCTCCCATTTCCCATCTCCCATCTCCCATCTCCCATCTCCCAGCTCCCATCTCCCAGCTCCCATCTCCCATCTCCCATCTCCCATCTCCCATCTCCCATCTTCAATCTCCCATCTCACATCTCCCATCTCCCAGCTCCCATCTCCCACCACCCATATCCCATCTCCCATCTCCCATTTCCCATCTACCAGCTCCCATCTCCCATCTCCCATCTCCCATCTCCCATCTCCCAGCTCCCAGCTCCCATCTCCCAGCTCCCAGCTACCACCTCCCACTCCATCTCCCATCTCCCAGCTCCCATCTCCCAGCTCCCATCTCCCATCTCCCAGCTCCCATCTCCCATCTCCCACCTCCCACCTCCCATCTCCAATCTCCCATCTCCCATCTCCCACTCCATCTCCCACCTCCCACCTCCCATCTCCCAGCTCCCAGCTCCCAGCTACCACCTCCCACTCCATCTCCCATCTCCCATCTCCAATCTCCCACCTCCCATCTCCCAGCTCCCAGCTCCCAGCTACCACCTCCCACCTCCCATCTCCAATCTCCCATCTCCCATCTCCCACTCCATCTCCCACCTCCCACCTCCCATCTCCCAGCTCCCAGCTCCCAGCTCCCAGCTACCACCTCCCACTCCATCTCCCATCTCCCATCTCCCATCTCCAATCTCCCACCTCCCATCTCCCAGCTCCCAGCTCCCAGCTACCACCTCCCACTACATCTCCTATCTCCCATTTCCCATCTCCAATCTCCAATCTCCCACCTCCCATCTCCCATCTCCCATCTCCCAGCTCCCAGCTCCCAGCTACCACCTCCCATCTCCCACCACCCATCTCCCATCTCCCAGCTCCCAGCTCCCAGCTACCAGCTCCCATCTCCCATCTCCCATCTCCAATCTCCCACCTCCCATCTCCCAGCTCCCAGCTCCCAGCTACCACCTCCCACTACATCTCCTATCTCCCATTTCCCATCTCCAATCTCCAATCTCCCACCTCCCATCTCCCATCTCCCATCTCCCATCTCCCAGCTCCCAGCTCCCAGCTACCACCTCCCATCTCCCACCACCCATCTCCCATCTCCCAGTTCCCAGCTCCCAGCTACCAACTCCCATCTCCCATCTCCCATCTCCCAGCTACCACCTCCATCTCCCATCTCCAATCTCCCACCTCCCATCTTCCATCTCCCATCTCCCATCTCCCATCCCCCATCTCCCATCCCCCATCTCCCATCTCCCATCTCCCATCTCCCAGCTCCCATCTCCCATCTCCCACTTTCCACCTCCCATCTCCAATCTCCCATCTCCCATCTCCCATATCCCATCTCCATCTCCCATCTCCCATCTCCCATATGCCATCTCCCATATGCCAGCTCCCACCTCCCAGCTCCCGCCTACCACCTCCCGGCGGACAGCAGACTTCATTTTATACTATGTAAAGATATACAGGTACCTGCACTGATTCATTCACGGCAAATGTAACTTTGTAATCCTATATAAATATACAAAGCGATTACAAAGTTATTTATGCAGCTGGTGTATCTAGAAAATTGGACCGAAATTGCAAAATATTTTAGTTATTCCTTGATTTATACACGAACCACTAATTGCATTCTTTTGTAGCTTAAAGTGCCTAAGAGTTTTGATGATCGGTCAGTCAGTTAGTGAGTGGGTGAGTGACAAAGTTAAAAAAACTTTCACTACCTAGTTGTAATTCTTAAACTAAGTACTTATTCAAATTGAATGAAATTTTAGATATACCTACCTACCGCATTTATACAATGCCTGCTTGGTTACTTAAAATTCAGGCTTCTAGGTTTATCCACAACAAAGTTATATGGGGTCAAAAATTGCCTGAACGGTTTCGAGAAAAGGATGTTACGGCCGTGCCGCTTTTTTGCTCGACTTGGCGGGGGCACTGCCGTGCCCCCAGATATGATTTCTGAACGAGTATCTCTTTCAGTTTGTGCTTGACAGATTGCGTTGTCTGTAAACTCGTAATAGCTACTGGTAAGCGGTTGTATCTGACCCCCAACACGTAAACCAACTTCGACGTTTTAGTGAGGCGCCTCGGCACGGCTCTCAGCTTCAGAGCGTTTCGCGTCGGGTATCTATGACTATCATCGAGTCTTGGGTAGGTAGGTACTCGTAGCAGTAGTTACGCGCATAGACGTTGCTGCTTGAAAAATTACAAGGGATGGCACTGTCATTATTCTTTAGAGAGCGTAAGATTGGAGGGGCTGAAGTATCCCAAGCAACTTTAACCTTGGCACGAACTGCCCTTTTCTGCATTCTGAACGCTCACTCCCAGTCAGCGGCTCTGCCCAGAGCTCGACGCCGTACTGGAGTAGTGAGTGAACTGAATCAAAATAGCAATGTCATGCCAAATTCCAGAGTTGCTGACAGGCGCCACAACGCGAAGCAAGCGCTGCCTATCCTCTCGCATAGTTTGTGAATGTGTTGTTGCATGTGAGCCCCTCATCCAGTTGAAACCCAAGAAAAGATGTGACCCTGACCTGGTTCATTAGCATGCCACCCAGGCATACGCACAAAGGTTCACAATACATTTTGATAAACTCGGGCTTTACTCACGTATTATTTTGTTGATGGAGGCACCGACACTGTGTCGATTCATCTAGAGAATCTTCATCAGGGTGAGTTTGATCCGCGGTCCGCTCGTTGCCGCTCGGTTCACGGTTCGCACTCAAAGCCCGTGTTTTTCAAAATGTATAGTACAACTCACGAAATTTTTGAAAGGTTCACAATAATGGCCAGCAAGAATGAAGTGCATGCATTACGATTTTTTTATATTAGAGACACTACTTAGAATAGAATAGAAAATACTGTATTGCACGCCACAAATACAATGGACTGTTATAAGAAACTTTGTTTACCTACACGGTAGTACAATGGGCGGTCTTATCGATAGATAGCGATCTCTGCCAGACAGCCTTGGGATGGATAGAAATCAATATAGCTGAACATATTTAACTTAATAAAGTGATGAAAATAATATGAGTGATTTATGATAAAAATAATATGTACATACATATTTACATGCTAACAAAAAGTGAAATAAGTACATCAATACATAATACTTATTAGAAAAATAAATGAATAATTTTAAATACAATCTATCTGATAAACTAAATAAACTAATACTTACTTATGTATACCTAAATAGAGTAAACAAGCAATAGTTAACAACAGGACAAATAGTGTTCCCTGACCATAGCTTTAAAAAAAGTAGGTATGTGATCTGGCGCGTCTAATAGCATCTGGCAGTGTGTTCCATAGTCGAGCAGCCTGTAGGTACTGTGAAAGGCATAATATGAGGTGTAGACAGGTGTCACGACTAGTAGAGTATCAAAGGAGCGCAAGGATCGAGAGTTAGAGAGGTGTAGAAATTGGAAACGTTCTTTGAGATAGGAAGGTGTTGTAGGATTAAAAAGAATATTATATAAAAAATCAGAGTGTGCAAACTACGACGAAAGCGAATTGGTAACCACTTGAGCTTTTTTTAGAATTCTGAGTCATGGTCGTACCTACTTGTGCAACCAAAATATAAATCAAATGGAGAGATTTTGAAGGCGCTCAAGTTTGTTAAGTTGCAGTTCATCTAATTAGCAGGCATCAGCATTGTCTAGTATTGAAAGGACGGACCTTCTAATACTAGACTATGCAAACGAAATTTTAGTGGCTATTAATAAATAATAATAAAAATGATTTATTTTTCCACACAAAATGTCACATAGCACATAAGCATAGAATTGGAAGGAAGTTACAATGTGTCCGAATAGAACCGGCGGAGGCAAAAGTTTTACGGCTGAATTCGGTTAACTGATGTTCCCATGACATTCTGCCCATGAGAACACCTAAATTTTTCATTGTCTCACTGCTCACAGCTTTATATTAACTCCATTAAAAATAGTAAGGCTGGACCCCTCAATTCCAGACACAATCCGCGAACCCCCAATGACAATCGCTTGGGTTTTCGTGGGATTAATCTTTAAGACCGTAAGCGTAAGCTACTCCAATCCAAAATATGACTAAGATCCTGATTGATCTCCTGTGGCATTATTGCCAGGTTATAGCACCAGGCAACAACGCCACAGGAGCAGGAGACTGCGTGTAGATTTGGAGTTCGTCTGCATAGAGGTGGTGCGATGAAGTTAAATGTTGGGAGATTGAGTTTATGAAAATAGCAAAGAGAAGAGGTGATAAAATGGCGCCCTGAGGAACGCCAGTTGATATATTGCACTTACTAGCTCGTAAATAGTATTGCGCCCGCTACATAGCTCCATCGGGCGGACGCATTGAATCGTAGACAGAGAATTGTTTTCTCTGTCTACGCATTGAATAATCAGTACAGCGCCATCTAGTCAAAAAGTCAAAGACAAAAGTCAAAAATATTTTACTCAATACAACCACAAGGATCACTTTGAAATGTATAACATACTAGGTGAATTTAGGTGCCAATTCCTCCTAACCCATGTGTTCACGAGAACAGGAGAACTTGATCACTGGTTTTTTTTTTGTTTGCGCCTCGAAGAAATGAATAAGACAGCAATTCACACCTTGTGATAGGACGTTGAGGCTGAGGGGGCCGTGTGGGTTTCCGCCGCGTTGCCGAAAATCAGTTGGAGCACACAAGTTAGGCGACCAGTAGGCCTCCGTGGTCATGAACACAACACTGTTATAAGTATGACCTTGTAGACTTCCGTTGAGTTGCGCCGCCGTTTTTCGCCTCGGGCGCCCAAGCGTGACCGTCTGTCCGCGCACTAGTTCAGGGTGTATCCCTAGAATGCGCTCGAGCCATCTAATGTCGTCTCTCGTAGTGAACCGAACTACCGCCAATTCAAACCAAGAGGCGCGAACACCAAGGCCGACAAGTACTGGCAAACTTGTCCTGGGTCTTAGCGCTTTTTTGCATGATACATCTTAAATAGGTACCTTAACTACGAAAAACTACCTAATACTTACAAGAGAGTTTATACATTTCAAATGTGTCAGTTAACTGTCTGAGGCCATGCATTCTTATCAATAATTAAAATAATTTATATTATAATAGGCTTTCTTCCAAAGACTACCCTTAATGTAAGCTTTAAACTTACCAAGAGGCCGCTTAGTTGCATTTTAAGGAAGCTTATTAAAGAAGCGCACCGAGTTCCCCTACAGGACTTATATACTTTTTCTAGTATCGAGGTAGATACACTACAAAATATGCAATTCTATTGTACCAATAAAATAAACGAGATGGATATACTCTCTTACAAGCAATTCCAACTAGTGAGCACAAACGAATATACTAGCCCGTTTCGGTTCGTTCTCGAACACTTAGCGCCTAGATATCACGCGACGCACTCGCCACTCATAAAAGCGGCGGTAATGTGCGAATAGTCTTTACATACTCGTCATAATCTAAAGCGCCTTGCACAAAAGTTGAAGCTCCTATCACTTGTATGTCAATAGCAGTGAACACAGGCCATTTGAAGGCATTTGGATAAAGAATTCTGGCTTTTATCAATTCCGTCTGTGGTTAAGAGAGTTAACTTCGTCTATTCTCGAGTTAACAAGTGACATTAATTCGCATCTCCCTCGCGCAGCGCATCTTCATAGCACATCCTAACCGGTCCACTATCATAGCTTAGCTTTGGTAGAAACGGTCAGTTTCGTAGGTTAGTTTTGACAAGAATACACAGACCACAAGTAGCCAAGAAGTGGCAGTGGTCGGTATCCTAGTATCTTAGGTATCCTTCAAATCAAATAAAACAATTATTACTATAAACAAATCTATGTATTTAATGGATAAAAAAACTAAAAACTATTATTAAAAATAGTACTCCCTCCTATGATTCGATGAAAATAAAAAGATATTGTACAAAAAAAATAGGTATGTTGCTTTAACAAATAACTTTTCATTTAACATATTATATGATTCTATTCTGCTTATAATGTGGCAGTAAATACATTATATACAATTTTTTAAACTACATACATAATATATTTAATTTAAAAAAATGCCTTGGAGTTGTTTCAAATAAAATTCTTATCTGGCAACATTTAAAAGCTAAATTACGTAATAACGCCATCTATGGATGAAAACAATACAACTGCAAGGCATTTTCGCGCAGGGTTAAGACTTGCCTAGTAACAAACTCCGTTTAAAATATCTGGAGTCAAATTATGGGTATAAGAAAAAATATAGATCCCATTTTGGCCTTACCATTTTTTTTGTATTTTTATATTATTCTAAGTCCAAATTCACATTAGTTAAAACAAATGTTGTAATGCGATTTAGTCACGGCAAAGAGGGGTGATTTTTTAAAATTAGGGAAAGAAAATAATTTAAAGTAAGTCTCAATATTTACCGATCACAGTTTTTTTTTTATATAAAAGGAAATATTAAAAAATCAACCCCCAATGATGTCACACACATTTTGCGCAATGGTGACACATATACCAGTCCAATAAGCCAATTTTTATAATCTAAATTGTTAGTAATTTAACCTAATTTGTAAAATATACTTCCAAAAAAGATGACCAGAACCCCAATCTGGTGATCTTTTTGTGTTCTATACAACTAAGACCAACAGCATCGCATAAACTATAACTCGCAATCACCATTGTCACCATTATTTCATTAATTTAGCTAGAACCCTAATATTAATAGATAAATAATAAAAAGCATAATTTTAAAGTACGGAGCCGAGCCAAGCCCCGTATGAAAATTGACTTGTTGGATGATAAAATTCTTCGGTCTATCCTATAAACACATATTAGTGAACGTTATAAAAATTTGCTGTCATCAGTATTCTGGAATGACAAAGAAAAAACAAACTTTTAACGCCACTTGAGTCTTTAGCGACCCAAAATACCATTGCCAACTATGTGTGTGACCATGTTTCCATGAATTATAATATGGATTTTATAACATATTGAACTTCCATATACGTCACAAATTCAATGGATTTTACAAATTTAATGTTAAAACGCTTCAAAGCCTTCTTTAATTAAAAATCTAATCTATTGATAAAAATCTGTACTTATTATTTACAAGAAATAAATGATTTTTTTATAATAAAATGAATGTTTCAATAAACAAGCCGTTTAGATTTTTTTAGCTAAATTTTGTGATAAAATGGAATTGTGAAATATATCCAAAGTAAACTTAATTGCAAGTATTTTTTTAGGCATTTTAGTGCGAATTTTGTATAATTTACTAGAATCTAAGAATAATTTTGTAAGCTGCTACATTTTTTAATTAGCAAAACATTGCAAGCGAGGCGCTTGGTAGCCGTACAAACTTTCACGAATTTACTGTATTGTGGGAGAAAGAAAATGAAAAAGAGACGTGAGTACTGAGATGACTGCTGATAGAGGGAGATAGAATAAGGTAACATACCAACCACACTTAGCGTGAGATAAGGGCTAGAAAAACAGAAACAAATGGTAGCCTGTAAATCTTGCAAGTGATTTTTTACAGCCTGTAAAAGAACTACACATAAATAGCTGTTTTAGTAATGCCCTGTCACTCACACAATGTTGCTATTAGTAATGTATGATGATGATGATGATAATACATGATTAAAACCTTTCAAAACTGTCGTGAGTTGTATTATACATTTTCATGAACAAGGGTTATACTCCCGTATTATTTTGCCGATGGAGGTACAGACAATCCTTCAATTCATCTAGAGCAGGGTTTCCCTTTTTTACATAGTGCCTCACACCCATATTATAAAAAATAATTGTGCTATTATATTTTTTTTTTTCTTTATTTCCGTTTTTATTAGTAATGTTGGTGTTTTTATTTTAATAGAGCTAGAGTTATTGAATCGGGTTGGAATAATTGGAAAAAAAGCTTTGTATCTTTATGATTCGAGCAAAAATTATCCGCATATTTATTTTATATCAAAGACGCCATTTTATATAAACAAAAACATGGTTGTCTGTAAAGTCGGTTTACGGACGATAATTTTACGTGATAACGTCATAAGAAAACATTGAGGAAAAATTGCATACTTTTAACCTTTTAAGATGCGTCACAAACCGAACTCTCTATCGCTTGCACGCTCGGCTTAGGCGGAATGTGGCAATTTTTCGTGTTTGCAGCCAGCGTTCATCGATTTATAAGACGTTATCACGTCAAAAAAAGTTCTGATGATCCGATGAAAAATTGTCACGTTCCGCCCGAACCGAGCGTGCAAGCAAGAGCGAGGAACAAGCGATAGAGGCACGATTGGCGTTCGGATTGTGACGCATCTTAATAGGTTAAAAGTATACAATTTATCATCAATGTTTTCTTACGACGTTATCACGTAAAATTATCGTCCGTAAACCGACTTTACAGACAATCATTTTTTTGCATCAAATTTGGTATGGATATAGATTGTATTTTAGGAACGAAAATAGGTTACTTTTTATGTCTGTACTATGCGTGTGAAGCCGTGGGCAGAAGTTAGTAAACAATATAATACAATACAAATAGTCATTATGACACATGCCATTAACGAAGAAGAAGAAGCAGTGTTCTAGTTGATAGGCGTTAGTATAAGACGTATATTCTTTTGTCTGTTCGCCCAGTAATGTCATGTCATTCAATGTCATTTGCTCCGGTGACTTTTGAACGTAAGCAAAGTAATGCTTACACACTACTGATTGGAGACAGAATAGTCCTGTCCTGCTGTTAGTTCCCTCAGGTAAAACTACCATTTATATTGATATACAGAGAATTTATATCTAATTATTAATAAACATGTGCGTCTCGGGACGCCCGACAGAAGTGATAATTTAAACTAATCTAATTAGCGCTGTGGGTTAGAGTGAGAGAGGAGCCTGCCTACCGTTGTCGTATGCATGAAAGGGAAAAAAGACAGATTGGCGCCGTGACGCGTTACGTAACGAAGCGGTTTACCCTCCCATAAGTTATCACTTCAATAGCTAAAGGTGTAGATAAGTTCGTAAAAGTTCGTGAAAGTTCGTAAAAGCTACAGATGTTTCCGTTAACCGTGTAATAATCGACAAGCAATCGCGTTATCAAATTAGTAATTGCATGATAAAAAAACCTAATGTCCAATAGTTTCAAATATCGTCAAATTAGCAAACTAATACACATTGCCCCTTTAATTTCGCCCCTCCAGTGTATTATTGTCAGTTTAAGGTCTTAGAGACAGAAACTTGCATTCTCTGCCCCTCTTCAGTATTTTTGCCCCTCAAGCGTACTTGCTTGATAGTCAGTTTGAGGTCCTAGAGTGACCAAAAAGGACCCAGTGATGTAACACTAACACAAATACCAACCTGATTATACATATTGTTTAGTTAGTGAGGCCCAAACAAAGTGTCACGAGTAACAAAAACCTTGTCTTGTACATATATCTTTGTCAATCCGCTACACACTTTATGGTATATGCAGTTTCAAGGTCCAAATAAGACCTGTGTTATTAAACTAGCACAAATGCCTCAACAGCTGATCATGCACATCCGTTTTCGTCAAATCTGCGAATTCATGAGCTTTCCCCCTTTGTAGTATTTCAATTGTCCCTCTCGAGTCTATTTGCTTGAGGTGATAGCTCAACTTATTGGCTTGCAAAGGCTGTATAGGCCGAGCTACGTTCAAAGAAGTGTGTTTCAAGGCCCGTGCTAGTGTTTTGAGGAATTTTGACCACTGTCGCTCGTTGGCCGTCGCTTCTGTTGTTACGAGTGTTGCTGCTTTTTCTATTAACGCGCAGACGCATGATAGTGTGAACTGAAAACAAAATTATTATTTTATTATTTAATGGCCTCAATTCTGTTGGCACCAACCTAACTAATTTTAGCTAAAATTAGGTTTTGAACTGTCAAATGAAACTTTGGTATTCTGCTGCTACCAAGTTATCCTAATTTAATTTTATCTAATTTAATTAAGCGTTCCTAATTTAGTTAGATGGTACCAACCGAATAGGTTTTACAAATGCTATGACTAACTAAATATATTTTAGACAATTCCTAATTTTAGGAATGAACCAACCGAATTGACACCAATATTAGAAAATTTACAGCTACGGAACGTTAAAAATATGTACATTTAATAAATGTTTAATAAATCATGAAATTAGCATTTATAAAATGAGATTTTAATAAGTAATTGTTGATTGTTAATTGTTGAGTAGTTTATATAAAAAGTTGGTAGGTATCATGGACCTAGCCCAGGCTCTACACATTTGAGAATCTATCCTTTGTGATCTGTATCAGGCTTCAAACACCTGTACCCAACATGTATCTGCACAACAGTACATGCGCAAGATTGCTTTGCGCCTAACTTTGTAACATTGTAACTGCTGTCGTGGCAGCAAGACGCTCACAAACCGCGTCTCTAGTACTTTATAATTGTAAAACTTACAGAAGTGGATAGTGCGTGAGGTGTTCTAGCAGGATCCAGCGCTTCGGCCAGCAAACTGCAAGTTTCCAGCACAGATGTCCAACCAGAACTACTCTCAATATACCTGCAACAATATTTAAGTATTTCACTTTCTGACACTTTCTTTCACTTTTTGACAGACATACAAAAGTATTTTTGCCTAAGATAATAAATAAGCGATAGAACAATCCTTGTAATATCTTTATATATATAATTCTACTGTACGTGTGTATGTCACTGAACTCCTAAACGGCTTGACCTATTTGAATGATTTTTTTTGTATGCGTTGGGGTGGCGCCCTGGATGGTTTAGATTCACAAATCAGCCCGGCAGATGGCGCTGCAGTCGGTACAATTAGATATATTTTTATCTTTTTAAGCCCACGGACGAAGTCGCGAACGAACAGCTAGTAGTATAATATAATACCTTGCGTAGTAGATAGCTAGTGGCGCCATAGATGAAGTGTCGTATTTCCTGGTAGCTCCGGGCAATGCTCGCATTATCCGCGACCACACGGCGCGCATACGCTGATGCGTCGGCGGCACTTTCGATACGAAACGCAGGATTAGACTCTGTAATAATAATAAGTCAACATTTACAAACAAACAGACACTACAATAATAATAATAATATCGGACATTTCACACAGCATCATCTGGCCCCAAAGTAACAGAGCTTGTGTTATGGGTACCACATGACTGATATACTAATTACAAATTTTTATTTTTTGTTAATGCATACATATTATACATAGAAGCACCCAGACCCGAGACAAATACTTGCAGGTCATACAAACATTTGTCCCGCGGCGGGAATCGAACCCGCAACTTTCTGCGTCTCAGTCGGACCTTAGCCCATTGCGCCACAGGGGTCATCATTGATGATTGGTTGGCTTGACTCAGTTGGTAGTAGCTCTGCCTTCTGCGCTGTAGGTTGTGGCCTCAATCCCCAGGACTAACATTTGTGTGATGAGCATAGATGTTTGTTCTGTGGCTGGGTATTATTAAGGGGGGTCTTGTGTAACTTTCAATTTTCAATATTTATTTATTCATATTATTAATCTATTTAGAGAGAAGGAGAGGCAATTTAATTTATTTATTACTGTAATACTTAAAAAAATACATCAAATGTACTCCGAACGCGTCGACCCTTCTAATTTGAAACGCAGCTAAATGACGTGATAAATGAGTGTCCAATCGCGAGCCCGCTACATCACGTCATGCGTGCCATTGAAATGACGTTTCAATAAAAGCCACGTAATAACACAGCGTTCGCGCTAACAAAGACATCTTTTTCTCCCAAATTAATATAATTTAAGCAAAGTAATTGTATTCTAATTGTGTCGTTCCTAAACATGTAAAACGCACATTAAACATTCCAAATAACTTAATTTCTTTACAAGTTTTGTTCGCGGCCAAATAGCTCGAACACAAAAAGGTACTGAATAATATGCATTAATATAAAATACATGTGAAACAGTTAAGCAGTCTAAGGACCGCTGAAAACGATCTACAGATAGCTCAACTGATCCAGATCACTTCCACAAGGTAGCGTGCCTAAGACACTGGCGGCGTTGCCACGTTGAATGGCAATACTAATATATTAATAAGAGCCAGATAGGAGCTCATGGGTCACGCAATGTTCCTACCAGACGCAGTAAAATAAATTTTAAAATGCGAAAATTACAAACAATAGATAAATAAGGCTGTCACAGAAAGGTTTAAAAGTTTAAGCGCTGGTTTTACGCTGGAACCTATTTATTCCAGATAACAATATTTCATTGATTTAGCCTTTTGCATGATATAGCTTGTTTTGTCTCTGAAACTTAGTCTAAAACACGAAAGTTGGCCTAGATCATCAAAGTTGTTCAATATATTACCAGCATTGGCCATTAAATCCCTAGAGTTAGCTTCTAGGCTAGGCCAACCAGAGTTAGCATTTAGGTCACCAGGGTCGGCCACTAAATCAACAGAATTGGCCACAAGGTCACCAGCAACTAACATTTTTAGAGTTTGCTGCTAGGTTACCAGAGTTGGTCACTAAAACACTAGACTGGCCATTAGATCACTGAAGTTTGCTAAAAGGTTACCAGATTTGGGCACTATACCAACTGTTTACTAGGTTACCAGTGTTGGCCACTGGGTTACCAGAGTTGGCCACTATGTCACCAGAATGGGGCATCTTATTCAAACTGTCTACTTACCCTTCCTTTTCTAACAGTCAACATTTGCGCCAATCGATCACTATGCAGTAGACCAAGGAACATTTTGTTCATAAGATCATCCCGGTCTTCGTCTAATAAGTTCTTGACTGGTGCTGGTCTTTGAGGTAATGCTAAGCTAACAACCTGAAATAAAACACGATAAATGTTTAGAATTAATTAATATTCAGAGAGTTATCGAAGAGACTGGTGGACAAGCAAGACCAATGATCAAAGGGCTGGTGCTTACCTCAGACAAAAGATTAGTATGGCTATTCAACGAGATAACATTGCCACCCTTTTGGGCACTTTTTTTATCTTGATTATGGACCTCAATAAGTTTGATATATTTCTAACAGATGGCAGTGTAGGTTAACTTTAACATCTTTTGCTATTCAGGTTGTGTAAGCGTATATTGATTTAACATTTAGAACTACTACTTTTCTGACTCTAAAAATGTGCATAACTAATTTTTCATGATTGTGTGTGTTCGATCTTTTCACTAATGAAGCGAGGATTCAGTCATAATTATAGTTCTCATAGCACAAGCTCTGCTTACTTTGGGGCTAGATGATGTTGTGTTAATTGTCCAGCATTATTTATAATTAATATTATCGATGAGTAAAAGGCAATTTGATTTAACCGCCATTTTGGTAACTTTACAAGAGAGATAATTAAAGTTTTACTTTTGAAAAAAAATCATTACTCCTAAAGTATCAGTTAAAAAGAATTAGAACTGGCAATCATTTAAACTATAATGAAGATGCTACAATTATATACGTTTTGCTTTTATATAGGAGCATTATTTAGTAAATTAGATGTTGTTTAAGTCATATTGCACTATGTTCTGATCAAGGCTAATTGATTTTAAAACCTGTAAAGTCAGGAATAGATCAAGGTAAAAAGATTTATAGACCACAATTCTGAAACATAGATCAGGGGCAAAATGACTTAAATGACAAGGACATTCCTTTAGAGAACTGGGTAGAAAGGCTCAAATTCATAAATTATTATAAACTGATTTAGGAAGAATGCTTCAAAGGCAAAAGATACATACATTTAGTAATGGAAAAATGATTGAAAGGCAAAAGAGACACGTTAAGAAATGGGAAATTGATTTAAATGACCAAGTTACTAATAAACTTGGTCAAAAATCCATGAATTTCACCTTTGTGCGTTATGATCTTAAAGCTAGTCTAGTCCTTGTTTTTAATTTGGTAAAAAAGCATTTAGGACTTAACCAATAATGCAACTTTGATTGAAATTGATGAGATCAAAAACACAATATAAAAAAAATGTTATCAGCATTTATTGGTGTAACACTTCCGTAGATATTTCTTTGACTTTACTAAAGGCTGTATCAGTAAAAATATTTAAATACAAGTCAAAAAAACATAGAAATAATCAAACTAAATTAAATTAAATACTATAAATAAGCAAAAGCACGTCATTGGTTTTGCTAATGCCCCACGGAAAAATTGCCCGAAAATTTTGACTGCTTGAAACGACATATAATAATACTGTTGATCAAGGATAAAAATGCTCAAGCTTCATATTTTACTGAAATAGTTCAATGCAAAATGGTTGAAATGACAGCAGCTATTTCAGGTCAAGGTAAAATGATTTAAGCGACATTTAAGCTTCAAAGCACAATGCTAGTTAATTTGGAATTTATTAAAATGGTTTCAAAGGCTGATTTACGATAAAGTGTTCAGGGCAAAAAGGCTTATGTGAGAGGTACACTCGAGTGTTAGTAGTTTTTTAAGTGAGTTAAACACCTCGTTTAAATAAGATGGTCAAAATGATGTCACTTGACTCCTAGCACAGCAAAATGACCCCCAATTTTCACATAGACTCAAGCGACAAAAATATGCTCCGATTAACGCGAAACCCGGCTCAAACGACTAATTCCGAATATGTATATAACTCAATATCGCCCAGAGTGGCGTTTCGAGTCAATTTGCCTTTTACCTGTCGTTATGAACTACTAAAAAATTTTTAATTTTGATAACAATAATTTCAAAGAAGTCTTGGAGTATGCCCTGGCACATCGAGGCACATCCCAACATTACATTTGAAACATATATCTTGGGTGAATGCTACAACGTTGACGACCACACATACCTGTCTTTTATCGATAACCTCGCTTTTAGGACTGTCTTGTTTCTTCCGTTGAACTGACTCGATATTTCTCAAAAACACATTTGTCTCATCCTCATGAGAACTCTCCAACGCTAGTTGTAACTCTAGTTGTTTCTGCTTCTCTTCTCTTTCCTGAAAACATATCATATTACTGAATAACTGAACGCCATTCACTTGAGTTCTTCACACTAAGACTTTGTCTGTCCGCTTGATACAATCAATCAGCTGACTAGCCTGTCAATCCAGTTGGTAGTAGCTCTGCCTTCTGCGCTGTAGGTTAAGGGTACGACTCCATCCCAGGATAAACATTTGTGTGATAAACATAGGTGTTTGTTCTGTCTGGTTGTTATAAAAAATATAAGTACTACCTGCTGCCGCGGCTTTGCACGCGTGGTGCGTACCTAAAAAGAAGCCTATGTCGTTCTCCCGTGAAAACGTGACAGACAGACAGAGATACTTTCGCATTTATAATATTAGTAGGGATTCTATCAGTCATCTGGTCACCATAATACAAGCAAGCAAGCATAATTTGGGGCTAGATAGTATAGTGTGTGTAATGTCCTTCAATATATTTTTTTAATACACAGTGCGCCCCACGGCTATGCAACATGGAGGGAAAGTATCTTAAATATTGTATATAGAAAATTTTACTGAAAAAAAAACTCTATTTTGATTTTAAAAACAATTTAAACTGCATTAAAAAAAAATCGAATAATCGCCTGTCTGAACCGGGAATCGTGGTACTTACTTTCAGTATTAGTGCGTTCGATATCGCTAACGGGTCGTTCATTTCTTCCAACCGTAGCAGTATAAGGTATAACGCTTCTATATCTAATAGAAGTTGCTTCGTTCTTTTTAATTCTCTTGGTACCTGAAATTATTAGCAAATTCAATATTTTAAAGCCAGTAATGATCAGAATTACTAGTGGTTAGGTCTTGAACTAATAGGGTGGCACACGCAAAGCTATTTACAGATGGCAGCACAAACGTGAATACCTAGTTAACATTTTGAATGACGTTGTGAACGTAATAGATGTAATTTGCAGTGTTTGTAGTAGAAAATGTATTTGCTATTTACGAAAGACGAAAGAAAACGTCCCTCACAAGAAATAAGATAGATTTAATAGAAAGGTAAGTTTTAAAACATTTGAGGTTAGTATCTCTTTCCGAGCGTGATGTTATATGCCAAATTAGGTTAATAACTGTGGTTTCTTCATAGATTCGAGGTTTATGGTTGAAATGAAAACTGCGGAGCGGATTTCCTTTGTTTTGGCTTTTTGGGGAATACATGCAAGACTCGGTTTTTAGTCTGGAGCGCAACAATGCAGTATTTTATTTAAAAAAATACGGGTGCACTCCGGGAGTGCCGACAGAAGTGAAAACTTATTTTGGCGCGTTAGACATGTTTTAGATGGACTATGTACTAGGGTTATTGGGTTATGAATTGCATGTTATTTATGAATTGTATTTTATTAGATATTAGAAACTTTGAAATACATTTAATATTCTTTTATGTTGTTGTTCAGAATGTAGATAATATATCAAAGAACCTAACTCAGTATACTTCTCCATACAAAAGTAGACTGTAAACATGTGAATTAAGGTTTATAATCAAAGGGGGCGAGCGCGGCAGCCTGCGTCTCGGTAACGGTGTGGCGAGTCCAGAGGTTTTACCTCATCTAAAAATGTGCGTACCGCGCTAAAAGAAGTTTTCACTTCAAAAATTTAAGATTAAATATCAAAGTAAGGTATTGTCGATAATGCGACACCTATCGAGACAAAAAGGCAGTGTACCTCTCCATTCAACATAATCAGAGATTTCATGTGTTTTTAAAGGCTTATCAGGGTCTTAGTCTAATAAAACCTCATTAACCGCGATCATTTTCCATACTCCTAATTCCCTAATTTGTCGACTTCTGAGGCGCTGAATGCAAAGGCCCGCTTTAGACGTAGGTTGCGTGTTCGATTGCCGCCCCGAGGCAAATTTTTGTATGATCTATAAATATTTGTCTCCGTCTGCGAACAGATCTACAAAATACTGTACATAGCAAGCGTAGCAATAATCATCCGTGAAGGGTTAGCAAAAATGACAAAAATAACTAGTGATCGCCCACTGGTCGAAATTCGACCATAATTAATGTATTTTTAAAGCATAATTTAAAAAAAAAATAGCAATATAACTTCTAAAACTATCATGGTTTTGAACATCATTTTCACTCGAAAGAGGATAAATAAACTCTTATCTCGTGATCATGACGCATGCAACTGTGCCTAAATATCGGGAAGCAGAAAAACTCATATATCATGGTAAATATCCCGTTTCGAGTGAAAATTAAAATATTAGCATTCTGCACTTCTCTATAAAAACTATAAGTGTGCGAAATTTCATACTCCTCCGTCCGTGCGATTTTCGTTAAAAGGGGTACTTTTTGCTTCACATATTAATATATAGATGTGACATTATACTTGTACAATAAAGGATATTACCTCGGCAGGATTCGTAGTACTGGCAGCACTAGGCGCCCTAGAAGTCCTCTGTTGTTGTTGTTCACCTCCAACCACTTCCAAATCTATTATCTTCCGTGGAGCTGTTACTGAGCCACACTGAAACACATCATCGTCAATCAATCACCAATCTCAAATATTTGTATTCAATACAATCACAAGGATCACTTTGAAACGTCTTACATACTAGGTGAATTTAGCCGATTCCTCCCAACCCAAGGCCGAGAAAAACTAGCAAGAAACGTGTCCTGGTCCTAGCTCTTTTTTTTATCGATCGTCAAAAAATGGTGTCTTTTTAAATAACTTAAATAACTATACGGATTATTTTTGCTCGAATCACAAAAAAACACAATAATAATAATAATAATAATACTGGACATTTGACACAGCATCATCTGGCCCCAAAGTAAGCAGAGCTTGTGTTATGGGTACCACATGACTGATATACTACTTAAATACTTTTTTTTTTGTAAATACATACATATTATACATAGAAACACCCAGACCCGAGACAAATACTTGCAGATCATACAATACTTTTATTCCAATCACATCTGAGTCAATAATAATAATTTGTTTATTTTATAGGCAAGTTCTTGCAGAATGCAATTCCTATCGTACATTAAACATAGCGGTTCTGGCAGCTATATGTAAGGCGTTCCATTTGCGTACGACGGGGCAGTCAACCGTGTCCAGTATGGTAACGAGGAGGCTATTCGTGCTACCTCGCAAGGAGGCAACACGTTTCCGCATAACTCTAGCTATATTTGAATAAAATCACCCAATTACAAAACCTAAATTATCTCGGGTAATATATATAATACTAGATGGAGCCTCCGCAACTTCGGCCGCGCTTTTATACGAGAAACCGAGTTTATATTATAATATTATTCATACCAAGTTTCAAGCAAAACGCACCACGCGTGAAAAAGTTTCATAAATTCGTTTTCACCCATTTTATGAAGGTTATTTTGAAAAATCTTGAAACACGTTTCCATTTATTTTGCATTTTAAGTATCCAACAAAGTTTCTAAGAAATCATACACCCAATAAAAAGTTCCTATACAAACTTTGACACCCCATTTTATTTGGTTGTAAGGGTTATTTTGAAAAATCTTGAAACACGTGTCCATTTATTTTGCATTTTAATTATTCAAATCATGTTTCAAGCAAATCGCACCACACGTTAAAAGGTTTAATACATGCGTTTTCACCCCTATTCACTCTCATTTAGGGATTGAATTTCAAAAACCCCCGCATTAGTGGTGGTTTTGTATAACAGGAAGCTACTTTCAAAATTTCAGTTTTCTAGCTTCAGCGGTTTCGGCTCGGCGATGATGAATCAGTCAATCAGTCAGTCAGTCAGGTTAAGCTCTTTTATAGGTATAGATTACAAACAGAGACAGCGAATCTAAGGAACGTTTAGATAGTGTTCAAGTTGATAGGCAAATAAGTAAGACAGTGGCCTCAATTCTGTTGGCACTAACCAACTAATTTTAGTTAATATTAGGTTTTGAACTGTCAAATTAACCTTTGGTATTCTACTGCTACCAACTTGTCCTAATTTAGTTAGATGGTACCAACCGAATAGGTTTTACAAATGCTATGACTAATAAATATATTTTAGACAATTCCTAATTTTAGAAATGAACCAACCGAATTTAAATCATAAGCATCTTAATCTGACACAAATGTAATAATAATACTAATAATCTTTTATTTGGCAGAAATAACTTCAGTAGCATAGTATACCTAATTTTAACTTAACTTACTTATAATTATAATTTTGAATAAATTTTGACACAACTTAAAACAAAAAAACAAAAAACTGGTAGTAGGTATACAGTACAAGAAACTTTACCTCCCGTGCTAGTTTAAATTTTCATCGAAATCGGTCCATTTATACACATCTATAACATCATAAAGTGATGCTATAGATGTGACCAAGTGAAGTGTTAAATTTGTCGATTGGCAAATTTAAAAACGTAATAAAACAGAATCTGTCTTTTAAGGCATATTTTAAAATATCAAATTATTTTAATGACAAAAAAGCTTGGGATGAATCTGCTCCAACTCGACTCGACCGTAACAAAATTGGCAAGATTCATACAAGTGTTAAGACCAGACGAGTTTCTTGCCGGATTGTTCTTGAACCGGGGTTAGGAGGAACCGGCACCTAGATTCACTAGCATGTAAGGAGACGATTCAAAGTGGTCCTTGTGATTTTAGTGAATAAAGAATGTATTGAATAAAGTTTTTTAAACTTACGTGATCAGAACACATTATTATAAATACTTACGGGTATTTATCGCGTTTATTTACCGACACTCTGTCGTGGTCACGGGTCATCCCGTGACCACGACAGAGTGTAAACCTGTCGAAACGTCGGGAAAAATAGGTAAATAAACGCGATAAATACCCGTAAGTATTTATAATAAAATGTATTGAATGATTAATTGACACATCGCCATTTATATATATAGATGAAAAGCACAGTGTTTACCTCGGGTGAAAGACTTATTTAGTCCCTTAAACTAACCCCGTCTCGGGACAAAAATAAGTTACTTTCAGCCCTAGAGTAACAATGTACTATTGGTACAAAGTTCCTTATCGCGGGTTGGCGAGGGGACCTAACCGAGAAAACGCGTTATAAAAAACCGTAAGATGGGAGACTAGAAGACTAGTTATAAGTTTTTCATAACGCGTATATTTATTTATGAATTTAGTTATTTCTATAATCAAAATGAATGAGAGGGGTGGGTTGAGAGAATGAGAGCCTGGCACGTTAATGATTAATATGCCAACCCTGCATACAAAAGGGGCTTCGTACCAAAGGAGTGACACGTTCATTTTATTATTACTCCCTTTTGTTTTGTGCTTCAGAGGACGTTTAGTTGTTGGTTCTATTAGATAGTGTTTATTGAGGTCTCGTAGAATTTACCTGTAGTTTTCCTAGTGAGTTTTCGAACTGCGTGGGCACGTAAGTTCTCGGCGGATCTTCACTTGTTGAGTTGTGTCGGTTTGAATTGTGGCGCTCTCTTCTCATAGTCTCCTGTTTTACTCCTGCAAATATCCATAATAAATAAATAATGCTTCATCCCTACTTATATTAAAAACGCAAGTAACTCTGTCTTTTACGTTTTCATGTCTAAACAGCTGAACCGATTTTGATGAATTTTGGTATAGAGATAGGGACCTTGGAGAAGGACATAGGCTGTTTGTGTGTTTATGTAGGTACCACGTACTATCGTAGAGAAGAAACCTCGGCCATAATTCAGCAATATATCTGCTCGGGTTGCTCTAAAGTCTGTTGAGACGACCGTGTCGATTTGTGTGTCTCGGTTAGACCCGACAACTATCGGAGAGAGTACGTGGACGAGAGCAATGCAGGATCAAGAAGCCGCCTGTTGTACTTGTACATGTAAATACCTACAGAGGTCACCTGTCGAGTTACCCCAGAGGATAATGTTGGTAGTGGTAGTGGTATCGTAAGGCCGTGGATTCGAATCCGGTCGTGCAATAATAGATTTTCTGTTCGAAATCTTTATGTACGCTATACCAATACTTACAAACAATGAAAAAAAATTGAGAAGACAGAGAAGGAAGAAAAATATTTAAATGTCTTTTTGTCTTTGACCCCACCACAGCTTGTACCAATTACAGGTCTAATGTATTTATACGCATACGTTTATTTATACGAATGTATTAATTTTATTATTAATCACTTATTATTATCATCACCCTTTTTTAGCTACATTAATAATAATAATATATAATAATAATAAAACCGGACATTTCACACAGCATCATCTGGCCCCAATTTAAGCCAAGCTTGTGTTATGGGTACCACATGACTGATATACTACTTATATACTTTTTTTTTATAAATACATACATATTATACATAGAAACACCCAGATCCGAGACAAATACTTGGAGATTTTTTCTGTTGATTTAGCTCACATGAGCTAGATAATTAATTATTACATGTCCACTTTCTTTTTCTTTATATGTATTACTAGCTGCCGCCCGCGGCTTCGCACGCGTGGTGTCTATATAAAAAGTAGCCTATGTCCTTCCCTCTCTTTCGAATTTTTTTTTTTTCATAAAATGTATCCTATGTTACTTCTAATACCTCCAAGAATATGTGTACAAAGTTTCACGATGATCGATTAAGTAGTTTTCGCGAGAAAGCGTAACAAACAAACTTACATTCACATTTATAATATTAGTATGATGTAACTGTGGAAACTTTACTGGACTAAGTGTTATAATCCTTGTGTTACATATATAATCAAAATACTTAATTTGTTTTACAAATAAAATAAAGTATAATAAATAAACCAACATATCCAAAAGGCCCATCAACACCGGCATGAATTAAAGAAATAAATTTAGTATGAATGTCAACATCTAAAGTAAACACTTCTAATTATACTAATTGTAAATAACTTACCCCCACTGTAGAAAGGATGGTTTTGTTGATTCACTTTATGTGCTTCTTTGACCCCCTCCTTTTCTTTCTTTGCTTGCCTTTCTAAAAATACCTGAAAATATATGTTGGTTGACTGATACTATTATCTAGTGACGGAATATAAAGGCTTTCGCCGTATATATATATTCTTAGAGGAATTATCTCCGCTATTAATTAGCAGAATTTCAACTGCGCAACTAGCCCGCTAGTGGGACCTTTTTGCATAGCTCCCGGATGAACCGATTTTCATTTAGGTTTTTGTTTGAAAGATGACTTGATTGAGCTTTGATTCAAGAAAATCTATTCAGCTATTTGAAGATCACCAGCTCTTTCTAGATGATGCAGGGATGTGAGCAACTTCCACAGGTCTGATCGATTCGAAATTTGCTATCTTACTTCAATGATATTGCAAGAACATGGTAACCTAACCTTGGCAGAGGTATTGTGTTTAGGCTCATTAAATAATAGTAGATTGTTGCACCGAGTGCAAAGTGAGTCATTAATGCACGAGTATTATGTTGGTGCCCGAGCGCATGCGAGGGCACTAAAATAACACGAGTGCATTAATTACTCTCTTTAGAAAGGAGCGTAATTTACTTTTTTTTCAACTACCTACTGTGATAAAATATACCTACTCAAACTAAAAATATGAGGAATCAAAGTTTTACAATGATACAAAATGCGCGCCATTTGTTTTTTTCTTTTCACCAAGTCGATTTTTTTTAGTCGATTTCTATTTTCAGCCATTATGTTTTCGATCTAATGCAAACATTTTATATTAAACTTAATGGGAGATATTAAACCTCTGTGGTAAATTTATATCTAAATAATAAGTAAAAGACAGTGCAATAATGAGATTTCATATAACATTTCTGCATTGTTTTGGTTCTAAGCAAAAAATACGTCCTTTGTGATCGGTTTTGTAGTGATTAATGATAACATTAGTATGTAGTTGAAAGAAAATAAATAAATAATACCGGACATTTCACACAGCATCATCTGGCCCCAAAGTAAGCAGAGCTTGTCTTATGGGTACCACATGACTGATATACTACTTATATACTTTATTTTGTAAATACCTACATATTACAGATAGAAACACTCAGACCCGAGACAAATACATGCAGAACATACAAAAAACTGTCCCGCGGCGGGAATCAAACCCGCTACTTTCTACATCTCAGCCGGACTTTAGCCCACTGAGGTATACTTGTCTATTTTTATATTCATGTTTTATTTTCGTTTTTCTATGTATTAATTATGTATTTACAAAAAAGTATAATAAATAGTATATCCATCATGTGGTACCCACAACACAAGCATTGCTTACTTTGGGGCTAGATGACGCTGTGTTAAATGTCCGTTATTATTTATTTTTTTGCTATAGTTACTTACGGTATAGTAAAAGTCATGTATATAGGGTGTTCCGGTATTAAGTTGCAACATCTGTATATTGATTAGCCATTGCTTCTCCCTCGGTGTCATTAATCCCGCGTATTCGTCTGTATCGCTCAGACTGTCGTCTCCATTCATTATTCTAAAACAAGTTAGTTTGTAAGTCAACGGCCAAGTCTTATAAAATAAAATTAACATGCACAGAAGATTTATATATATATCTGTATATTAATACGTGATTAAAACTACGTGAGCAAAAACTTTGTACCTCTTTTTACGAAAATTGCGCGGACAGAGTATGAAATTTTACACACTTATAGTATAAATAGAGGAGTGCAGAATGCTAATATGTTTATTAAATTATGCATAAAAAAACATGAATTATTAATTAATTATGGTCGAATTTCGACCAGAGGGCAACCACTAGTATATATAAAGATAAGAAATGACAAACGACAAGATACTGCTTTGTGACATACTATAAACAATACAAACACTTGACATTGGCCACATTGTTATGACACATCCATTAACAAAGAAGAACTTTAGACATTTAAAAGTAAGCCCGGATTCTTCGTTTGTCATTTCATGAAGTAGCACGGCTCTGCTAATTTAATATTGTTTTATTCGTTTTATTGCATGTTTTATTCAGTAATAATGGCGGAATTTTAATGAATAAATTGTGACTACAGGATGGGTATGGAGAATTGAATTAAATGTGTGTTGTGATGCAATGTGATATGAACGACGAGGAATCCCAAGAAAATTTTAGACGCCATTCCGCGTTACGTCTAAAATTGACAATTGACCATCGACTAAGACTTTATTAAACAAATTGACCATAAACAAACATAAACACTTGACACTGGCAAAATTGGCATTATTATGTCACATGCCATAAACAAAGAAGAAGAAGAAGTAAGCCCGCCGTATAAGCCCGATTCTTGGTTTGTCATTTCATGAAGTAACATAGCGCTTTTAAATTAATTATTTTTTCTTGTGTTGACATGTTTTATTCAGTAATCTTAGCGGAATTGTGAATTGCAAAAATTGTGACAGCACAAGTATGGACAATTGAATTATATGTGTATTTATTGTGCAATGTGATTTAAACGACGAGGAATCCCAAGAAAATTCTAGACGGCCATTCTGCGATGACGTTTACGAATGACCATAGACTAAGACTTTATTAACAAACAAATTGACTTATATAAACACTTGACACTGGCAAAATTTATATTATTGATATTATAACACATGCCATAAACAAAGAGGAAGAAGAAGAAGAAGAAGAATCCATACCTGTTATTAGTGAACCCGTTCCTGAGATTCATCATATTCTGGTTCACAAACTGTTGAGCACGGTTCAGCATTGGATGATGGTTTGCGTTGTGGAAACTATTGCTTATGTTATTGTACGGTTGTAACATTGGATGCGTGCTTTGTATTAACTGCACCAACCCTGGAAATAATTGTTTAAATGTTTAAATAATTGTTTCAGCGAAAATGCTTTCGTATGTCCGGTCGGCGTCGATCCGGATGTTCTCCTCTACAGGTCGCATTTCTCAACCGATTCTCGTGAAATTTTGTGAGTAGGTTCTGTAACTTTATAGATTTTTTTTTGTCGGTTCAATTATTGCAAATTTTTCAAAATGGTGGAGATATGGGGTTGAAAAGGTAAAAAAGTTATATTTCAGATATTTCGAAAAATGTTCGCGAGGTCTACAGCTCACAAAGCCACTAGTTTGAATATGTGTACAATAGTGAGAAAGTAACAACTTCCTAGTGAAGCTCAGCTCAAAACTGGGGCACAATTGGCTTAGACCCATGCACTCTAATTAACCCTGGTTTTCATTACACCAAGTAAAACAAACAAACATTGAAATAATACCGGACATTTCACACAGCATCATCTAGCTCTGTAAGCAGAGCTTGTGTTATACCACATGACTGATACTACTAATATACTTTTTGAGTCACAAAAGGTTACGGGTTCAATTGCCCCCGCGGGAAATCTGCAAGTATTTGTCTCAGGTCTGGGTGTTTCTATGTGTAATAATTAGGTATTTAAGTATTTAAAAAAAAATATGTATATAAATAGTACATGAGTCATGTGGTACCCATAACACATACATTGTCGCCGGATGATGCTGTGTGAGATGCCCGGCATTATTTTTTTGATTTTTTTTTATTTATAAACCTATGTTTGACTATGATCTCTCCTGGTGGTAGCAATGATGCGGCCGACGATGGGCCATGTCTAGAAGACACCCATTTACTCTTGACTTGAAAACACCCATATTGTTGTTTTCAGGATAGATGTATAGCCCCATATGAAGTAGGGAGTTTGAACTCAAATCATAATTATTTAGTACTCACCCTGTGAAGACAAATTATTCGTCATATTGTTAGGAGTTTTCGATAGAAAAACCCTACTCTTCTGTTGTTGTAGCTTCTCCTTTGTTTTCTGAGGAGATGAATTCATGTTTTGGGGTAAATTTTGAGGTAAATTTTGGGGTAAGTTTTGTTGTATACTCTGCTGCTGGTTCGGAAGAATTTGTTGATTCTTCATCATCATTTGTGGGTTCATCATTGGCTGTTCATTTGGTTTTGGTACAGGTCCCTGAAAGAATATAACATTTGTATAGTATATGCATTTCTTGGTACAAAGAATGCTTATCATTTCCTATTTGCTACAGGAGATTTAGAATTACATACATCCAGTTTCTATTCATATTCTGACTGGCCTATCAAGCTGAATTCAGCTTTGTTGAGTCATAGCAAGAGTCGGTTTTTATAAAAATGTTTTTGTAGAGTTTGTCTTCTGTACTTGTACAAATAAGTATTCTGTAGTAAAAATAAATAAATATATATTGGTGGACAATACACACAACAACATCTAGCACCAAACTATGCATAGCTTGTATTATGGTGACAAGATAATTGATTGAATACTTATATTCACTCTATAACACCCATACACAGAACCAACACTTAAGTTCATCACACAAATGTTTATCCTGGGAGGGAATCGAACCCTCAACCTACAGCGTAGAAGACAGAGCTACAACCAACTGAGCTGGCAAGCCAGTTAAATGAAAATGTAACTTAAGTGAAATAACACAATAAATTAATACTTACACGAAAATTTGGGTTAAACTGACCCATATTTGGACTGAAATTCTGTCTGGGCATATTCATACCAGGTGGTGGACCCATCATTCGATTCTGGCCCATTATATGAGCAAACTGGTTCATCGGGAATTGGCCACCATTCATCATGTTTGGACCCATTTGGTTCACGTTTTGACCTAATTGATTCACATTTTGACCCATTTGATTCACATTCTGACCCATTTGGTTCACGTTCTGACCCATTTGGTTCACATTTTGACTTATTTGGTTCGTGTTCTGTCCAATCTGGTTCATGTTTTGACCCATTTGATTCACATTCTGACTCATTTGTATATTTTGTCCCATTTGGTTAACATTTTGACTCATCTGGTTAACATTTTGTCCTATATTGTTCTGACCTAAGTGACTCACATTATGACCTATGTGGTTCATGTTTTGCGCAATCAGATTCTGACCTATTTGGTTAGGATTTTGACTCATATTGTTCATCATCTGATTCTGCATCATTTGATTCTGATGCATAAGCTGACCATGATTATTCTGAAACCCCAATTGGTTGTTCTGCATAAATTGGTTGACGCTTTGATTAATTTGGTTCACGTTCTGATTCATCTGGTTCACGTTCTGACCCATTTGGTTCACGTTCTGACCCATTTGGTTCATGCCTTGTCCCATTTGGTTGACATGATTCGTCATTAGGTTGTTTTGACTCATGATGTTATTGAGTGGTTGGTTCATTTGGTTCATATGGTTCATGGGTTGCTGTGCGAAGGGCAACGGCAATGGGCCTTGGATTCCATGCGGCCTTTGTAAGATGACCGGATACCTAGGCTGTAAAACGATAAGTAATTTTTTTATTACGTAAAAGTAGTGTAAAATATAGAATAGGTGGACTCATATTTAGTACTATTTAGTATAATACTTAAAAGCAACAAGTTTGCAGAAAAACTTTGGCTCGTTACGAGTGATGTTACTTTTCTAAAGTAACATTTTTACTTTTAATAAGAGCGTCGACTAAAATTATCGATTACAATAGAAGAACCCATAACGACGTTGAAATTTTCGTCGAACTCAGTCTGACAGTTGTTTCTTTTAAGCGTAGCTTTAGGATGTTTAGGATGTCGACAAATTGTCTAAAGAAGTACATATATCGGTCGCTCCATCGTTCAAAACAAGTATAAACCAAATTATTTCTGTTCGTCTTGCGAAGCAAACATTGCACTCTGATATTATTTATATTTCTCGGGTTATTTCCGGTTTTATTAGTAATATTTTAGTAGAGTGTGAATAAAGTTTTTTAAACTTACGCGATCAGAACACATTATTATAAATACTTACGGGTATTTATCGCGTTTATTTACCTATTTTTCCCGACGTTTCGACAGGTTTACACTCTGTCGTGGTCACGGGATGACTGACATCTGTCATCTCATCATGACATGACTGTCATCCCGTGACCACGACAGAGTGTAAACCTGTCGAAACGTCGGGAAAAATAGGTAAATAAACGCGATAAATACCCGCAAGTATTTATAATAAGAGTGTGAATAATTGGAATATTGACTTGGGTGTGAATAATTGGAATATAAGTTTTGTGTTTCTTTGTGATTTAAGCAATCATAATCCATAGTTATTTTATATGAAAAGCGACCTATCATTATGATTACAAGTACCTAATAATAATGGACATTTCACACAGCATCTGGCCCCAAAGTAAGCAGAGCTTGTGTTATGACCACATGATTGATATACTGCTTAAATACATTTTTTTTGTATATTATACATAGGTACTTGTCACCTCACAGAATTTTGTAGCAAATGTACCCATTTTTTTGACGCCTTTGTGGCGCAGTGGGTCAAGGACCGGCTGAGACGCAGAAGATTGCGGGTTCGATTCCGCCGCGAGACAAATGTTTGTATGATCTGCAAGTATTGTCTCAGATCTGGGTGTTTCTATGTATATAAGTACGTATTTAAATAAAAAATGTATATAAGTAATAAATCAGTCATGTGGTACCTACAATAACACAAGCTCTGCATACTTTGCGGTCAGATGATACTGTGTGAAATGTCCGGCATTATTTATTTATTTTAACCGACTTTCGAAAAAGAGGAAGTTCCCAATTCGATTGTATTTTTTAAGTCTATTTCGAGTTGTGTCGTGTTTAATAAATATTTTTAATTACCTGAAAAAAACTCTGATTGGACGGTTGCTGATTCTGTCTCAGCTGTCGCTCCAACTCCTCAACAGTGCAGACATTCTTGAGCTGCTGCTTCGGAAGCTAGAGAATAAAATCTCAATTACATACATTGCAATGTTTCTGTGCAATCTATGAATTACTAGAACCGTTGTAGCTAAGGAAACGGGCTGGCCTGTCAGCTCAATTGGTAGTAGCTCTGACTTCTTCGCTGTAGGTGGAAGAGTGTTCGATTCCCTCCCATAAATATTTGTATGATGAACACAGGTGTTTGTTCTGTGTCTGGGTTTTATAAGTATCATAAGGATGTATTTAAAAATTAAGTATTCTATCAGCCATCTGGTCAATACAAGCTATGCTTAGTTTGTGTGCATTGTCCATATTTATTTACTTATTAGGTTGTGCATTTGAAAGAATCTCTTAAATTTAAGCGATATAGGGTGCATTGGGGGTTAAAATTGTAGTACTCTTTAGCAAGAGACGGCCTTGAAGGGTAGTGCTAGATACTCTGCCAAGCAGTAGTGGGCATTGCTGTATTTAGGTTCGAAGGGCAAGTAACAAATGACATTACTGGGCGAAAGACAAAATAGTTAGATGATATGTGTACCTATTCTCCACCAATACTTATTTATTGATGTGTAACACCTTTCCACTTGCTTTCCTGCAATCTGTGAGAGTGATTTCGTGAAAAGGAACGGAAGTGTGTAACAGGAGTCTGGGGAAGCGCCCCCTATGATTTGAGCAATGAGCGCGCTTGTGGTAGAGTTGGCCGTCAGATGGTACCAACCATTTTTCGAGAGGTTGGTACTGTGAGCCAACTGTGTTCGTGTGTGTGACGAGAAAGAGAAATGAAATAGAGAAGGAGAACGCATAAGCTATGCGCTTAACCTACAGTGTTGTGTATAAAGTGTGCTGTTACATAAACTAAATGTTACACATCATATGCGATTACTGTAAGGCGCTCGCTCGTTTTTATACTAGGGTCATGTTAAACTTCATGTATGATACAAGTTTGTTTTACTAGTTACCTGTGGAGGGGGGTCGTGTCGCCAGACGCTGGAGCCGAGTGTGTGAAGCGGCGCGTCCGTTTCATCCAATACTAACTGGGAGAGCGATGCTTCTGAAATATTACAATAACATTATATATCAGAAAACCTTAGAAATATTATTTAGTAACCATTAGAGTGCCAGATCTCCTCCAAGTCGTGTTTTTGATAAAAAATAAACGAACTTATTTCGTCAGAGCAAGTAACATTTTTAAAGACCAAAAAGACCAACGACATGTTCGACATTCTAACTTTAGCAACACAGCTACGTGTAGCCGGGTCAGTTTTAAAAAACCATTTTAACAGTTTTTTTTTTTTAATATTTTTTTTTAAGAAGTCATATTGAAATGTAGTATAACATACCCAGTTGCGAGTTGGCCAGGTCGTCAATTCCGTCGCCGTCATGTCTCCGGCTACTCTCGAGCTGATGGGCCAGGTGTTCATGCTCCACTTCCCAGTCAAACTCATCATCTAGAACAAAACCATACCAACAATAGTACCAATTTTCTATACTTCTTTTCATACTTATATATATATATATATATATATATATACGCTCTAACTCAGAATACATAAAAGTACAGGTAAGTATAAAAAGAGGTTTCCACGAAAACATTTATATATGTATATAGCAAATGTTGCACATTTGCTAGACACTACAGAAAGACGGGCTGTTACTCACGTGATATTTTACGAGGCAGTGTGTAATTCGCGAACGCGATCGTGATCAATTAATCGCGGATCAAACTCACCCTGATGAAGATTATCTAATGAATCGAAACGTGAGCAAAAGAAGGTGTTTCTCAAAATGAAAGTACAACTTTGAAAGGGAGCTCTTGCTACAAAGAACAAAGAAACAAAGTGCAATGAGGATCCGTAGGGTTTTTAGTTTAGAATGCAGATTTATGGAGCTAAAAATCCTGAACATACAGTGAATTTTTTTTGTTCTACGACAAAAATTGACAAAGTTATGAAGAAATGACTAGCGAAGATCACCGAGTGTTTGCCGCGGTAGCTGTGACGTCACAGGGACGGTCGTCGCTAGATATCGAATCGTGAAGTAAGAGGGCCGGCTGCGCTCGGACCGTCATAGTGACGTCACACGCACCCGCGTACATTGATTTTACCGGCAGGAACGGCATAATGTTTATTACTTAATATTTTCGTAAGTAATGGTCCGATTTTGATAATTCAAAAAGATATATCATTCTTATGTCATAAAGAATAGCGTGGATATTAGTTCTATTGAATTTGCTATAACTCTACTGATCCTTATTCAACTTGCACAAGCGCATAGCATCTATCCATACCTATAAAAGAGCTTAACCTGCCAATCCTATCCTGTCCTAATAAATCCTACTAATATGACAAACAAGCTGTCCCGTTCGCGACTTCATCCGCGTTTTAAAAAGAAAAATATATATCTAATTGTACCGACTGCAGCGCCATCTGCCGGGCTGATTTGTGAATCTAAACCATCCAGGGCGCCACCCCAACGCATACGAAAAAAATCATTCAAATCGGTCCAGCCGTTTAGGAGTTCAGTGACATACACACGTACAGTAGAATTATATATATAAAGATTAAAACACTGCTTGACTTAACTTCTTTGAAACACAACAAACACTTCTTTGACAACTGTCATAACCTAACCGAAAGACGTCAAAGGTTGTATCAATCTAAACTCACCACTTTAAATCAGAGATAATTTTTATGAATTTTACAAACAATTTAAGACGGAAATAAATCCAACAAATCAAAACTCATAAAAATCGGTCCAGCCGTAAGAGTTGTAAATGGTGTAACTAACACGACTTTGTTTTTATATACCTATAAATAAATATTAAATAAATAATCCCAAACATTTCACACAGCATTATATGGCCCAAAAGTAAGCAGAGCTTGTGTTATGGGTACCAAATGACTGATATACTAATTATATAACTTTTTTTTGTAAATACATACATATTATACATAGAAACACCCAGACCTGAGACAAATACTTGCAGAGATCATACAAACATTTGTCCCGCGGCGGGAATCGAACCCGCAACCTTCTGCTTCTCGGCCGGGCCTTGGCCAACTGCGTCAAAGAGGTCGTCATGTTGATGATACAATGTTTGTATAAATATTTTGTTTGTTAGTGATTTAATCAGATTTAGGTGATAGGTTAAGTACTTGATATGGATTTAGTCAGGAACCTAAAAACTCACTTTCATGTCCAAAGGTCTCATCATTAAGTGCATCATACTCCTCTTCAGAACCTTCGCCACCTCCTTCGTCGTCATTTAAGTTCTGGAACAAGATATTTCATATTTTAGCTATAAAACATCACAAATAATAAATAAACAAACAGTGGTGGTCAACGCACAAAACACCATCTCTCCCCAAATTAAGCATAACTTGTATTATGGTGACCAGATTACTGATTAATGTGTTCAGTCAGGCGATTATGTCATTCTGATACCATCAAAACATTGAAACTACCAAAACACTGATACTATCAAAACATAGATACTATCAAAACATTGATACTATCAAAACATTGATACTAACAGCTTTCAGTTGCTGATGAATTGGTATTACGGAAGGTTGATTATTGTAATGGAATCCAAACATGTAATGCCATGAAATAATGCATAGTGCTAATCAAAACTGATAGATATTGATTGTATCATGAGTTCCATAAAAGCTATGCAGCTCTGATGACGGAGTGAGGCTACACAAAGGTTATCTTTCTTCTTTCTCTTTCTAAGGGCTTGTATCATGACCTAACATGTTTTGATAAGCCAGGGCCACAAAAGGGCTTACCAGCGGCTTAGTTACAGATATCTGTCTGCACACAAAGTAAGCAAACAGCTAAACATGCTCTCCAAAGCATACTTGCACGCTTCGGAGAGCATTTTTAACCATCTGATGAAAATGCCACTGTGATCTGATCTGTGAGGTGATTCGACATTGCATAAAATCTTGACATAACATATATTGACGTGTCTAAGACAGGTATGATAAATAGACAAAAAAACGTATTTATGTCACAATGGCATTGAGTCTGTAGTTTGCTGGACTAATAAAAATTTCGTAAAACATGAACAATCTGTTCACATCAAAGTTCAAATTAGGTTTAGTGTCTTTGGTAACGCTGCCCTATGGCAGTGATCTGGAACAGTTAAGCTATCTATAGATCATTTTAAACGGCCCTTAGATCTACTGTTTCACATGTATTTAATATTATTTTGTACATTTCTGTAATTTCACACAATTTCTGTTTCTAGTACAAGAAACTAGTACTAGAAACTTTAGAAATAACAAGACATAATTCATTAGATTTTACACTGATGAACGAATTAAATACAAGTTTTTCAAGATCACCGCTATTACGTTTGTTTACAACGGCTGGCGCTGATTCATACGGGTGGCGTGGCAGTCCGGTCTGACTGAGTGTATAAATAATAAAGTTGGAGCGCGACTGGCCCATTCTCATTCTGACGTTGGTCGAAGCCACAAGTCTGCAGAGCAGAGTGTTTTTCCGCCGGGTGCGGAGTGAGTCAAGTGTTCCTGAGGATGCCTCGTGGAGATGCGAAACACGTGTCGAATTTCTTTTGGAGGTAACTCTTTAGGAATAGATTGGCGGAACTGTACTAAATATCTGTCCATCTGTTTAATGTTAAAAAATAAATGACAATTTTAACTTATTTATAACTGTAATTTAAAATGTAACTTTGGTTTGGGCAATATAAAGATTGTTCATAATTCATTAAATTTTATCTTCAGAATTATTATTTTCATCTTTACTTATATAATTGTATATTATTGTGTACATTTCAGTTATTCCATTTGTAAATTAATAACATTCAGATTTGAAATTTGATATCCTGTTACTTTAATGATATTACAAGAACATGGTAACCTTGATCTGATGCTGCAGCATCACCTGGAATCTGCAGGATACCCAACATCTCAACAAGTTACAACAGAGGCATTCTGTTTGGGCTTGTTATAATGGTCTTGATAGTTATAGACAGATGATATTTTTTTGACTCGGGGATTTTTTCATTTACACTTTGTAAATATTGACTACTATCAAAAATCATTGTATCCTTGTACATAGAAATCTGTAGTCAGGAAGATGCTCAGAGGAACTATTTTAATCATACAATGACATTCTTAATCAAAGGCAAAGTCAAAACATAGTCTATTTAATAAAACATGGAATATTTAAGTGAACTATGTGCTTAGTGGAAATAAATTTACCAAGCGCACGTGAAAGAAGTCTAAAGTCAGTAAGAATAAGAAAGAAAGTGGTCTGGTACCAAACCAACGGGTTTCACTGACCTCTATTAAAAATAGCTTCAAATCTTAATATTTATCAAATGAATATTGAAAAGCTGTTAAGAAATCTTTAAAATATCAAATGATTTGTTGACACACAGTGAGTAATAAAATAATACAAAATCAACCCTACTTAACATGTAGTGGAGGTATCCATACATTCCATTTGGTCAATGTTTTTATCTCATAACTTCATACGGGCAAGTAATACGTAATATCTGTGAAATTTTGTGATAAAACAAATTGCCTGCCAACAAGAGCTCTAATTAGAGGCAGACAGACAAACAGCAAAACTATAAGGGTTCCTTGTGGACTTCTGCGGGCCTAGCACAGCACGAGGAGAAATAGTCTTTCCCCCGTTTTTATCCACATGTGGTGGACAGGTGGTGGTGTATTTCCACTGACAGGTGGATAAAAATGTGGAAAGACTATTTCTCCTCGTGCCGTGCTAGGCCCGCTGAACTCTAAAAATGGAAAAAATATCCTTACAACTAAAATCCCCTGGCTCATTTCCCCAGTACACATCTCCTTAGATCTCCACATGCTTAGATCTTTGACATTGTCTAAGAGAGTTACTCAAGAGGCCTCCAAACATATTGAACATGCCCACGCTTTCCACAGTAGTCTAGTATGTGGTGGATTTGTACTGATGCGTACTTACTAATTTAACCTAAAAAGTCACAGCATTGTACTTACCTAGATAAACAGCCTACTTATATTACTATTAACTCCGTTACAAGAGCTAGCCACTGACTACTACGAAAATACTAATAGATTAGAAGCAAAATTATCTAAAGAGGCCCATATGAAAAGGCTGGCTATAAAGTAACCTTTTTTTCCTATAGTACTTACCTTCAGACTCTGTTTCTTGTTTGTAGGCATCAAGTATATAATTCTATGTTTGTAGGTAATTACTAGCACACAGCTGTTACAAAAACACGTCAGAAAGATGCCAGTTCTTCAATATTGGGCCAGATGCCCTTTAGTTTGCCCTAAAAACATGCTCTTATAGGTATTTGGCCCTAAAACTTATGTTTTTATATGGCTGTTCTAATTTCATCTCGTTCAAGTCAACTAGAGCACGAACAATATTGTAAAGTTCCAAGAATCCTTTTAGAAATAACATCAGAGTTCGACACAAACAAATCCAACATGTAGGTAGCAAGCAATGCTCTGTAGTATAGCTATGTAGAGTTCAAAGACCTTTTTATCAATTTTACAAGCTTCACAGATACTTGTCTCGTAATTAAGATGATAAATTAAGCTTTCTAAAGTAGATATCAGGCGATCATCGAGTAGAATGGAGCCATAGAGCCTTATAACATAATTATTTCTTAGAAGTAGCATGTTGGCACCCACGATCCAAGTTAGTCTGCGCGCAGTTATGGCCAAGTTATACATCAATCTGATGGTGAAATTACGTAGATTCATGCGTAAACTTACCGATGTTGTTGTATCGAACCCAAAGAAAGAATCTGCCATTGGAAATTTTCGTATATCATGGACATAAATGACATGACTTGTCACGCTACCTACAGAAAATCGCAATATGGTGGGCAGCGGCCATGACAGTTTTTGTGATCGTCCGTCAGATTATCCATAGAGCAATCGGTAGTGATGTAGTGTAGTGACCGCCTTTGAATACAGATTAAATGTATTATAGTTTTAAAAATAAACTAAAAAACACGCTTTAATAGAAAAGCAAACTAGAAAAAACAAAAATAATTTTCAATAATTTTAAATTAGGAATAGAGAAAAAAAAAACAAATATTTAATTGTAGAAAAGCGTGAAAAGCTATATATGATTTTTTAGATCCCCAGATCCCGAAATCAGATCCCAGAACTTGAAAATATGAGTTGCTCAAACAATTTTTCATCCCCTATTTTACCCCCTTCATAGTTGTTTTTTGAGATAAAAGTAGCCTATGTTCTTCCCCCGAATGCAATACATGTTCTTACCAAATTTCATCAAGATCCATTCAGCCGTTTAGCCGTGAAAACGTAACAAACAGACAGACAGAGACACTTTCGCATTTATAATATTGGTATGGATTTTTGCCATCTGTCCTTGATAAGTGTACAAAGTTTCAAATCAATCCAACGTTTTGAAAGGGGTGAAAATCACGTTCAAAGATTCCGTTATATAGATATGTAGATAGATACATACATACCAAGCTAGTAAAAGCGTGTTAGAAATAGCCGTATTATTCACAAAAGAAATCGGAGCAAAACCATTTTTCTGATAAATGTCCTACAGTGACTAGTGACTACAAATGCCTTTTTTTTTATCATCAATAAACTTACGTTTGACCACGATCTCGCCTGATGTTAAACGACGATGTGGCCGACGATGGGGCATGCAGGTCTAGAAGACACCTATTTACTCGAGACTTGAAAAGACCTAGATTGTAGTTTTCAGGAAAGACAAACGACGGCAAAGCATTCTTGGCATTCTTGGCCAATCCTTGGCTGTACGCATTATAAATGTGGAAGCAAAGCGCTCTGTTCGTAAGAGTGATAGGTTGACCAGATATGGATGGTATTGAGCGGTACGTCTGCTTGTCCTGGTGTGTAAAGGAGATGGTGGAATCAGTTCATGTAATTCCTGGGCACATTCTCCGAAATGTATCATATAAAAGATCGAGAGGCAAGCAACTTTATGACGGTGCTCGAGACTATGAAAATTAGTCTCAGCGTTAAGCTGTTCACCCATCATCCTCAATCCTCTACGCTCGATCGAGTCCAAGAAATCCTTCAATCGAGTCCTTTTAAGAAGATTAAACAGAAGAACAAGAAAGTAATCACCGTAATCAAATCCCACGGTCTTCCATGTGTAAAGCAATGCTTATGTCTATAGTTCCAGTCAGTGACTTAATTCAATCCACTTCTAGGAAAAGATTATATTAGCTTCTGCCCGCGGCTTCACACGCATAGTATATACATAAGTACATAAAAACCCTATGTCCAAATTTGATTGAAGCAAAACAAAAAAAAGAACTGTTGATCTGATTGCTACCAAACTTCACAGGATGGGTAGACCAATCTGAAGATTTTCTAGTTTATCGAAATCTGTCCAGCTGTTTCGTAGTCTATAGCGACAATACACACATCCCCTTTATTATACGACGGTGGGTTGAAAAGTTTCCGACCTCAACATGAAGATGGCAGCACTCGTAAATAAAAGCTAGTGCATTTCGTTATTCATCTGTTGACAGTTACTCACCAAAGTTTCAGCCATTTTGGACGCGCAGTTGTTAGCGTTTGAGTTGATGTAAGTGTTTTTAAGAAAATGGACAAATTCGAGTATCGAGCAGTCGTTAAATATTTGTTTTTGAAAGACATACGCCTACGCAATTCAAAGATGAATTGGATTCTGTATATAGGGACTCAGCACCATCATTTACCACAATTAAATATTGGGCAACTGAATATAAACTTTACCGTAGGAACTTGGGAAACGATGATGTAATTGGACGTCCAAAAACTGCGACTTCCGACGAAAACATCGCCAAAGCTCACCAAATGGTGCTAGTCGACCGCCGAATTAAAGTGAGAGATAGCAGAGGTTATGAACATGTCAAAAGAACGTGTTTATCTCATATTAAATCAACATTTAGACATGTGAAAGCGGTCCGCGCGTTTGGTGTCGCGTTTGCTCACATCAACGTCAACGCACCGTCTCCACCTCAGTGGTTGCCATGGCGAAAATCCACGAATTACAGTTTGATCTGCTTGACCATCCGCCTTACTCACCAGCTCTAGCCCCAAGCGACTTCTTTTTGTTCCGTCATCTAAAAATTGCGCTCAGAGGACAGAGATTTTCGTCAAATGAAGAAGCAATCACCTTTGTGAACAAGTGTTTGCCGAGAAAACGCCGAGTACTAGTTAGAAATAGTTACATAGACGGGTGTGTCGCTGGGAGAAGTGTGTAGAGTTACAATGAGACTATGTTAAAAAAAAAAAATGTTTGTCTGCAAAGTCGGTTTACGGACGATCGTTTAACGTGACAACGACATACGACATATGAAAAATAAGAACAACAACAGGTTTTAAAACTAAAACTTTACTAAATTACATGATATTAGTATAGCAGTTGTGACCCAATGTAAAAGTATAAGACTCATATATACCTATTTGTCTGCTTTGACATTCAGAAAGCTGTGTCAGAAAGACTATGTCTCCTCCTATAAAAGCTTTGACACAAGGCTTTGAAGCGTTATTTTAATAGGAATGGTACATCGAGCAAACCTACGAGCCACCATATTGTCTCCGACCGCTAGCGCCTTACATTCCCTCTCAATATCACACAGTCATCTTTAAGATTAGCAGTAAGTATGTGCCCAAGGTGCTTGAATTGCTTAACAATATATATCTAAGGCAGTTCCGTAAAGCCTCAAAGGTGGAACATTGTCAGGTGGTTTATTGCTTTCTGCAAGAACTACAATCTCGTTATTTTTGGTATTCTACAATAAACCATGCTTTTCAGCATAGGACTGACACAAATTCAAGAGGTGTCTTAGGACGCTAATTGATGGCCTCAGCAACACCATAACGCCAACATAGCTTATTATTAACTTTCATACCGTTAATAGAGCATCCCACGTTTCTGTAGCCGAGTTCAAGAAACAGTTTATTCATATACAGGTTGAAAAGCTTGAAATATGTAAGCCCCCCCTGTCTAACCCCGCATTCCAACCTATAACATTATTCACCTGATTTGCATATCAATTTTTACCAAAATTTGAAAGTACTTACCAGTCATCATCATATCAGCCTCTAGAAGTCCACTGCTGAACATAGGCCTACCCAATAGATTTCCAGGAAGAACGATTTTGAGCCCTCTCCATCCACCGATTTCCCGCGATCTTTACAATATCATCAGTCCATCGGGTGAGGGTCGTCCTACGCTTCGTTTTCCTGTCCTTACCAGTTACTTACCAGTTCTGGTGGCAAAATAGCTTTCGACTTATCCCACAAAAGCTGATAGAAGACCCTATCAAAAGCCATCGATAGATCTAAAAAACATGCATAAACTGGTGTTTTTCTATCGGTAGTGAATCTAATAAATATATAATGAATCTGTTATATCAAGCAATATCAGTTTATCAGTTTGAAGATTGAACGAACTGAACATACCTGAAGAACAGTAACTGAACTGCATTCACCACATCACTGCATTGATTGAGAGTGAGTACTCTATGGTATGTACGTACGTAAACAAAAACAAACTGGACTAACATTTTTACAAAAGTAAAGAAGATTTACATAAAGTCGCGTCGATTGGTATTTGCCGAACAAACAAGGAACAAAGTTCAATTCTCCAAGCCAAGCCAGCAAAAGAGTGGGTAAGTAACATGGATTTATCTTAACAGAATAAAACCAACATTTAATTACAAAAAAATCGATTGTTTGTAATTAAGTGAGATTATTTGTTCCTGTACTTACAATGAAATAGAATAGAATTATCTATCTACCTACCTACCTACCTACCTTCCTTAGTAAAGGTAATTATTAAATGTTATTTATAAAAGTGCTGTTTTAAACCTGTATTGGGTTCCTCTTTTTTTGATAAATAAGTAGGTAACGAGGGGTCAGTTTCTATAATCCGGTCGTTACTTATATCTGTGTGCCTTGCGTCGAGGATATCGTTTTATAGTACCTATTATAGTTCTATGGTATTATTAAAAAAAAAATATTAAGTATTTCTTTATTTCTATAGTTTTTTTTTTCTGTTCAATATTGAAAAAAATGTTTATTAGTATTTCAACCATAAAGTGAAGTGAAGCATAGTGAAGGCAAGACTGTTAGAATCACTATGTTTAAGGCTTTTCCCACAGCAGTGAAAAGTATCGATCAGCAATTGTCTTCAGGATGCTGTAGTGACTGTCCCTCAACCTGGAGATAAGGGTTCCAGATTCTTTATGAATTACTGCACCGAGTTTGTTACTGTCCACAAACATCCCAAAAAAAACTCAGGGTTGCCAGTTAGTTTATGGTGTGCTTGACCTGCAAGTTTCCCATGTAGATATACTGGCACTGGCAATATACTTTCAACAGAATGACATTTACTTGTTCTGTACAACAAGAAAACCAGTGAGGCAACATCTTACCTCTAACCGCTAGAGCTCTAAGCTTCCTTTCAATATAAGATCATCTGTACGGTTGTTGGCAATGATATGTCCTGGATATTTAAATTTATTTACTCTTCACATTCCATTAAAAGTTATTTGAAGATGGTATTATCTAATATTTGCGAAGGGCCCTGAAGGGCCATGTTGTCGGCTTACTGTTAAAAGTAAGTAACCACCAAAAATAAAAGGTTGGGAAAACACATAGTAAGTTTTAATAAATAAATATAATAATAATAAATATTAAACGCCATAGATTATTTACATGTATTTATGCTCAAAAACAAAGTTACTGTACTGTAATAAATTATTTTTAATACAAACTATAAAAAATAACTGGTTTCTCAAAAAAACAAATGTTTAAACAACGCGTGACAAATGTGACATCGCTTTCATGTTAACAAAAAATACTTTTAATATGAAATAAAAAACTTCTTCATAACCAAACAAATAATTAGTTAGTTCTAAGCTTACATTAAAACACGTTTTAACAATAAAATGGCACATAAATCAATTGGGTGTAAAAATGTAGTAGCAAAACAATTATCCTATTAATACTGATATAAACTATTCTTATCAATCACTTATCAGTTAAGTGTAGACTTAGGTACACTACAATTTTCAATACCTAATTTAAAATTTACAATCAGACTTCAATCAATTCTTAGTTCAAAGTGATCCTTGTGATTGTATTGAATAAATCATCTTTTGACTTTTACTTTGACTTTGACTTATATCTTTAATACTAAATGAATACTCATAATTAGAGACCGGATAATATGCAAATGCTTATTGCATATTACGACTTAGGGTCAGCGCAGACAGAGAGGAGCGCAGCGGAGAGGATTTTATTAAGGCACTCGAAAATCAACTTTAAAATTATTGAAATAAAATGCATATATGCTTGAACCTGACTCGCGCGTCCTCGAAGATACGCTGGTTGGTAGCCCCGCTCGCTAATAAACTCGCTAAAAAACTAATAAACACTACAAAGCATTTTTATTATGTTTTTTTGTTGGCCCTACTTACGCCAAAACGCTTTGTTTTTATCAAAAATCGTGGATATTCAGATAAATGCTATTTTATTTTGCTCTATATAATTATAATTTGTCTGCTGACGCTCCTTGGTAGTCATTGTCACGGACACGACTCGGCCCGAAGTATGCCGGTGACGCACGACAGTGGTCTCGCTCGCGCTACTGTCGAAACAAATCGATTTGTCTCTGTCCTTCAGTAGTGTTCAACGTAAAATATGGAATTACAGCTGTGTGAGTGTTTGTGCATGTGGTTGTGCATCATGCCTATAATTTCACTGACGAATGAATGGTCGTGCCCCATCTTCCGCTTATTTGTTTTCATCAAAGTTGAAAACTGAGCTTTTTAAAATAAAAAACATTAAAAAATATGACTTTGTATTTTTTTTGTTATATTGTATGCATATTTTGGCCCTTTTTATGGATTTTAGTGCATATTTTAGTGATTTTACTTGCATATTTGAATGCATAGTTTCGGTATTTTATGTTGCATATAGTCCGGTCTCTACTCATAATCATAACTATTCATTTTTAAGTAAATACCTGAACATGACATGCGTCTGAATCTTCAAAATAACCTGTACCCTCCTTATCAGGTATGTTTTGATAGCAATTGATAAGATTGATTGATATTGCACACGATGTCTAAGAGACGGTTATTTTTAAGAAGTTTTCTTTCAACTACGTAGTAATGTTATCATTAATCACTACAAAACCGATCACAAAGGACGTATTTTTTGCTTAGAACCAAAACAGTGCAGTAATGTTATATGAAATCTCATTATTGCACTGTTTTTCATTATTGCACTGTGTTTTACTTTTTATTTAGATATAAATTTACCACAGAGGTTTAATATCTCCCATTAAGTTTAATATAAAATGTTTGCATTGGATCAAAAAGAGACTGGCTGATAATAAAAATCGGCTGAATAAAACCGCCTTGGTGAAAAAAAAAAAACAAATGGCGCGCATTTCGTGCCATTGTAAAACTTTGATTCTTCATATTTTTAGTTCGAGTAGGTATATTTTATCACAGTAGGTACCTAGATTGGTAGTTGAAAGAAAAGTAAATTACGCACCTTGCTAAAGAGAGTAATTAATGCACTCGTGTTAATTCAGTGTCCTCGCTTGCGCTCGGGCACCAACATAACACTCGTGCATTAATAACTCACTTTGCGCTCGGTGCACAATCTACTATTATATAACAAGTGCATAGAACAAGACATAGAACAGTAGCTAAGACAAATAGTTGTCTAACTGAAAGAACTTCGCATTGTTGTAAAAGGAGTTTAGTGGGAATTTCCTTGGTCTAGAGGACATCATTTTAAGGACAGCCCGCAGAGCCCGCTCCACTCTAAGCATCTTAGTTTTGATGTAACCGCCCCATACAGTGATGCAGTAGCTCAAGATAAATTGCGCGAGAGCAAAGTAAACTATTTTCAAAGTATCTGGCCCCAAAGTAAGCAGAGCTTGTGTTATGGGTACCACATGACTGATATACTACTTTACATACCTTATATTTTTTAAATACGTACTTATTAGACATAGAAACACCCAGACGCGAGAGAAATACTTGCAGATCATACAATCATTTGTCACGCGTCTCAACCGAACCTTGGCCCACTGCGCCACAGAGGTCGTCATTTATCTTATTGACCATCAGAACCAAAAGATCGATTCTGAATCAAGTTGTTCCTCAAGTCTTGTAGATCCAACATGTCAGTGTTAGCTATTACTATAGGTTCGCATGGTTTCTTGATAGCAGTTTTTCTTTGCGTTTCTGTGCGATCTTGCTAATCTTATAACATAGCAAACATCGAATAAACAGGCATTTAACGCATTTGATTATCAATGGCACTATGCATGCTATCTACTTTCCTGTGAGTGTGGCCAGACTTGAGTTATTGTTTTCAATCACTTCAAGACGCGTCTGAACCAAATATCCCTGGAAGCATAGAAGGAATTGGTATTGACTCGCCTGTCAGCTCAGTTGCAACGTCAGGCTGAGACTGTGACTGAGACTTGTTGGTCGAAGCAACAAGTCTGCAGAGCAGAGTGCTTTTTCGTCGGGGTGCGGAGTGAGTCAAGTCTTCCTGAGGATGCCTCGTGGAGGGGCGAAACACGTGTCGAATTTCTTTTGGACGTAACTCTTTAGGAATAGATTGGCGGAATAGTACTATATATTTGTCCATCTGTTTAATGTTTTGTAATGGATTTCCGAAAAGTCACGCCTGAATCAATTATATAGTTGTTTATGTACTTTTCATGTCCTGACGTAACGAAAAGGTATAATAATACTATTTTTCAACACACTTGCTCATAAAGTGGCTCTATGGTCACCGCAATTAAAATTAGCAATTACCCATAATCAAACTGTGACTTTTTAACCCTTCAGTCCCGAACAAATTATAGTTAAAAAATTTTGGCAGCACTAGCACTAGATTCTAAACTAGGCTAGACTAGACTAAAGTAGCGGCAAAAATACTGCATTGTACAAAATATGTAATAACTCTACAACCAAACCATATTTTATCATTCTGTAAAAAACAATGTACTAATAGATATATTACCTATCTATCAGGCATAAAAGTAACGTGTTTAGTCAAATACTATAGTTTATAATAAATAGGTAGTAATAGGTAGTAATAAATCACTTCGAAATCAGTAGCATGGCAACGAACTTTTTCCCGCCTTATCTAGAAGTTATTACTATGTATTTCTTACAATTGATTATCCAAAAATACTAATTGCTATAACTCACTAGTGAGTTATAGTTTTTTTTTTAAATTTTATTATTGTTTCTTTTTTTTTCAGGTTGCTTTAATATTTGGTGTAACTGGTGCCTGTAGGATACAAGAATTAACAAATATAACCGTAAAAAACATAGAGAACCATGGCCAGATGCTTTTAGTGAAGATACCTATCACGAAAAATAAAATACCGAGGTCATTCACCATACACGGTCCATTCTATGACATTGTTAAGAAGTATGAATGTTTGCGGTCACCAAAAGCAAAAACTGACCGTTTCTTTCGAAATTACCAGAATGATAAATGTACCTGTCAGCCTATAGGTATAAACAAATTTGGTTCTATGCCTAAAGACATAGTTTCAGAAGAACTTCAGCTACATTGCTGGCTAATTCAGGAGCTGATATAATGACTTTGAAGCGGCATGGTGGGTGGCGATCTAGCAATGTAGCAGAATCATACGTATTCCATACAAAACAAGAAGGAAATTTGTGCAAAAATCACAAAAAGAATTAAACTTGATTCTGAGGCGCTTCCTACTGACGAAACACCAAGTACATCCAATGATTGGATTTCACCTACCTACACGAATAATGAGCCATCTCAAATTACAATAGAACCTGAAAGTATTTCAATAAATAATCTATCTAATGAGACCGCTAAGCCATCAAAAACAGTTAATTATAATTTTACTAACTGCACATTTACTAATTGTTTCTCTAATTAAACTTTTTATCTACTAAATAAAATGAGTTATTTTATTCACAAGTGTGTTGAAAAACGTTGTATGATACACGTGTGTATTGATGATTACCGTCCTCGGCTATTTTAAGCTCTCCCACACGACACAGAGGGGACTAATTAGCACAAAACTATAGCAATTTATTACCTACTATTTTTATTATTATTATTTTTTATATTTTTTCCGTCATCGGCTCTCTTAAGACCCTCACCTAACGGCTCGGGTCTCAATGGCGCCTCAGCGGTAATCACCAACATTACACACTAGTACCATAATGTACTATTTCAACACACTTGCTCATAAAGTGGCTCTATGGTCACCGCAATTAGGCACAGAATGACACCCATAATCAAACTGTGACTTTTTCATTGCTATAACTCACTAGTGAGTTATAGTTTTTTTTTAAATTTTATTGGTTGAGGTGCTTTGTTCTTAAAAAAGTTTTTATTCAAAAAAAGATCGTGTTTAATAGAACAAATAAATTAATGTTCCTATTGCTTGCTCATTTCATGCAACTTCTTATTTAAATAGATAATTTTAATTCGTACGTGTCTAATAAATAAAACATTCACTCAAATATAAATTTTGTTTTCTCTGTAATAAAAGAAAACTTTAAATTCCCCATTTTGTACGTGGCAGAATAAGCGCAAACCCTATGCGCTGAAAATAAAAAAAAAACCTCATCCCTTTAGTCTGTGGCTGATCGCAATGCGTGCGCATAGGAAAACTGGTTAATTTTTCCTGCCATAGCGAATCATTTTTCACAACTCTTTTTCACTGTTGAAATTAAACTTTTTATCTACTAAATAAAATGAGTTTTTATTGTTATTTTATTCACAAGTGTGTTGAAAAACGTCGTATGATACACGTGTGTATTGATGATTACCGTCCTCGGCTCTCTTAAGCTCTCCCACACGACACAGAGGGGACTAATTAGCACAAAACTATAGCAATTTATTACCTACTGTTTTTATTATTTTAATTTTTTATATTTTTTATTTTCTCTTGTTTTGTTTCTGTTGTCTGTTTTTTTCTTTATCTACAATGTATTTTTTCCGTCATCGGCTCTCTTAAGACCCTCACCTAACGGCTCGGGTCTCAATGGCGCCTCAGCGGTAATCACCATCATTACACACTAGTACCATAATGTACTATTATATCTCATGTTTTAGTTCTTAAGTACATTGGTGGCAATTCGGTTGGTTATTTCTAAAATTAGGAATTGTCTAAAATATATTTTAGTTAGTCATAGCATTTGTAAAACCTATTCGGTTGGTACCATCTAACTAAATAATGAACGCTTAATTAAATTAGATAAAATTAAATTAGGATAAGTTGGTAACAGCAGAATACCAAAGTTTCATTTGACAGTCTAAACCTAATTTTAGCTAAAATTAGTTAGGTTGGTGCCTACAGAATTGAGGCCAGTGGCCTCAATTCTTATGCCTAAGGTGGATAAATGTTGAAGGTGGAAAAAAATGAAGGTGTCGCGGGACATACGTTTGGAATGAGGTCCCTTTCGTATGCAGGGTTGGCATTAATCATTAACGTGCCGGGCTCTCATTCTCTCTACCCACACCCTCCTTGTGTCGTGTTTCTCATTGCTGAGGGTCGTGACCTCCGCGAATCATTCCTTGGACGATCTTTTTCCAGTTTCTTCGGTCTTAGGAATTGTGTTCTTTCGTGAACAGTGCGCGGCTTTCGTGACGTTCTTGTTGGTGGTGTCCCGGATCTGGTCTGTCCACTGCATTGGACTTTTTCCCCTTGGTCGCCTTCCCTGTATCTTTCCTGTCACCAGGAGCTTTTCTAGGCTGTCGTTCTTCCTTCTGGCCATGTGCCCGAAGAAGTCGAAGGTGCTTGGGAGGCAGATCTTTGATAGCCTTACGGTGATTCTCACTTCACGCAGAATAGACACATTTGTGCGCTGTCCAGGGTACTCTTAGCATTCTCCTCGATGCGTGTACATCAGCTTTTTTGAGGGTCCACGTTTCAGCGCCATAGCATTTCTACCCACCCACACCTCTCTTTAATTTTGATTACTGATGCAATAAATAACTACACTCGAGAGCATAGAAATCGCACATAGGGGAATTTTCCTGCATATTGATTTCGACACTTGTTTTTTTAAATTAAAGGTTGGTTGCAAATATAACTTAAATTAAATTAAAGTACACACTGTTAGCTTCCTAAAACCCATAATGTCTGGCCTTGACCTTCCAAATTTCAATCATCCCTTATCGTTTTATACCTGCTCAAAGTCCCACAAACCGCGCTACTTGAAACGAGTGAATTTAGACCATTCCATTGTTAAGCCGCCACTGCTAAGATTTGGAAGGTCAAGGCCAGACATTATGGGTTTTTAGGAAGCTAACAGTGTTTACTTTAATTTAATTCAAGTTATATTTGCAACCAACCTTTAATTTAAAAAAAAACAAGTGTCGAAATCAAAATGCAGGAAAATTCCCCTATGTGCGATTTCTATGCTCTCAAGTGTATATTCATATATATGTATATATATATATATATATATATATATATATATATATATATATATATATACATATATATATATATGTATATATATATATATATATATATATATATATATGTGTGTGTGGGACTAGTTATCGGTCTCCTTTATTCTCTCCTTCTCTTACGGTTTTTCGTAACGCGTTACATTTTTGCTCGGTTAGGTCTTCTCGCCAAACCGCGATAAGGATATTCGTTCCAAAAACCCTATCTAAAAATCTTTGTAGGTATACAGTGAAATAATTAAGTTTATTCTCTTCTGTTATATGTATTACACATAATATGCGACTATTGCAAGGCTTGTTTTTAAAGAGTTTTTACCACCCTATGTAGTAGTTACATAATTGTTGATTTACTCCAAACAGCACTTTTTCTGCATCCATTGTCCACATGCAGTACCTATACCTACGTACCTACTGATAAATAATTCATGTTTAAAGTTGTGTTTAGGCACTAATTGTGTGCTTTGTTATGATTTTGTATTGATTTTCTATAAATTAAGTGCCATCCTTACCTACTTCCTTTTCTTACTAATATTATAAACGCGAAAGTTTGTATGTATGTTTGTTACTCTTTCACGCAAAACTACTGAATGGATTTTAATGAAACTTTACAATAATATAGCTTATACATCAGAATAACACATAGGCTATAATTTATAAAGATATTGTGTGAATTGTCCACAATATAACGATAAGTGTCAAGTAGGTAATAGGAAAAAAATCTGCCATCTGAGAGCTATTCTGGCGTGCGCTGCAAAAACCGTTAGAATTACACGAGGTACTAATCCTGCGCAGACGAAGTCGCGGGCACCAGCTTAGATAAGTCTTAATAAATATTTCATTAGCATTATTATATCTCGTCATTTAGATAATGTAATAAAATTATGATCGCTAAGTAATCATGTGAATGAATCCCTCTTCTAACAAAGAACTGCAAATAATTAGGTAGGTTTGGTATCAAGTCGGTAGGTAGGTACTTTAGGTAGGTAGGTAGGTACATAGAAATATGGAATAGATAGAAAACTCTTTATTGACTACCACATGGAATATTACAATAACAATAACTAAACTTATTTAAGGCAATACAATGGGCGGCCTTATCGCTAATAGCGATCTCTACCAGGCAACCGTTGGATGGACTGGACTATAAAAAAACAGAAGGGGCATTTAGGTGTGGTGTATTTTTATAATTACATACTTACATATATGTATAAACTAAACAAATACTGATATAAATATATATATACATACATATGTACTCAATATATATAATAATAAAGATAAACAGTATAAAAAATCAACAATACAGAAATGACTACGTTTGACAGCACGACAAATATAGTTTCATGACCATGTTTTTGAAGATGGGAGAGTCTTGGCCTTATGAATCATAGATTATCATTATTACACAGAAGCGCAGAGACGCAGAAGTCTTCGAGTTTGATTCCCGCCGCGGGACATGTTTGTATGATCTGCAAATATTTTTCTGGGTCTGGGTGTGTTTCCATGTAAAGTACTAAAAAGCGTAAAAGTACTTTTTTACTTACTTCAAACAAAGAAGGTTCTCAATTCGGTTGTATTTTTAACAGACTTCAAAAAAGGAGGAGCTTCTCTATTCGTCGGAATCTGTTTTTTTTAGTTTATGTATGTTCACGGATTACTCAAAGACGCCTGAAACGATTTAGATTTTTTTTTGTTTCAAAATTTCAAAGTTTGTTTCAAATTTACACATCGATGATATTTTCATCGATGACCTCGCTGTCTCATTAGAGCATAGATGTAACAAAATACATATACTTTACACTAAAACTTTTTCTTTTTAGTTTTTAAAACGTAATTATTATGGACTCAAATTTCATTCAATGAAGTCAGTTTTTTAAACGTAATTATAATATCAGAATTCTTTGTTTTAGATATTATGGAAGCAAATATATCTTGCCAGGTGACTGTAACTGAAGGTATCCTGCAAGGCAAAGAGTGTAAGACATTCTATGGAAAGACGTTCTACAGCTTTGAAGGCATACCTTACGCTAAGCCACCTGTGGGGAATCTGAGGTTTAGAGTAAGTACTAAAAAATCACCCAACAGACTTACACAGTATTGTAGTGCTCGCAAAATCGTTGTTTCTACAACGTAACAGATCAATTCAATTCAATAACTCTTTATTCAATAATATTCGTCTTCTTACATGCTAGTGAATCTAGGTGCCGGGTCCTCCTAACCCCAGGTCAAGAAGAATCCGGCAAGAAACTCGTCTGGTCTTAACACTTTTTTGTATGATCCTTGACAATTTTGTTACGGATGCCGAGTCGAGTTGGAGCAGATTCTTCCCAAGCTTTTTTGTCATCTAAATAATCAAATATTTTATAATATGCTTTAATATACAGTTTCTGTTTAATTACGTTTTTAAATTTGCCAATCGGCAAATCTAACACATCGCTTGGGACCTTGTTATAGAAGCGTACACTTTGCCCTATAAAAGACTTATTAACTTTAGCAAGCCTAACAGTGCGAAAAACGATGATGAAGATAAGCAACGATCTGCAAGGTTAGTAAATACCTTGATGGGTATTTTAGATAAAATAATAATAAGTACTTGAATGATCGAGCTTTGCTCGGTATAAAACACGAATAAAACGACGTTTTCTAAAAATGAAACCTAGCTAGATGGATTTATCGCCCCCGAAACCCCCTGCATACTAAATTTCATGAAAATCGTTAGGAGCCGTTACAGAGATTCAGATTTTAAATATACGACGACCTCTGTGGCGCAGTGGGCTAAGGTCAGGATAAAACGCAGAAGGTTGCGCGTTGGATTCCGCCGCACAAATGTATGAATGATCTGCAAGTATTTGTCTTGGGTCTGGGTGTTTCTATGTATAATATGCATGTATTTACAAAACATATATATATTAGTAGTATATCAGTCATGTGTAAATGACTAGCTCGAATGCATCCAGATCGTCTCACCACCTTTTCCTGGGTCCGCCGCGTTGTCGACTATCGGGCACCTACTGAGTGACGAGCTCTGCCCAACGTTCTGGATGCATTCGAGTCACATGACCTGCCCATTTTAAACGTCCAGTCCTTGTACCTACATCCGCTATGCAAGTTTTCGATGGGATATCGGTATTTCGGACCCTATCCGTTCTTTTGATACCCAAAACACTGCGCTCTATAGCTCTCTGCGCTCTATGGCATATTTTGAGCTCAGATTTTTGTGACTCTGTCAAAGACCATGTCTGTGCACCGCTGCAATTTATTATCTAATACCTTAAAACGAGAAATTGTTGTATATATAAATAAATAATCCCGGACATTTCACACAGCATGATCTGGCCCCAAAGTAAGCAGAGCTTGTGTTATGGGTACGAGATTACTGATATACTACTTACATACTTTTTTTTTAAATAATGATGTTAATGATGAATTAAACGCTAGATATATCAGATCAAAATGGCCAACAAAATAATACGTGAGTAAAACCCGTATTTATCTAAGTATTTAGTGCAACTCACGAAAGTTTTGAAAGTGAAACGGTTGTATATATTTATTTATTTAATCTTGTATATATATATATATTTATTTTTTATGTTTGTTACCTCAAAACGCCGTTATTAGGTAATGCGTTGATTTGATTCATTCTTTTTTTTATGGGATAGTATATACTTTCCAATTGGTCCTATAGAAATTTCATCAAAATCTGTTCAGTAGTTTGGGTTTTAAATGAATATACCTGGAAAAAATATGTCATCCAAGTAAACGGAGTTTCATATATGGGAAAAAAAACGAATTGAAAAAATATGTCATCCAAGTAAACGGAGTTTCATATTTGGAAAAAAAAAACGAATTGAAAAAATATGTCATCCAAGTAAACGGAGTTTGATATTTGGGAAAAAAAACGAATTGAAAACATCCTGTTTTTTGAAGTCGGTTAAAATAGAAAAGGTTATCAATTCGGTTGTATTTTTATGGGCTCAAATTTCGTTCTATGTACATAGTCGGTTTTCTTTTTTAGTTATTAAAACGTATTTATTGTACGCTAATATCCCTGCTGTGGACGAATTTTCGCCTGTAGGGCGATTATAATGAATGTTATTCATCATTCCAGGACCCACAACCTCTAGAGCCTTGGACAGGAATCCTAGACGCGACCGAACCAGGAAATAAATGTATACAGTCAAATCCGTACTCTGGCACGCCATTAGCCGGCTCTGAAGACTGCCTGTACCTAAACATATACACACCAGTGTTGCCACGCGAAAAAATAGCTAAACTACCCGTATGTTTTTTCGTACACGGCGGTAGACTTATTATTGGCTATGGCAACTATTACACGCCTGATTACTTATTAAAACATGACGTTATTTTAGTTACATTAAATTATAGGTTGCATATATTAGGTTGGTTATGTCTGGATATACCAGAATGCCCGGGGAATGCTGGTCTGAAAGACACTGTAATGGCTTTAAGATGGGTTAATAGAAACATAGGGTTTTTTAATGGTGATTGTAGAAATGTTACAGTGTATGGGGAAAGCGCAGGAGCGGGTATTGTTACATCGTATCTTACCTCTGATATGACTGTTGGATTATATAATAAAGTTATAGCACAGTCTGGTAATAGTTTAGCTGACTTGTATATGGTCGCTGATGATCCTATAGCAAAAGCCAGAAACATAGCATCACTAATGGGGAAGGATTTGACGGATAAAAGGGAGATTTTCGAATTCTTCTCTGAAGCTTCTGTGGATGATTTAGTCATAGCGTTTGCAACTGCCGAACTAAGCAAACCCAAGTCTATTTTACCAGCATATTTACTACCAGTGGTTGAGAAGAAATTTGACGGTGTTGAAAGGTTTTTTGCTGAGCATCCAAGAATATCGATAAGTCAGAACAGGTATCAAAAAGTCCCCGTTTTGTCATGTGTAAACTCTCATGAAGGGGCTATCTTCTTTAGAGATGATGAAGGCAATATTCGGTATGAAGAGGATTTTTATTACTTCATACCGAGATTCGCGTTACTAGATAAAGGAACAACCAAAGCGTTAGAATATCAGAATAAAATACGTCAATATTATATACAAGATAGGAAATTAGGTGATGATGTAAAAAATGAGTACATTAACATGATTTCTGATGCATTTTTCTTAAGAGATATTATGTTTTTCACCGAAATGATGTCTCGACAGTCTGATCAGACGTATCTGTTGAAATTTAGTTACACTGGCAACATGCATACAAGAGTAATGTCTACTATAGGAGTGAAGGGAGCTACGCACGGAGATATGATACAGTACCAATTCTACAGAGGGAGCAAAGCGAGCAAGTGTACAAAGAAGGATTTGGAGATAGTCGAGTTTCTAAGCGAAGCGTTCTGCAATTTTGCTAAAAATGGGTAAGTTGATATCACTCATTTCTTGTCATCAACTTTCTGCAACTGTTACTTATGCTGGGTTTACATTCAACCATCTGTCAGTTATTTCTTCTGTCAGAAAAGAAACGGTTCGTTCTGATTAAATTTTAGTTATAATTCAGTTATTAATTAGATTTCCTACTTATATTATACTAGCTGGTGCTCGCGACTTCGTCTGCGCAGGATTAGTACTTCGTGTAATTTCTAACGGTTTTTGCAGCGCACGCCAGAATAGCTCGCAGATGGCAGATTTATTTCCTACTTATTTGTCACTGGTCGTTATATTGGACAATTCACACAATATCTTTATAAATTATAGCCTATGTGTTGTTCTGATGTATAAGCTATATTATTGTAAAGTTTCATTAAAATCCATTCAGTAGTTTTGGCGTGAAATAGTAACAAACATACATACAAACTAACTTTTCGAACTCGGCGATTCCTTGGAGGGTGCTGACTTTGCTACACAATTTATAAATTCACTTGTTTTGAGGCTTCTGTAATTCACAAGGAACTCGAAATCTTATAGTTTCGCTATGTCCGTCTGTCTGTCAGTCTATCTGTTTGTCCGAAAAATAATATCATCATGCTAATTATTAGTGGCCCCTACAAAGTATAAGGCATATCGTTAGATAGGTCTTTTAAAATTACTACGAGGTTTCTTAAATAGTTTTTCGATACATATATTTGTTTGATAAATATGCGCTTGACAAGTTTATTTGACGACCTCTGCGGCCTTGTGGGCCAAGGTCCGGCTGAAACGCAGATGGTTGCGAGTTCGATTCCCGCCTCGGCACAAATGTTTGTATGATCTGCAAGTATTTTGGGTCTGGGTGGTTCTATGTATAATATGTATGTCTTTACAAAAAAAAGTATATAAGTAGTATAACAGTCATGTGGTAGGCACCCATAACACAAGTTCTGCTTATTTTGGTGCCAGATAATGCTGTGTGATATGTGAAATGTCCGGCATTTTTTTTTTTTTTTTCTTTGCAGTGTATAAATAAATCAATAAATATTGGTGTGGTAGATGGTGTTGTGTGCATTACACAACACCATCTACCCCCAAACTAAGCATAGCTTATATTATGGTGACCAGATGACTGATAGAATACTTATATAGGTATATTTTTAAATACATACTTATGATACTTTATAACACCAAGACACAGAACAAACATCTAATCGCACAAAGCATTGCTATTCAACGTGGCAACGCCGCCAGAATCTTGGGAACGCTGCCCTCTGGCAGTGATCTGGATCAGTTGAGCTATCTATAGATCGTTTTAAACGGTCCTTAGATAGCTCAACTGATTCACATGTATTTTATAATATTGTATAGTTCTGTACATTTCTGTAGTTATTTTTGGAAATAAATCGTACAAATGTTTTTCCTGGAAGTGAATCGAACACAACACAGCGCAGAAATAACTAATTAAAATTTTGTGATGAAAATAAATATTTTCTATTTTCTGTTTATGTTTCTTTTTCAGAATACCAACATGGTCCAATCAACATACAAAATGGCTGCCGTACACAACAGCTGACAGGCGTACATTAGTCGTAGACGACGTTATAACTTGCCCGGCTGATGTAGACAGAGATAGGTATGAGTTTTGTATTCAGCTCTTAAGAAACCAGTGTAAACTATAGTGCTATTATTGGTGGCAATTCGGTTGGTTCATTTCTATAATTAGGAATTGTCTAAAATATATTTAAGTTAGTATATTTTACACCTATTCGGTTGATATCATCTAACTAAATTAGGAACGCTTAATTAAATTACATAAAATTAAATTAGGATAAGTTGGTAACAGCAGAATACCAAAGTGACATTTGACAGTTCTAAACCTAATTGTAGCTAAAATTAGTTAGGCTGGTGTCAACAGAATCGAGGTCACTGACTCTCAGAGGCTGTAGGTTGTGGGTCCGACATAACGACAAACATTTGTGTGATGAACATAGAAGTTTCTTCTTTGTTCTTCCGTGGGTGTATGGTATAAGCTGTCTCCATTAATAGGTAGTTATAAATAGCGACTTGTTCATCCGGGTACCTTTGTACCTTTAAAGTATGTCATTTTGTTTTCAAAACTTTCGTGAGTTGTACAATACATTTTGATAAACACGAGCTTTACTCACGTATTATTTTGTCGATGGAGGCTCCGACACTGTTTCGATTCATCTAGAGAATCTCGCACCGTGCGAACCGTGAACTCGAACGGCAACGAGCGGACCGCGGATCAAACTCACCCTGATGAAGACAATCGACAAAATAATACGTGAGTGTTTATCTAAATGTATGTCATTTCGTTTTTGCAACATATACCTAAATATACTAGCTGGTGCCCGCGACTTCGTCTGCGTGTAATTCTGACGGGTTTTGCAGCGCACGCCAGAATAGCTCGCAGATGACAATTTTTTTCCTGCTTGCTTAACACTAATCGTTATATTTTGGACAATTCACGCAATAGCTTTATAAATTATAGCCTATTTGTTATTCTGATGTATAAGCTAAATTATTGTAAAGTTTCATTAAAATCCATTTAGTACTTTTCGCATGAAAGAGTAACAAACATACATACAAACTTTCGCGTTTATAATATTATATAGTAAGGAAGTAAAGATAGTAAGGATAAATAATTCCGGACACTTCTTACAGCTTCACCTGGCCCCAAAGTAAGTAGAGCTTGTGATACAGGTACCATTATGACTGATATACCTACTACTTAGGTACCTAATAATATACTTTTTTTGTATTTTTTGTATACATACGTTATAATACACAGAAAAGACCCAATATCAAGTATTCTCACAATAATTTGGTTCTGGTAGTTCTAGCTACCAGAAGTTCTAGCTACTTATTTAGTTTGTGGCTTAGATGGTGCTGTGTTAATTTTCTATTAATATTAATATTTTCTTATTATGTTCTTTCAAAGAGTGGTGAAAGGATTAAAATATGACGATCTCTGTGGCGCAATAGGCTACGGTCCGACTGAGACGCAGAAGGTTGCGGGTTCGATTCCCGCCGCGGGACAAATGTTTGTATGATCTGCAAGTATTTGTCTCGGGAAAAAAAAAGTTTATACGTATATCAGTAAAGAGTAAAGTATAGATGTACACAAGCTCTGCTTACTTTGGGGCCAGATGATGCTATATGAATTGTCCGGCATTATTATTATTAAAATGCATCTCAGATGCACATTTCGTATAAAAAGTTTTCTTTAATTTTTAGTTTAGAATATTTTTAACAATCATATTTATAACTCAATAGCTCTTTAAAGCATAATTTTATTATAAGTACACCGGTTATTATGATTTCGTTATATTTATTTGTTGGTAATGGTACTTAATTTTATGATAACATAAGAAGTTTTTTTTAAATAAGTACAATTAATTAGTAATAGGTTGTAACTACAGTCTACTCCCACCTGTTCTGTTGAATAGTTCTGTTGGCAGAACTATTGGGTTTTTTTTACCATTAATCTGTTCACGAATCTTGTGACATGAAATTCAGATCGAAACCAGTTAGTTAGGTTATGTTAGAGTATAGAAAACGATGCGCATGGCGAGCGAGCAAAGCGAGCGTGACGCGGCAGCGGCCGCCGAAGCGCCAGAAGAATATAGTTCGTCTGTCAATGAGATTGAAGCCAGGTGTAAAGCATAGTCTTATAAGTCACAGAACTAATGGGAAAAAAATCCTAATAGTTCTGCCAACAAAACTATTCAACAGAACAGGTGGGAACAGACGGTAACTACGTAGGTGTAGGTAGGTGCAACCAAAGACGTTCTATAGGGTTCTGAAGTCGACAAGGAACTCCTATGGTTTCGCTATGTTTTTTATACCATAATGGTGGCCAACAAGCTTACGGCCCGCCTGATGGTAAGCGGTCACTGAAGCTTAAGGACGACGAACACCAGGAGCATCATGCGCGTTGCTCACCTTTGAGAAACATATCAACTCCCCTCTACAATTGTTACAAGTTTAAAGAAATAAATATCTATCTATCTATCTATCTAGAAATACCCCATACTGTATTCCCCCGGGAAAACCTCGGCTCATTCCACAACCGAAGCGTTTGCGGGAGGAAATTCCTCTGAAACATCAGTATGCGCGACAATTTAGGTTGTACGGATAAATACCCTGCCCAGTCCGAATCTCTTTGCCTGTCTGTCCATCTGTCTGTAAATCTGTCTCTTAATCAAAGCTCTTGCATACTTGCAAAACTTCTTTAGCATCGTTGTGATTTGAAAGTCGATGAAACGAAAAAGCGACAGTAAAAGGAGACGGACGCATAAATTCATAAGATTTAACGTGGGAGAAAATGAGATAGGAAGCATTATACAGTGTTTCTTATATTCGTGGTTCTAACATTTTTAAAGGTTTCACTTTTACCACGTGTGAATTGCACACATGTTATTTTTTATGTTTGTTACCTCATACCGTCATTTATGAACCGATTTTTAAAAATCTGATTACATGTGAAAGGATATACTTCCCGATTGGTTCCATATAAATTTCATAAAAATCGGTTCAGTAGTTAGGTATATGTCAATATGGATGACACGAAATTTTAATATTTTTCTTTTTTCTTGTCTTTTTAGTTTTTAAAACGTAATTATTAATATTCTTGACAGTTATTTATTTTTATTAATTTAAATATTAGTATAAACCAAAGACCAAAGAACTGTCCTTCGTATAAGCATTGCCATTCAACTTAGCAATGTCGCTAGTATCTTGTTGACGATGCCCTTTAGCAGTGATCTGGATCGGTCTTGCTATCTATTTGTGTGATAAACATAGCTATTTGTACTGTGTAAAGTGAAATATTTAAAGATAGTTTTAAGCGGTCCTTAGATAGCTTAATTGTTTCATGTATTTTATATTTCGAATATTATTTCGTACTTGTTAATTTATTTTAGGTTTATAATAAACTTAATTTTTAATAAAATAAATTATTATAAATAAACCTATTCAATTAAAGTTAAAGGTGAATGGCCCTATTGTTTTCTTATTCATAAATTGTACTTAAAATTGTTTTCGCACATAAATAAATTTATCAAATTTTGTTTTTTATTAAGTATACCTACCTACTCTGTAAGTACCTACATATTTATACACAATCCATAGTGGATGTTGGTTAGGCACCACTCCACTATCACAAGAGTTAAAAATCCTAGTAGCAGCTAATAGATTAGAGTGAAGCTCGGGATATTAAATAAATGTTAGATGCGAAGAGAAATGAAGAATACTATTTAGTTATGCAAAGACAGTATAATAGAAAGTAGTAAAGAAATAAGCACTAATTAAATACAGTAGGTACAGCGAAATGAATATAAAAATAAGCGCGCGCATGTTGACACACGCGTCGCGAGACCTGCGTAGTGTGTAGTTCGGCTCCCTCGTTGCGTTCGTCGCAGGCGCTGCCGGTGCGAGACGCGCGGGCTAAGGTGCAAAACCGGAATTGTATGGGGCTGCCCCAGTTAATTTTTATAAATTAATTTTTCATAAAAATATAAAAATTAGAGTTGTGGCGTGTGAAGTCTCGCCACAAACAAATAAAGCATGCTCACGATTGTAATCCCCATGGCTCTACAGTCTACCCGACAAAACGATAAACGATATATCGGGCCGATAATCGCGCAAAACCCTACTCCTACTTATGTCGCTCCAGAACGACAATACGATAATTTCAACAACGTTATCGTTTCGATATAGGTATTTAAATCAGTTTGTCGAGAAGATACCCAGATCTTTTCTTAGTTCTTTGATGATGTGTAATTGGATGGCGTGGCATGTCCATATTTGGCACGTGCCCACACTTTTGACCTGGGTGCCTACTCTTGCGATCGATTGCGATACATGGAAACGATAACGATAGTACATTTTGATAAACACGGGCTTTACTCACGTATTATTTTGTCGATGGAGGCACCGACAGTGCGAACCGTGAACTCGAGCGGCAACGAGCGGACCGTAGATCAAACTCACCCTGAGATGAGATCTCACTCTACATGAATCGAAACAATGTCGGTGCCTCCATCGACAAAATAATACGTGAGTAAAGCCCGTGTTTATCAAAATGTATAGTACAACTTACGAAAGTTTTGAAAGTGAGATAACGACAGTGTTGCGAATTATTCGACCATACCCTACTCGGAGATAAGTTCATGATCGTCATCGATGTCGTATTTCGTGTCGATTATTTGAAACGAATGTTAATGAAAAATGGGGCTTGGATTGAAGACTTTTGGTCCAAATCACTTTTGACGGTTGAGACAATTTTTAGGATATAGTGGTAACACATTCTGTGGGGAAAAAAGTAAGATGACTGTCGTTACCGTCAAATCAACAAAACATAACTACCTTCGCTCTCGGTTTGAAATATTTGCAAATTACGGACCTCTCTTTCGTGCCAAGGATAAACATGAAAAGGGTTAAAGGTATTGACGCAATTCAAAATAGATTATGTCGAACTGCTCAGGAGAACAATTAAGTGCGTTGCTGGACTATTTGGACGAGCACAAAGATTTGGCGAGGGGTTTGCTGAGGTCTGCCGATGACCGCATGAGGGTCAAAAGGTTGTGGCACGAGTTGTCAGAACTTAACGCTTCAGGCGGCTGTGTGAAGATTGTCCCACAATGGCAAAAGGTGTATTTACTTAGACGCCAAATGTTGCAGGTTCGATTCCCACTCCGGGGCAAAAGTTTGTTTGATCTGCAAGTATTTGTCTCGGGGTCTAGGTGTTTCTAATATGTAAGGGATTTGGAGTGAGGCCATAGAGAAACACGGTGAAGCATTAGCTGTTTCACTTGACGTCTCAAAGGCATTTCTGGTCTGGTACGCCAGCCTTATTGGTAAGCTTTTGGCTTACGGATTGCCAGTTCAGTTCTGCTCATGGCTTGCTGACTTCTTGAGGGAAAGATCCATGCGAGTAATTGTTGACGGCTGCTCGTCTGGTCGATTGGCAAATAATGCCGGGGTACCTCAAGGGTCAGTGCTCTCTGCCTAACTGTTTTTGCTGCACATAAACGATCTGCGTATGCCCCAAATCACAGGGTATGCAGATGACAGTTCTGTTGTGGACAGATACTTTGCCAACGCACGAACCAGTCAAACTGAATCACAGAGAAGAGATATTTTTATATTAGAAGACAAATTTTGTGCTAATCTGTATATTTTTTTTATATAGTATCTACCTACTTGTTTTTGTCTGTTGACCCTGCTGTTTCAGTTAGGTACACTGCGTCGTGTATTTGAATTGAAACAATGGAAATTAGGAATAATTAGATGTACCTACCTACTTTTTCAGGTCAGATAATCCTAATTCAAACACATTGGAACAATCAATTTTGTATTAAAGCAACACCTCAAATCTATCCAAAGTACCACAGTATGTGCCCGGTCTTTCGTCATCTTCCTTTTGTTATGCTTCTATAAAAGAAACAAAGGTGTCTTCCGCCGGAAGCGACGATGTGGCCGACGATGGGGCACGCAGGTCTATTTACTCGAGACTTGAAGAGACCTAGATTGTAGTTTTCAGGACTGACAGACGACGGCAAAGCATTCCAATCCTTGGCTGTACGCATTATAAATGTGGAAGCAAAGCGCTTTGTTCGTAAGGGTGGTAGGTTGACAAGGTATGGATGGTATTGAGCGGTACGTCTGCTTGTCCTGGTGTGAAAAGGAGATGGTGGAATCAGATCATGTAATTCCTGGGCACATTCTCCGAAATGTATCATATAAAAGATCGAAAGGCAAGCAACTTTACGACGGTGCTCAAGACTCTAGAACTTAGTCTCAGCGTTAAGCTGTTCACCCATTATCCTCAATGCTCTATGCTCGATCGAGTCCAAGGCAGCCAGCTGGTGTTTGGCTGAACCATCCCATAAATGACAGCAATACTCCATACCCGACCGGACTTGAGCTTTGTATAAAGTGGAAAGCTGTCCGGGTGTGAAATATCGCCTCATCTTGTTGAGTATGCCAAGCTTCATGGCAGCAGTTTTGGCTTTAGACTCGATATAGGAGCCTAAATTGAGAGTCCGTGTAAGTGAAACTCCCAAGAGATCGAGATGATTTTTTATAGTTACCGGTACATTTCGGAAAACGGGGACTTGGAGAAACTCACTTTTTTTCGCCGAAAAGATACAAGCTTGCGTTTTGGATGCGTTGAACTTAACCAGATTGGAATCGCCCCAATCGGACACGATCTGGAGAGTCAAATCCAAACGCATAAGCATCTCGTCTCTGAGTTTCTGAATTTCAGTTTTACTGGCTCGTGCGTTTGCAAAGTATCTCTCCACAACTGTACTGTCGTCTGCATACCCAATGATTCCGGGTATAAGCATATCGTTAATGTGCAGTAAAAACAGTGTGGCAGAGAGCACTGACCCTTGAGGTACCCCGGCATTAATTGCCAATCGATCAGACGAGCATCCGTCAACAACCACTCGAAAGGATCATTCCCTCAAAAAGTCAGCAAGCCATGAGCAGACCTGAACTGGCAATCCGTAAGCTGGAAGCTTACCAATAAGGCTAGCGTGCCAGACCCTGTCAAAGGCCTTTGATATGTCAAGTGAAACAGCTAATGCTTCACCATGTTTCTCTATGGCTCACTCCAAATGTGCGTGACATACGCAAGAAGATCCCCAGTAGATCGCTCTCGGCGAAAACCATATTGTTGATCACTGAAGAGGTCGTTGTCTTCAAGGTATGTAAGGAGTTTCGTATTCAGGACACGTTCCATACATTTGTAAAGTAGGGAGGTGACCGAAATTGGGCGGTAATTTGATGGGTCAGCGCGACTGCCTTTTTTGGGCACAGGTTGCACATTAGCAAGCTTCCAGGATTTTAGGACTATTCCAGTTTTCAGAGATAGGCGAAAAAGTCTTGTGAGTATGGGAGACAACTCAGGGGCACAAGTTTTCAACACAACAGCCGAAATGCCGTCGGACCACTAGTTTTTGTTCACGTCAAGACTTCGTAACGTTTTGAGCACTTCTTTTTGATGGATGCGAATTTCCTGCATTGTCGCTTCGCATCGAAGAAGGCTAGGTGGGGTTTCGTTAGAGGTGTCTAAACGTGAAGCTTCTGCAAATTGATCAGCAAAGAGATTTGCTTTCTCGATAGAAGTGTGGGCTAGAGATCCATCTGGTTTTAGTAGTGGAGGGAGAGAAGGGCGGCTGAAGTTCGCTTCTACCGACTTGGCCAAGGACCAGAATGCTTTGCTGCCAGCTGGATGTGTCGTAAGCTTGGCACCCATTCGGCCAATTCGATTGAAGCGAGCCTTCCGTAGCACCTTCTTGCAGGACTTGGCGGCTTGATTAAAGGCTCTCTTCTTAGTTCGTGTATCCGGGGTTTTGCTTATGCGAGCGTCAGCCCAGGCACGGTAAGCTCTACGTTTTTTCGCTTCTACAGCGGCACATGCAGGACCAAACCAAGGGCGAGCTTTGCCGGAGGTTGAGACATCCGAGAATGGGATAAAATATTCCATTGCTCTATAGACCACCTCTGTAATGGCACCAGCGCATGTTGACGGGTCACAAAAAGAAAAGCAGGTCTGCCGCCAAGGATAAGATGCAAAAAAGTGACGCATCTCATCCCAGTTTGCTGACTTGTAACGCCACAGTCGCCTACATCCTTGAGGCGAGGGATCGGGTGGCGAGTATGACGATACAGACTTAACCACACAGTGATCAGAAGTGCTCAAAGGAGGCAACACCGATACTGAATGGCGATCCGGTTCGTTAGTCAGCAACAGGTCTAAGCAATTGGCTGTGTGGCCCTCGACGTCTGGTACCCTGGTAGCCTCGATTACCATCTGAGTGAGATTATGTGAGAGAGAGATTAGACCGGAGACTGCGGGGACGCCCGAACCCCCCCCCCCCCCCATGAATGGCCACCCGGTCCTCACATCCGGTCGCCAACCGGCACGATGGAGCATTCTAGGATTTTTCGCAAGGCGGTGGGGCAGCCTTTCATGAATGGCTAATTCACTACTTGGGCCCCCTACAACGTGCGGTCGGCCAGCGGAGAACCGTGCTCCGGATCCCGCTACCCTCCATGTCTAGCCTCTCTGCACACTGGCGCTGTTGTGATCTCATGATTGCCCTAGCAAAAATCCAGAACAAGAACTGCTCAAACCCGTCACTTCCACGGTGGCTGCACCAGACATCAGTCCGAAACACGACATCGTCGCTTCACGGACTGGTTTTGTCTAGTGGGTGGTGACAAGCCGCGGCTGAAGCCTACCACCAGAAGAGTTGCTACCCGTTTGGCACTACCCAAGGATCACGTGTAGGGTTACTATGAGTATGCTCCTACGGACGCGGGCAACTTCGATCCCCAATATAACATAAATTAAATTAAACGCTTAAGTACATGAAAATGAAAAATGAAAAAATATTTATTAATAGCATAATAACAAATTTAAAATTTACAGGTTTAGCTTTGACGATAAATAATATTTGCTTAATGCTAAGGTAGATGCTTATAAACTATCCAGCGGTCTTCACGATACAGGCTTGCCTAGTGTGAAGACCGCTGGATAGTTGCTGTAAGCAGCAGGTTAAACTATATCAATATAGAGATCACGGTCATGCGATGTACATACATATGTTATACAAAGCTATATTTTATTTTAGAAAAGGTGCGCCAAAAAGAATATAAGAAAGTAAAAACATTGTTACATAAATTAAATATCAAAAATGTGATGATGTATAAACAAAATTGCATAAATATAATATATATTTAATAATAAAATTAATATATACAATCATTTCTAAGATTTCATAGATATAATAAATAATAGTGTAGGAAACACATAACACATAACACACAACATGTTTGTTGGTAGGGTATAGGTATTATAATTGGCTCATAAGAAAGAGATGATAACAACTTATTAATTACACGTTTGCAATCATAGACACGTTTATTTTTTATGTCGCAATGTTTTAAAACAATGTTATACACATGCGCTCGTATATATTGGCCAAAACGCTGTGCAAAGGAAGTTTTGCAGAGAGGAGTAGTTATTTTATAGTTTCTTTTTTTAATTAGTGCTTCGTAATCTGCAGATGTCAGTAAGGATTTGTGGACAGAAATTGAGATTTTGGAGATAAAAAGCTGTCGTACATTTAGAACGTTACTGTCCTTATATAATTCGATTGTATCTGGGTATCTGTATGGCTTTTTGTACATCACTTTCAAAACGGCACGTTGAGCTCTTTCTAATTGAAGCAAATGCGTTTTAGCGGCACTACCCCAGCAAGTGACACAGTAAAGTAGAAGTGATTGGCACAAGGCAAAATATATAGATTTAATTAATTGCCCACATGCAACATCTCTCAGATTTCGCATAATATGAGTAACTTTTCGCACCCTTGACGCAAGAGCTTCCAAATGAGGCTTGAACGTTAGATTTTCGTCAATTAGTACTCCCAAGTATTTCACAACTTTGGTTCTAGGCAGAGTGCTACAGCCACAGTATGAAGTGAGACCGGAGCAGTTTACACCGTGAATTTTAATTTCTGTTGTCATTGGAGGTGCAGAAGCTGATGTCTTATGAAAACATACATAAACTGTCTTTTTTGTATTTAGAGTGAGAAGGTTTTGTTGAAGCCATTTATTAATCTTCGCCATACCTACTTCTGCCGCATATGAAACTTTTTGCCAAGAAGATTCATGAAAGACTACTGCAGTGTCATCTGCGTAACAAACGATTTCGCCATTAGCTATTGGGAGCTCATGAATGTCGTTTAAGTACATATTGAAGAGAGTAGGGCCTAGAATACTCCCTTGTGGTACCCCGTAATGGATTGTTTTAGGCTCACTGATGGTATTGGCAATCTTTACACACTGTCTCCGTTCCGTTAGATAACTTTCAAACCAGGCTAAGGCAATACCTCTAATACCTAGACTGTCTAGCTTTTTCAACAGTATGGAAACGGAGACAGTGTCAAAGGCTTTTGCCAAATCTAAGAAAACGCCCAAGGAAAAATGACCCACATCTAAACGAGCTGATACTGCCGTTGTTAACAGAGACACTGCATCTTCCGTGCACCTACCCTTTCGAAACCCGTACTGTCTATTTGAGATGAGATTGTAGGACTCGAGAAACACAGTAAGACGCTGATTGACCGTCTTTTCTAATAACTTAGAGAAAGCTCCAAGAAGAGAGATTGGCCTATAGTTGTCTATAGAGTCCTTAGGACCACCCTTATGAACTGGACAAACTGAGGCAATTTCCCATTGATGAGGGAAGCATCCACTAGCCAAACTCAGATTAAATATGAATGCCAATGGCTCAGCAATGGCGTCCTTAATGTGTTTTAACAGACAGTTACCTAAACCGTCAGCACCTGGAGACTTGGCGTTATTTAAACCTTCAATTAGTTTCTTCACCTCCGAAGTATCGGTGGGGTGTAGAAAGAAAGAATTGGCTGAAGAATGCCCAAGTCTGACGGTCTTCGCGAGGTCGCTCTCGTTCATGTCAATGCTCGACAAAATTGTACCAGCCAACTTTTGCCCAACTGTAGTAAAGTGGCTATTGCATGCATTAACGGAGTGAAGCGCGTCAAGAGATCCTGGGAGTGAAAGAAGTTCAATTGGCTCTTTTTTTTCTTTTGTGAGATTGCAAATGTTTTTAACTGATTGCCATAAGTTTTTAGGGTTATTTAAGTTAATTTTCAAGTAATTTGCTTCATAATCTGATTTGAGCCTACGCAGTAAAGTGACAAAAAAATTTTGATAACGACAGTATGTTATTCTTAAAACTTCATTTTGCGGGTGTCTTCTTGCCTGTAGATGAAGTCGGTCACGATGGCGCATGTATATTGTATAATATTAATTTTTTGCAGAGCTTGTGTTATGGGTTCCACATGACTGATATACTATTTAATACGTTATTTTTTTGTAAATACATACATATTGTACATAGAAACACCCACACCTGAGACAAATACTTGCAGAAGTTGCAGCTCATACAAACAATACAAATTTGTCCCGCGGCGGGAATCGTACCCGCAACCAGCGTCTCAGCCGGCCCTTAGCCCACTGCGCCACAGAGGTCGTATGTATATAAATTGCTAATGAAAAATAAGCTGCTATGTCAGAAGATAACTGGTACTGCTTTTTTAAGCAAAAACCATGACATGATGAGACGTGACGAAATACAGGAAATACAATCAGATAGAAAATAGAAAGATGTATTTGCTTACAATAATTATCTACACTGAACACTACGTAGTGTCAACCTAAGAAAGGTTGTTAACATTGTACAATGTTATTTATATTATTTTTTCCGTGTTGTTTTTGTGTACAATAAAGTGTTAATCTATCTATCTAAGTAGAAACGAACATTTAGGTAAGTAAAGCAAATTTCGAGAAAATTTGCTTGGTAATATTTATTGATGGCCCCAAACAGTAATGAAATAAAAACTTTGAATAAATGTTTTATGGATACCTCCTCTACATGTAAGGTATGGTTGAATTTTTTGTGAACTTTTGGAACGAAGTTCCTTGTCTCACGGTACGGACTTAGCGGATGGGGGGCTAGGTGAAAAAAAGTGTAAGATTTTTCCGTCAAGAATTTCCGTCACGACCCTTTATTTAGTGTAGACGGTTATCCATAGGGTTACACGAATTAATTAATTAAATGAACGAATGAATTAGATGAATTGAATGATGTACAATAATATGTTTATTTTCACTCGAAAAAATATATTACTGGTACGAAATTTCCTACCATTCCTTCAATTCATTAGTTATTTCTGCGTTTCATTTAATTGCTCTCAGACGCTAGTAATTAATTAATTTGTATTTGTTAATCCTTTCTACATATATTTTATTCATCTTTGATGTGTTAGTCATTATCGCCAAAATAGTGAACCATAAATACAATAAAAATTGATAATATATTTCTAATGCACATTTGGTAGTAACAAATTGATTCTTATATCAAAATAAATACTTTTATCTGGTATTTAAAGTAGATAAACTTTGTCCAAGGGTCTCTCAAAGTAACTCCGGCTGTCTGTTACGCCTTCACGACTAAACCGCAGACAGAACCAATTTTGATGAATTTGGTATATACAGTGGTGGTCATATAATTAAGAACGCTGATATAAAGGGAAGATTTTTTAACTAAGACGCAAAACTAATTGCATGCAGTTTTTTTTATTTCTCTTGGTATCGTAAAACTTTTCCATAACACCACTGTATTCATTGACACACATGATTAGTTAAAAATTAATAGACAAACTTTTTACACTACTTCTAAACATAGTATTCCTATTTACTGGCTGGTAATTACGTAATTAAGAACGCTAAATAGTTTATACTATTTAGCGTTCTTAATTTTAATAATCTTACTAATCTTTAATCTTAACTCTATTTAATACACATTAAATAGAGAACAATCAGTCGATTTGTTACTGTTTGTATAATTTTGGCGCCATTTAGTGCTGTAAAAGATTAAAAGTGATTGCTTCTTATGAAAAAACAATGGGAAAAAATAAAAGTTGTGATAAATCTACAAGGGAAGTAATAATAAAACTTCGCCGGAAGAATTGGTCTTATAAAAAGATAGCCGACCATCTGCAATTCTGCAATGTTCAATAACGATGTTTTTCCACGCTGTAAAGCATTTTGCTACGTATCAAACTACTTCGAATGTTCCTCGTGTACCTAAACAGAGAAAAACAACTCCTCGAGATGACCGAAACATCGTTCGTATGGCCAAACAAAATCCTTATAAGTAAAGGGTCCAATGAGCTGAGAAAATAATATTTTGGTAAAAACAACCCTTCAGCAATCTCAGCACGCACTATTCGAAGACGTATGGTAGAAGAAAAATTGCACGGTAGGATAGCAAGAAAGGTACCCATGTTGAAACTTTGCCATAGACATGCCAAGCTTGCATTTGCGAGAAAGTATGAAAACTGGACAGTGCGACAATGGAAAAATTAACTTTTTTCTGACGAAACGAAAATAAACAGAGTATGTTCTGATGGAAAATAGTTAATAGTTACCTGTAGTTAGTTACCTGTCTGCGAGACGATAGCCAATGATGCGGGAAACAACATAGGTCTGATCCAGTGTCTATAAGAAACCGACGCTTGGTCACTTGATCAGTGACAAATAGACGGCGGCTAGTGTTCTGGCAATCAGCTGCCGCCGCTACTGACTGCTGGTCGAGTTTTCCGCCTTCCAATTACATGGGCTAATACACCTAGAGGCCTTAGCGCCCCACTTCCGGTGATACCAACACCGCTTTGAGGCCCTATCAGAAGAAGAAAATCTATCTGAGGAGGAGGTGCGGTCGCGCGAAGATCGGCGCTGCTGCCTAGTAAGTGCAGCAACCTGATTACCTACTTCATCTAGCTGTTTAGCCAGTGTGGCCAAAGTAAGATCTGCAGGTGTTGATGATGATGCCGAACAGACAGCTGGTGCTGGGGCCAACTCTGATATTTTGTCGGCCAATTCTGCAATTTTTTCTAATCTTAGATCAGGTTGTGCTGTTAAAATAGCTTGGACTTGATGAGGCAGGCGACATAACCAAAGTTGACGTATGATATTATCATCCGAAAGGGCTGTCCCAGCAAGAGAACGAAGGTGACGAAGAAATTGTGACGGTCTTCTGTCCCCTAATTTTTCATCACTAAGGAGTTGTCTAACTCGTTTTTCCTGAGAAATTGACAGGCGCTGTATGAGCGCTTATTTCAGTTTGACATACTTCTCTTCCTTTGGAGGGTTTGTAATAAAATCTTCAACTTCTCCGGCCAGCTTTTTGTCTAAATGACTTACTACATAATTATATTTCGTAGTGTCCCCTACAATATTGGCAATTTGGCTTGTCAGACCAAAATGTAGGCAATTTAACCGCAACTCTGCATACATTTGCCTCCACTTCATTTTTGCCAAGACGTTTTTGTAAACCTGCATTTTCTGCCATAAGTTGCTGAAGTTGCTGCTGCAACTGCTCGTCTTCCATGGTAAGAATTTATCTAATTCAAAATGCAATAATACCACACACCCGAGCAAAACCAAACATACAAAAAAAAGTAGGTAAATATTTTGACAAATACCAGATCAACACCGAAATTAAAAATATTTAGGGGTAGGCAGGGACCCAAATTATAGGTAAAACACAAAATTAAATTAAGGTCAACTAATGCAAATGTAAACAACGCATAAAAGTGAGCTCCGTAAAAATTATCACAGTTCTACTGCAAAAATTGACATTGAACACAAAAACCACGCACAAGTTTACGCTAAGCCGAACAAAACACAGGGCTGCAGAGAAAATCCAGTTAAACATCCATATAAGTCGTAATTATTCCAAAACAATTGGCGATCATTATAACCTCAAAATGCAACATATTCCATAATTAATAGTGTCAACCAAACCAACCTAATTGTCAGTGATATTGGACATAGACAATTGACACTGACAGTCAGAACACGACAAGTGTTGCCATAAGAAAAGGAACAATTTCTACCAATAATATAAAAGTGATACCACTACACAAATATATATTACCCAACATCAAAAATGGAAAAACAAATGGAAATCTTACTTGCAAAAATAAATGAAAAGTTTAATGAACAAACAACAATACTGTCAACAGAAATTACGAAAAATGTTATGGAAGCTTTAGATGAAAAATTGAAAACATTGAAAGAAGAAAATAACAACCTAAAAACAAAAGTCACAAACTTGGAACAAAAAATAACATTTTTAGAAAGGGAAAAACGCACGAATAATTTGATTATATTTGGCATCGAGGAAAAGGGAAAGTCAGAAATAGAACTAATTGAATATGTAAAAGATATTATATTAAAATCAGGAACGAAAATAGACAATGAAGAAATAAGTTATATCAAACGAATTGGAGCACAATATGATAAAAACCGGCCAGTAAAAATATGTCTTACAACAACGTGGAAAAAACATCTTATCTTGAAGAACAAGCGTAACCTTCCCACAAATGTTTATGTCAAAGAGGACTTCCCCAAAGAAGTTCTCGAAATACGAAAACAGTTACAAACACAAATGCAAACAGAAAGAGCAAATGGGAATGTAGCATTTATAAAATACGATAAGCTTATTGTGAAAAAACCAGAGAACAGCCGCGAAAAACGGAAGAGAGAGGTCTCAGGATCGCCAACCACTCCATGCCAGAAAAAACCGAATTCGAAGAGTACTGAAAACACGAAGACAACCCAAAGTTTTACCAGGGAAGTCATTAAACCAAGTATCCTTACATATGTAACACGAGAAAGATCTGTTTCCATGTCAGAGCTGCCAAAAAACAAACAAAGGCCTTCTTCAACCGGAAACCACCAACAGACACAACAATAAATATAAACGTAACTTCAAAAAATCAACCCCCAAGCCGGCTGGTCACCGTGGGGGAAGTCGACCAAAACCCTCCAAAAAATCTGCCAACTAAATCCAACACGAAAAAGAGAAAACAAGAGATTCTATATGTATGTACACTAAACACACGAACCTTAAGAACATCAGAAAGTTTGTTAGAATTAGAATTAGCTATCAAAAACATCAAGTGGGACATTTTGGGCATAAGCGAGATGCGAAGTTTAGGGGAAGGGATAGAAGAGAGAAGAAATTTTATCATGTACTACAAAGGAGAAATTGCTGGACAACGTAGGTGTAGGATTTTTGGTAAAACCAAGACTCAAAAATCAGATCATTGGGTTTGAAGGAATAACAGATAGATTAGCAGTCATTCATATAAAATTACCAAAATATTCGAAGACCTGGACAATCATTCAAGTCTACTCCCCAACAGAAAAAGCAACAAAAACGGACTTAGATACTTTTTACGACAAACTAAGTGACGTTGTTGAAAAATATTCGGAAAACAATATTGTGCTCATGGGTGATTTTAATGCTCAAGTAGGCGTTCAACTACCTGGGGAAGAACACATTATAGGAAAATACGGAAGAGGAAAAAGAAGCAAAAATGGAGAAAAATTAGTAGAATTTCTGCTCGAGAACAACTTGACACCTCTAAACACTGTTTTCCGAAAAAAACCCAAAAACAAATGGACCTGGATTTCTCCAGATGGCAACACTAGAAACGAAATTGACTACATAATAACCAACAAAGCTAAATCATTCAAGGATACGAATATTATACAAAACCTAAACTTCAATACTAACCATCGTATGGTTCGTAGCTGCCTAAACGAAAACGTAACAAAAAATCCTAGACCAAAAGCAGTTCAAATAAACTACCTACCCATAAACGAAAACACAGAAGACCTGATGGAAGTTATCACCTCAGATATGAATATAAACGAAAAGTACAAAAGAATAGAAAACAAACTCAAAGAACATGCAAGAAAACAAATAAGTAAGAAAAACGAACCCTATCTTAGCGAAAAAACTTTAAAACAAATTGAAGACAGAAGAAATCTAATAGTAAAAAAGAATAAAAAAGAAAACCAAAAAGAAATCTCTAAACTTAGCAAAGATATTCGCGAAAATATGAGAAAGGACAAAGAAAAAAGAAAAACCAAAACTCTAGAAAATCACATCAACAGAACGGGAGGCACAAGAAAAGCGCTAAAGGAACTTCGAGAAAAAGGGAAAGAATGGATACCAAAGTTAAGAGACAAAAACCTTACAACAACTTCTCGCAGCAAAATCCAAAATATAGCAACAGACTATTATCGCTTACTGTATCACGAACCAAATCAAACGACAACGGAATGTCTTTCGACAACTGAAGACAATGAAGATATACCAGAAATACTAATACCAGAAGTGGAAAAAGCTATAAGAAGTCAAAAGACGGAAAAAGCCCCCGGCCCAGATAGAATAACAAACGAACTAATGAGAGGAACAATCAAAGAACTAAGTCCAATATTAACGAAAATCTTTAATGAGACTTTAATTACTAGCATCATCCCAAGCCAATGGGCAGAATCACACATAATACTCCTACACAAGAAAGGCCCAAAAGATGATATAGGAAATTACAGACCCATATCCCTCATTTCAAATGTATATAAAGTTTTTGCAAAAGTAATTTTGGACAGAATATCAGTCAGGCTCGAAGAAAATCAACCAGTGGAGCAAGCAGGATTCCGAAAAGACTTCAGTACGATTGATCACATACATACAATAAAACAGCTCTTACAAAAATACAACGAATACAACAAAACCATTTACCTGGCCTTTATAGATTATTCCAAGGCCTTTGACAGCCTAAAACATGAATCCGTATGGCAAAGTCTTAAAGAACAAGGAATTCAAAACACTTACATAAACATCATCAAAAACATCTACAGAGGGAGCAAAGCTTGTATCAGGCTTGAGTCTACAGGAGATGTTTTTCCAATCAACAGGGGAGTCAGGCAAGGTGACCCACTCTCACCAAAGCTATTTACAGCAGTGCTGGAACAAATGTTCAGAAAACTTAAATGGGAACATCTTGGACTAATCATAAATGGAGCGAGATTAAGCCATTTAAGATTTGCAGACGACCTGGTTATAATGGAAGAAGACCCACTACTACTGGAATCTATGACACAATCCCTAGTAGAGAGAAGCAGAGAAGTAGGTCTAGAAATTAACATAAGTAAAACTAAAATGATGACAAACGCAGTTCCCGTAGACATAACCATCAACGGACAGAAACTTGAATATGTGGAAGAATATGTGTATCTGGGTCAGATAATATCGCCAAATGACCAGACATCCAAAGAAATAGACAAAAGAATTGCAACAGGATGGAAAAATTATTGGGCTTTGAAAGAAATCACGAAAAGCAAGAAACTATCCATGAAGATCAAGAAAAAGACTTTTGACACCTGTATACTGCCATGCATCACATATGGCTGTGAAACATGGGCTTTGACAAAGCGACATAGGGACAAACTAGCAGGGTGCCAGAGAGGCATGGAGAGGAGCATGCTAGGTTTGAAACTAATGGACAAAGTAAGAAGTACAGACATCAGAAACAAAACCAAAGTAACGGACATACTGTCGCGTATTGACCAACTTAAATGGAGGTGGACTGGACATATGCTCCGTTGCAAAAAGGAGAAATGGAGTAAACAGGTGACAATCTGGTACCCTAGGGATGGAGCTAGAACTCGAGGTCGTAAAGCAAGAAGATGGGAGGATGACCTAAAAATGACATTAGGACCCCTATGGACTAGAGTTGCGTCAGACAGACAACAATGGAAGGAGTTGGAGGAGGCCTTTGCCGTAAGGCACACCGAAACAAGAGACATTTTATTGTAACAGTGTTTCTTTTAGTATTAATTTAAAATATTCTTGTAAAAATTTCGGAAATAAAGGTTTTATTATTATTATTATATAATGCAAATGACCAAGCTAAATTTTAAAATTAAGTTTTGTGTTATAAGTGTAGGTTAGTAATATGCCAAGAGTTAGATTATACCCTAATTTATCACCCAGCAGCATAAATTACTAAATACACATTAACAAAATTTACACAAAATACATCACCAATGGGTACCAGAGTGGGTACCAAGTAAGTTTATCCCTCACACAATAATAGTAGGTAGGTACTGTCAGCATGTGCAAAAGCATGCAGTCTAGGTATAGCTTATTCAAAATTCAAAATTTAAAACTATAATATAGAGTATAAATAACTAAATTTAAAGATACGAGCAAACAATCTGATAAAACACAAGCTTGTTAAAGACCTCATGAAATCTCTAACAAAACCGATGAGCCATCCAAAGGAAACCTAGTAGATGCACGTTCTGTAAGCAAGATCATTTTAACGACGAGTGTACCGCGTAAAAAACTATGCTAGATAGAAAAACAGAAATAGGAAACCGCTGCTACAACTGCTTTGCCGCTCTAAACAAAAATGTCGTCATTGCAATAATTTGGTACTCACAATCGAGCATTATGTCCCAAATTATTTGGGCCACTTGCAAAGTCAATACAGACTGATAACCTTCATGTTAGATCTGAAATAAATACCACATTGTTACAAACTTGTCGTGTTAATGTTATTAGCTCAGACACAGAATCGAAACAGCTACAATGTCGAATTTTGCTTGATTGTGGCGGCCAGCGTTCATACATAACATAATCAACTGCTCACACATTAAAGCTGCCTATTGCAGATAAATCAAACTTTTCGATATTTACGTTTGGAGCGAAATTACCACATGAAATTGAAAGTCCAGTAGTAAATTTCAAAATCATTACTCGAACTGGTGTGACTCATACAAACATACACATACATGCAAACGTAGAACCTCATATTATACACAGTATATACACAGTGTGTAGTAACCTAGCTAAAGTCTGGAGCGATATTAGACTAAGAGATTTTATAACGGCAGATGATGGTTCGTGTGGCGATAAAATAGATATGTTGGTAGGCAATAATTATTACCATTCGTTCATGTCGCATGATTGCGGTTACTCAGGATCTTTTCCTAGTTAATTCAGATTTTGGCTGGGTGTGGTCAGGCAAGATCAAAGAGATCGTAAACAGTTCAGATCAATTATCCGTATTGACGTATCTACTTTCAATCAAATGGAACGCTATCCGATAAAGTTGGATGATGTTAAAAGGTTATGGGATCTTGAATCAATAGGATAACGGATTCACCTAAAACTACTCGCGATCAAGATGCTATAAAACATTTCAATGAAACAATTAAATATAACGATATCATGTTCTAATTTTGGTCTAGCATGGGGTCGCCAAAAAGTTTAGTAAAGCGCTTGGACCATTCCGAATTGAAAGCATAATATGATCAAATCATTCAGCAACAGAATGGGGTTATTGATATAATACCGAACCATAACATACCACAGACGCATACGGTTCACTATCTTCCACATCACTGTGTTCATAGTCGGGACAATACAAAAAAGCTTCGTATTGTGCTCAAGCTCATAATCAGTTATCAGTAGGTATTGTTTAGAGAACCAGTTACAACCAGTCAACAAACATTTGGTATCATTGTTTGTCTTAGTATTTCAGCAATATTAGAAATAAAACCGCTCAGATATTCGTCGTACCTAGTAATACATAGGTAGGTACTTGGCGACAATTACGTTACGGAAGGATGGCCGTGTAGACATCTACGAGCTTGCTTCGAGTGCTACGATCCGGCTTGGGCACGCAAAGTTGCTACGACCTGCTACGCGTCGAATTATTTACTACATAGCATACGTGCGCCGTAGAGCTTGTGAAACTGCATTTCTGGGGTCCATTGCACTATCAGCAGGTAGAATCTATATATAAATACATGAAGCAAAAACTTTGTACCCCTTTTTACGAAAATTGCGTGGACGGAGGAGTATGAAATTTCGTAATAAGTGCAGAATGCAATTTTTTTTTATTATTCATAAAAAATACATTAATTATTAAATAATTATGGTCAAATTTGGACCAGTGGGCGCCCACTAGTACTTATTAATTACTCAAGCTTTGCCTGACGATAATGAACTCGTCGGCTAGTCTGGAGATTCCTAGTGTGCTAGTAACACAATGATCTTAAGAACCTGGCCACCGATGACATCCAGGTTCTATTGAATATAACCTGGATGCCCTAAACCATTAAGTTCAAGCATTTGCAAACGTAAACTCATTTTCACCGCTGATGATATTCATAAAAGGTATGAAAAGAATGATTGAATAGGTACCTCAAAAATGAACAAAATATAAATATGATATGATTAACTCTGTATCAAAGTTGAAGAACCAATAGACTTTCGGGCAAAAAAGTTCGACGTGATCAATTAAATTCAATTAAATTCAATTAAGTTTATATAATAATATAAATAATTTTTTTTAAATAAGTTTCCGTCATCCTCGAGGGAACTACGCCAGAGGCGTGGAACAGGAGCGTGGTGGTACTGTTCTTTAGGAAAGGGGATAACAATCTCTTAAAGACTTACAGGCCCATGTCGCTGTTGAGCCATAAGCTATAAGCTCTATAAACTGTTTTCGAGAGTAGTAACTAATCGTCTCGCTCGTAGGTTTGACGAGTTCCAGCCTCCCGAACAAGCCGGGTTCTGAAAAGGCTTTAGCACCATAGACCACATCCATACGCTCCAGCTGGTTATACAGAAGACCGAAGAGTATAACCGGCCACTTTGTTTAGTGTTTGTGGACTATGAGAAAGCCTTTTATTCTGTCGAAACATGGGCAATGTTGCGGTCACTCCAGCGGTGCCAAATCGACTATCGGTATATCGAAGTGTTGAAATGTCTGTACAGTAACGCCACCATGTCTATGCGACTCCAGGACCAGCGCACGAATCCAATCCCATTGCACAAAGGGGTGATACAGGGAGATGTTATTTCCTCGAAACTGTTCACTTCTGCATTGGAGGATGTTTTCAAGCTCTTGTACCGGCATAGATATGGTATTATTACGAGCCGGGTACTGATACATTATGAAACCACTCGATTTTACCAAATAATAACTATAACTTCAAAGTTACCACACACAGAACTAAATCGACTAATTCTACTATTAAACTTCCCAATAGAACACAATAAGAGTCACAACACTACAACACAACTGATAACACTTCAAAACTTTCGCACTAGTATCACTTGCTTAGCCGAGAATAGACTGACTGCATCCCCAAACCATCGCCGTATTTATACGAGCGTCGAGTACGTCGCGCAAAACCGCGACGCAACTCGAACGTTCGAGAACGAACCGGAACGCGCTCAAATGTTCGCTTGTGTAATTCGTACACTCGCGTACTCTGTTGTATTGCGCGGAGACTGGGGAGGAATGCCTGTTATAAGGTCTGCTGGCAACCGTAGTTCTCTTCCAAAGTTCGCCAAAGCTGGAGAGACACTTGTACTTTCGTGAACTGCACTTCGATATGACAGTAAAAACGGTTGAATGTGCTTGTCCCAATCGGTCTGCTTGTTTCCCACTACTTTTGCTAGATACCTTTCCAATGTTTGATTGAACCTTTCAACCATGCCATCGGATTGTGGCCGATAAGAGGTGGTTCTTGTCTTATAAGTACCCATCACTCGACATGTTTCCTGAAAAATTTGGAATTCGAAATTCCTCCCTTGATCGCTATGAATTTCCAAGGGTACCCTAAAACGACAAAAGACCTCATGGACTAACTTATCGGCTACTGTCGATGCTTCTTGGTTTGGGATTGCAAAGAACTCCGGCCACTTTGTGAAATAATCCATAACAACCATGAAGTACTTGTTTCCATTTTCTGTAGCAGGAAATGGTCCCGCAGGTCCCGCAAGTCCAAAGCTATCCGCTCCCATGGCACTCCCACGCTATAAATCTTTAAAGCACCTCTGCTGCGTGTAGTGCATTCGGAACTCGTGCATTTTCGGCATCAGTCTTCCACATCATCTCTGCAATGGATCCAGTAAAATCGCTCACGTATCTTCAATAAAGTTCTCTTTACCCCCATATGCCCACCGGAGCATCCTTCATGGTAGAGTTTAAGCACTTCAGATACTTTAGCTTTTGGAACAACCATTTGCAGATGACAGTGATCTCCGCGAGCATTTTCCCATTTACGGCACAATACTCCATCGTGGATAACCAGACTGTCCCATTGTGCCCAGTAGCTTTTTGTTGTTGTGCTCATTCCAGCCACATCACTCCATACAGGTTTAGAAGTTCCAGCCCTTATCCATTCGATGATTGCCTTTATATCTGAGTCATCTGTCTGCGCTTTCTGCAGGGCTTCCTTCCACTCATCACTTAGATCCGTGCTCAACATTCTGACGGAACCCGTCAGAATGTCACTTCTTTGGACTGTTGTTTTACACAATGCTTACATGCTTCTGGACAAGGTCTTCTTGACAATGCATCTGCATTACCGTGAGATTTTCCACTGCAATGCTCAGTTTCATAGTCAAACTCTTGTAGCCGTTGAATCTTCCATGTCGCTTGAGATCGGTTGTCGCTTTCTTTATTTCTTTTCGGGCAACTAGACCTCAGATGACCCATTTCTCCACACCCGTAGCATTTCGGCCTGAATTTTGGACGAACGTCGCGGTTAGACTCCACCGCTTCCGTAATGCAATGTGCTCGAGTGTCCATACGTACATCTTCCACCTCCAAAGCATGGGCCAAGGCATTATTTAAAGACGCGTGGTGGCCAAGTCTCACAGTAGCTCTGACTTCTAAGTCACGTATCCCATCGACGAATGCCTGAACCAGGTTCCCATCGATAAGGGCTGGTGAAGATTGGAAGGCCTTTCGAACTAGTTTTTCAATTTCCAGGGCCCACTGCTGCAGGTTCTCCGAATTACGCTGAGTCCGGTCCTTTAATTGAGCGCGGAAAACATGCTCCAGATGTGCGTCACCATATCGACCTTCCAGTGCCTCTAGGAGCTGCTCATAAGTAAAGCCACTTCCCAGAGCCTCGAGAACAGTGAGCGCTTGGTCACGAAGGGCCAATGTCACGCAGTCGTGGCTTGCAACTTGGTCCAACCATTTGCTTTTAAAACGGCTTCGAATTAAATTTTATACGCAGCCCACGAAGAAGCAGATCCACAGATTTTTTAAACTTGCAATCTGGGTTTCTGCTTCAGAAATCCGCCTGTCATGGTCGACGGGCCTGTTCCTCTTGCCGGCGAGCCTGTTCCTGAAGCATCGCCATTAAGGCAGCAAGGTCCCCTGCAGCAGGAGCCTGAGCCACAGCTGATGATGGGACTCCCGATAACTCACCAGATAACTCCATCGTTGACTGAAGAACCTGTCGAGGTTCTTGTGATGGATAACTTCCAAACCGCCTCTCGTCCATTTGCTGTTGCCGCTGACTCCTTGTCCGGATACCGTCCGTGTCTTCCTTTGGTAAAACCGGCATTTCTTTATCTCCGCTTCTGATACCAATTTGTGCCGAGCCGGGTACTGACAATAATATATACAAAACGTTCTCACAGTAGGTAAGGCACAGACTATCTATCGTCTTCCAGTCTTCCGCAAACAGATCCGCCTGAGGATGTTCAGTGAATAAAGACATAGCTTGAACAACTTGATAAATACCGGCAGGAAAATCTGCTGTAGGTATATCAATAGAAGATGTAACAGACTGGTTTAGGTGACAGACAGTGATGCAGAAGCCACTGCTAAACCTTTACGATTTTAATCTTTGTATACATAATATAAAAGGAGCTCCGCAGTCGCATTGGGCGCAATACTACAGTAGACTTCCAAAGTGATCATGGAAGATCACGTCCGGGGGGCAGGTGATGATAATGAAGAGTACGGTGGCACAACAGACATTGCCACTTATTTTTGAGCATTCCTATTGTACGCTCTACAGTGTTTCGGGCACTGCAATGTAGTTTCGTGTAGTTTACTTCAGGAAAATCGGATGAGCACCTACGATGGGGGCTATTACCTAATGACCCCCCATCGTGGGTGCTCATCCGTTCCGGGATAGTTTAAATTTAATGTGTGTAGTGTATATGCACGGACTTCAGATTGGACGCTGCTTATCGTTTGACGCTGCAGGCTTGAGCAGCGTCAAACGATAGGCAGCGTTTAACCAGTACGGTAAATCATCGTCCATATAAATGTATATCGTGAGATCTTTCATTTGAATAGGGTTATGTGATTAAAACAACATACAACAATAATATTTGTACTCAAGATTTGTAATCAAAGGTGTTATTGAAATAACACGTAGGTTCACTCAGAGGCGGTCTTGAAAACAGTTATTAATGAAATCAGATTTAAACATGTACGTACCATTCATAGCTCTCTGACGCGGTTTTGAGTTAACAATTTTATTATAGAACCAGACACCGGCAAATTGATAGGTTAACCCCATCGTTAATTCAAAACGTCAGCAATTTTTCTTTAGAGAGTACATATTGAATGTTACTTAGCACATGTTTGTCTATTACTCTCAGTTTTTAGAAAATTCTCATTGATATTGTGAATCGTAAAACTAACCCAATTTCGTGTTTTTATAAAAAGTTGAATTAAAGAGCGAAGTACATGGGTGAGTCCTGTTTATTTATTACTAGCTGCTCCCCGCGATAATACTTCTGTGACGATTCTGTGCCACAGTGGGATAAGGTCCTGCTGAAACGTAGAAGGTTGCGGGCTAGATTCCCGCCGCAGGAAAAATGTTTTCATGATCTGCAAGTATTTGTTCTGGGTGTTCCTAGGTATATATAAAAAAAAAAGTATATAAGTAGTATATCAGTCATGTGGTACCCTTAATACAAGCTCTGCTTACTTTGGGGCCAGATGAGGCTGTGTAAAATGTCCGGCATTCATTATTATATAAATAATAGCCTTATGACATTCTTCAAGATACAATCTATCTCTACTAAATTTCATCAAGATCCGTTCTGCCGTTTATCCGTAAAAAGTTAACAAACAGACTTACAAAAACAAATTTCCAATTTATAATATTACTAGCTGACCCGGCAAACGTTGTTTAGCCATATAAACATCTTTCGTAAAAATATATTTTGAAGTGAAAACTTCTTTTAGCGCGGTACGCATAATTTTAGATGAGGTAAAACCTCTGGACTCGCAACACCGTTACGAGACGCAGGGCTGCCGCGCTCGCCCCATTTGATTATAAACCTAAATCACATGTTAACAGTCTACTTTTGTAAGGAGAAGTTTACTGAGTTAGGTTCTTTGATATATTATCTACATTCTGAACAAAAACATAAGAGAATATTAAATATATTTTAAAGTTTCTAATAACTAATAAAATACAATTCATAAATAAAATGCAATTCATAACCCAATAACCCAATAACCCTGAACCCAATAACCCATCCAAAAAATGTCTAACGCGCCAAAATAAGTTTTCACTTCTGTCGGCACTCCCGGAGAGCGGCACTCCCGGAGAGCTACCCGTAATTTTTTTTAAAAAGTATCCTATGTTACTTCTAATACCTCCAAGAATATGTGTACAAAGTTTCATGATGGTCGGTTAAGTAGTTTTCGGTTTAGCGTAACAAACAAGCTTACATTCACATTTATAATATTTAGTGAGTATAATAAATAAAACACATGATTTTTGTAAGCATAAGCACGTTCTAGTGTTTATGTTTTGTGTGTCATAAAAATTTGCTATTGTGAAGTTACGCAAATTGAGACCTCGCTTACTCTGCTAATTAAATAGAGGAAAGTCGGGTACATTCGTACAAGTAAGTTTTCTCTATGAATAAGTCCTAACTACAGAATTATTTCTTTACAATCTTGCTGGCGTTGTCCTCACCAGCTCCTCGTCAACACAGTCTTAGTAAGAAGACTCAAACAAACGAAGCCGTTATAGTAAGTGTAATGTAACAGTGATGGAAAGTGAAAATGACTATAAAATCACTACATAGTATAAAACAAAGTCGCTTCCCGCTGTCTGTCTGTCCCTATGTATGCTCAGATCTTTAAAACTACGCAACGGATTTTGATGCGGTTTTATTTAATAGAAAAAGTGATTCAAGAGGAAGGTTTATATGTATAATACAAGCGTAATATAGTAGAGAGACACTAATAATTTTAGAGTTTTCTGATCACTGTAGACATTCTGTAGTATATTTAGTATCAGCATTGCACCCGTGCGAAGCCGGAGCTGGTCGCTAGTATATTCATAAAAAACACAAGAACAAAGTGTCCTCAACTGAACGGGTTTTTAAAAATAGGCTGAAACGCTGGCTTATCGAGCTAACTTTTTATAGCTATGGCAAGTTTTTAGAATATAAATTACCTACAATATTATGTTTCTCAGCTAATTTGACATACTTACAAATTGATTTATTTAATTATTATGTATTAGTGCTGTCTTAACTTCATTTTTATGCGTGTTTACTTTTGAATATACTATTTACTTTTGACTTATAATTATATCACTACATAGTATAAAACAAAGTCGCTTCCCGATGTCTGTCTGTCCCTATGTATGCTTAGATCTTTAAAACTATGCAATGGATTTTGATGCGGTTTTTTTAATAGATTGAGTGATTCAAGAGGTAGGTTTATATGTATAATACATGCATAGTATAGTAGAGACACAATGATAATTTTATAGGTTTTTAATGTGATGTCGTAAATAAACTAATTTTTTGAGCTTACATTGCAAACGCTGGCTGAACCCTACAAGATAGATCAAAATAATGTACTACAGTATAGTACACCTTAAAAAAGTCTACAAAAAAGTCCGAATTGGTATATGTCTATCTCTTAGGTTATGTTATTCTCATAGATAACGTTGTATATAGATACACTTTGTAGTATATTTAGTATCAGCATTGCACCCGTGCGAAGCCAGGGCGGGTCGCTAGTTATCAATAAATAACTATTGTAACTAACTAGTGTTAACGATTATCTATAGTTTAATTTATTTTAAATACCTAACTTCCGCTACAAAACAACAATTACGTCATTTCGTGTACGCTCAGCCTAATAAGAAAACTTTCTTGTTGATATTGCATCTCCCTTTGACGCTTGCACGAAGATGCGCTGAACCAAATTCGATAACATCGCACGTCGATTCAAATACTTGAATCAAATCAAATCAAATACATTTATTTGTAATTACAAACACTAATAACAAAACATGGAATAAGTACATAAAACAAACATAAATAAACAATGATATAATATAAACGTTGGCTTAGTTGCAAAAAGGTTCCAACACAACGAGTGCAGGTTAGTAACCTGCGCTGCTCTTCCGTTCGAGCCTTAATGGGACCAAGTAAGTAATACCGAGTAGTAAAAAAAAAAAACTTTGCTAGATTGTAATAATATTAAGAATTATACACTAGTTTATATAAAAAGAAAACTTTCTTGTTGATATTGCGTCTCCCTCTGACGCTTGCACGAAGATACGCTGAACCAAATTCGATAACATCGCACGTCGATTCAAAGTGAAATTCGATAACATCGCACGTCGATTCAAAGTGAAATTCGATAACATCGCACGTCGATTCAAAGTGAAATTCGATAACACCACACGTTGATTAGGCACAGTCACTAGTAAGCATTTAGTTCTATTGCAAAATAACGATTAAAGCCCTGTAGGGCGATTATGGAACTCTACTTACAATCAATTTCTATCAGTTTTCATAGATTTCTGATAGACATTGATTGTAATTAGAGTTCCATAATCGCCCTACAGGGCATACTCTACCAGCCAACCAAACTGACATTAGTTTAATGTATTATTGAACCATTTATTTTGATTAATTTATTTAAAAAAACGTGCTTATTGTAATTCCCACGCTGGTACCTTCTCATGTACTTAATTTCCGGTCTTTTGGGTGAAGTGGGTAGCCAGAGGCACGACCAACCAATAATATTTGGTCATGGCAAACGGCTTTGACGACCTCTGTGGCGCAGTAGCTAAGATCCGGCTGAGACGCCGAAGGTTGAGGGTTCGATTCCCGCCACGGAACTAATATTTGTACGATCTGCAAGTATTTATCTCGGGTCTGGGTGTTAATATATAAAAAGGATGTATTTACAAAAAAAATATGTATATATAAGTAGTATATATCAGTCATGTGGTACCTATAACAGCTCTGCGTACTTTGGGGCCGGATGATGCTGTGTGAAATGTCCGGGATTATTTATTTAATTATATGGCATATGCGCTTAATTATATGGTAATTAAGCGCATTGTGCTCATTACTTTTTCGAAAAGTAGCGTCTATTGGTGCACGACCAGCTTCAAACCCAAATATTATGATTGTAAAGGTACACCACCAGTCTTCTATGATTAATTTGAGTACGATTGAATGCACCTGTAATTAACTGTATTGACTGACCTGTCAGCTCAATTGGTAGTAGCTCTGCATTTTGCGTTGTTGGTTGAGGGTTCGATTCCCTCCCAGGACAAACATTTTTGTGAAGTTGAGTGTTCGTTCTGTGTCTGAGTGTTATAAAGTATCATAAGTATGTATTTAAAAATATGTAAGTATTCTATCAGTCATCTGGTCACCATAATACAAGCTATGCTTAGTTTGTGCTAGACGGTGTTGTGTGCATTGTCATCAAAATTTATATTATTTTATTAACCGACTTCATCAAAAAGGAGGAAGTTCTCAATTCGTCGGAATCCTTTTTTTTTAAAGTATGTTCACCTATTACTCGAAAACGCATAAACCGATTTGGAAAATTGTTTTTTTGTTTGAAAGGGTATACTTCACAGGTGGTCCCATTTAAATTTTATCAAAATCGGTCGAGCTGCAAAATCAACGAAAATCTAAAAATTGTATACATCAATGATGTTTTCATGTACTTCGATACCTCGCTGTCTCATTCAAGTAGTGCGTTTATTTGGCCTACCCATATTATATATATATAAAAAATACATCTACTTTCCACTAAAAAAATATTATAGGCTCTAATTTCATTTAATGAAATCGGTTTTCTTTTTAGTTTTTAAAACGTAATTATTTATTTAAAGCATTCATTGTTCGCCTCGTGTATAAATATAGCCCGATTTCCTCTACCGTAAAATTCTAGTTGTTCTAAAATACTGTAGGTATAACTACCATTACCTGCATAATTATTTACCGTTTTCAGTTTACCAAAAATGGACGTTTCAAAACTTTCAAAATGTATAAAAAACAAACTTGACTACAACCCGACTTTTGAGGAGTTGGATCCAACTGACAACCAGCTGCACTTCAAGGTGTTGGAGAAATACGAGGACCAATTCACACGTCCATTGTTTCGAAGTTTGAGGAGACACCCATATAGGTAAAGTTTTTGAGCTCTATAGATCTATAGATAGTTTAAAACGGTCTTTAGATAGCTCAACTGTTTCACATGTATTTTATATTATTCTATTAATTTCTGTTATTATTTCTGTATATAAATAAGTCCACTTCACTACATAGTATAAAACAAAGTCGCTTCCCGCTGTCTTGTCTGTCCCTATGTGTGCTTAGATCTTTAAAACTACGCAGTGGATTTTGATTATGTAATGATTTCTGATTAGAATTTACCTTACTTTATAGATATACTAGCGACCCGCCCCGGCTTCGCACGGGTACAATACTGTAGTACATTATTTTGATCTATCCCGTAGGGTTCAGCCAGCGTTTGCAATGTAAGCGCAAAAAATGTGTTTATTTACGACATCACATTAGAAACCTCTAAAATTATCAGTGTTTCTCTACTATATTATGCATGTATTATACATATAAACCTTCCTCTTGAATCACTCTATCTATTTAAAAAATCGCATCAAAATCCGTTGCTTAGTTTTAAAGATCTAAGCATAGATAGGGACAGACAGACAGCAGGAAGCGACTTTGTTTTATAATATGTAGTGATAAGATTCTTTGAGTTTGATTTGCTGTGTATAATAATGCCGGACATTTCACACAGCATGATCTGGCCCCAAAGTAAGCAGAGCTTGTGTTATGGGTACCACATGACTTATTACTTATATACGTTTTTTTTTGTAAATACATATTATACATAGAAACAACCAGACCCGAAACAAATACTTGCAGATCACCTTCTTCATCCGCAACCTTCTGCTCAGCTGGACCTTAGTCCACTGCGCCACAGAGGTTGTCAATAATAAGTTTTCTTTTTTTTTGTATAGATATTTAAGTAGGTACCTAGTTTGTCTTAGAAGTTTAATTTAGTGTGTATTATTATAAATTTGTCTGCGTCTATTTTTAAACATAGGAGCTGAGTTGGTTAACATCAACAGGAAATTAATAAACCTCGAGAACATGCAATAAAACGACAAAAATATTGAATTTAAGTGCTATGACTGTTATTATTATAACAATAATAATAATTCATTTATTAAAAAGCATAGATGGGAATAGGTTAGCAAAATCTAAGGGCTAAGTTAGACGATGATAGTCAGATTCAATTTAATTTAGATAACAAATATTATTAATTAATCAATACCCTAATACAGTGCAGGAATGGAAAAATGTTACACATCAATAAAAATAAGGTTTTCAGGCTTGTTAATAATAAATCTAGACATTAAGTTGAACATAACTTTTGGTGCTACAGCAGTAATGAGCTACTGCAGAGCTATTCTTCTAAGACGCCATTCTGAGACGCCATAGTGCGCCATAGCATCACTGTTTTGTAGGATTGCGTATCTCAAAAGGAAAAAAAGAAACTTATGGGATTACTTCGTTGTCTGTCTGTCTGTCTGTAAATAAATAAATAATGCCGGAAAAGCCTATACCGAAAATCGCACCTGAGAGGTTAACACACCTAGTACCTACTTTTTTCTGCACGGTGGTTCTTTTACCATCGCTTACCAGTATAATTATAATTATAAACTAGTGCCTCTGTGAGCTGTAGACCTTACTAACATTTTTCGAAACGACTGAAATATAACGTTTTTTAAACCAACCCCATAATTATCTCCATTTTGAAAAATTTTTAACTCCCCATTCTCCGCCATTTTGAAAAATTTCCAAAAACTGAATCGACAAAAAATATCTATATAGTTATAGAACCTGCTCACAAAATTTCACGAGAATCGGTGTAGAAATGTGACCTGTAAAAAACATCCGGACAGACGAAAGCATTTTTGCCTAAGCTAAAACGGAGACACTAGCTCGCGCCTCGCGGTCGCGTGGTCAGCTATGAGAACACAGAACATTATTTTATGTTTGCTGTAGTACTCGCTGGTACAAGGAGATTTAAGTAGGTACCTATATTGGCTCGTTACGTCACCAGTAACCAGGGTCAAGGATACACAAGTCAGCGACACAAACTCGTCAGTGCGCGCAGCTAAAATGCATGCTATTACACATAGCATAGTGCGAGAAAAGGATAGATGTGCACGAAAGATGGTGATAAGCTGTAGGAGAGAGTATGATGATGATTTTTAATAATATAATTAGATTAGACTGTGATTTCGGCATAAAAATCTTGAACAGACTATTGGCTTAAGGGTTCTCATGAAAAAAGTACAGAATGTATCCATTAGAAATACATTTATTTATGCTCTCAAATAAATAATCTATGCTTGTATCGGAATCATTTTTAAGTTTACGTGCTGCGTATGTTATTTATTTACGCGGAAAGTTCCGTTAAAATAAGTGTTGAAATACGATTTTTCTGAGGCTTGTATCTTTCAAACTCATATATTTTTTATGATTCTGTTGCGATGCAAGCATAGATTATGACGAGATAAATTGATAACACTTTTAGTTTTGAATGTTCAACATCAGACGGTGGTGTGATCATCCTTCGACGTTTGTATGGAAAGCTAATCAACTAGTTCATTCTTAACACGTCCGCACTCGCCTGTGGCTCTCACGTGACTGTTCCCTCAGCTACCCGCGAACCTGAGACAACATTGCGACGTAGCTCATACACACAAACACTACATTTGTAATCACAAAACATAAGTACCTACCATAAGTAACTACATATAATATTTTCTTTCATTTGCTTTTCTAGCTGTCGAATTTCATGATTCTATGTCTAGTACTTGCCAGTTTTTCTCGGGCTTGGGTTAGGATGAATTGGCACCTAAATTCACCTAGTATGTAAGACGTTTCAAAGTGATCCTTGTGATTGTATTGAATAAAGTATCTTTTGACTTTTTGTGTACCTTCCCCATAGGTTTTGATATACTGATTGGTCCCATATAAATTTCATAGAAATCGGTTCAGTAGTTACGTTTTTAAATGAAAAACGCTGAAAAAAGTATGTCATCCACTTCGATGAAACGAAATTTTGATATTTTGCTTTTCTGTGACTTTACAGTGGTGTTTACAAATTTCAAAAAATGCTAAAATACTAAAGAGCGTAAAATTAAAACCTTATTAACCGACCCCATAAAAAAAGAGGTTCTGAATTCGGTTGTATTTTTATGGGCTTACATTTTTAAATGAAGTCGAATTTCTTTAACATTATTATTAAAACATAAAAATAACAATAATAAATAAATATTTATTTATTATTGGTGGACAATGCACACAACACCAACTATCCCCGAATTAAGCATAGCTTGTATTATGGTAACTAGATGATAGAATACTTATATATTTTAAATACATATTTATGATACTTTATAAAACCCAGACACAGAACAAACACCTATATTTACCACACAAATGATTATATTTGGAGGGAATCGAACCCTCAACCTAAAGCGCAGAAGGCAGATCTACTACTAACTGAGCTGACAAGCCAGTCAAAGGTTAAGTTAAATATTTATTTACAGAAATAATTACAGAAATGTACCAACAGAATAAAAACGATAATATAAAATACATGGGAAAAGTTCACATACAACCTTTTACTCCAATTTCAACTTACCCTTAACTTTATGTAGGTACTTTCTTATAGCTTTTATACTAAGTTTCAAATTCGTTTCGTTTCGATTTCCGTTTTTACTCCTTTTCACTCCCTAAGCGATCTAATTTCCAAAATTCATTTCTAAGTGCATACATACACCATAAGAGGAACCTACAGTCAGTCGGTCACTCGGTCAGTTGGTCAGTCAGCCAGTCGGTCAGTCATTCAGTCAGCCAGTTGGTCAGCCGGTCAGTCAGTCAGTCGGTCAGTTGGTCAGTTGGTCAGTTGGTCAGTCGGTCAGTCGGTCAGTAAGTCAGTCAGTCGGTCAATCGTTCAATCGACCATTCGGTTAGTTAATCAATCGGCCAGTCGGTCAGTCGGCCAGTAGGTCAGTAGGTCAGTTGGTCAGTCGGTCAGTCTGTCAGTCGGTCAGTCAGTCAATCGATCAGTCGGTCAGTCGTTTAGTCAGTTTGCCGGTCAGCCGGTCTGTAGGTCAGTTGGTTATATATGTGGAATAATTATTATTTATTTAATAATAATGTACGAATTGATCCTACCGTTATAATTACTTGTTTTAATAATATAATCTAATTTGTTTGCTTTCTTAAATTAGTTTTTTAGTATTTATGACCATGTATGCAATTTTTTTTTAAATAAGCCTCATGGTCCTTTTCCAGTCCTTCCAAAATGGATGCATCTAAAGGAATAGACAACACAGCGTTCGCCTGCGATCAATCCGAGGAGCTGGAGCAGGTAGACATACTGCATCAGCTTGAGGAGGTGTTCTTCGAGGGTTCTGATGAGATCCTGTGCAGGTTCACTGGTCCTGTATTCCGGAGTCTCAGAGAACGTCCAAATAGGTACTAAACTAATTAACTAACTATTTCTTTTTAATGCACAAAACATTATCTAGCCTCAAACTAAGCATAGCTTGTACTATGGGAATAAATACATAATTTCGATACTTTATAACACCCAGACACAATACAAACTTTTTTTTTTTTATATTTTGTGTTTGTCTTGTCACGGTATGACGTCACCCTCCTTGTTCGGCGCAGTCTGAAAACTAGCGCTATTTTGCAATGCGAAGTAGCATAGACCTGAGACTGGGCCTTTTTTAACAGTCTTCAAAACGACTTCAAAAAATGATGTGGTTCTCAATTCGTCAGAATCTTTTTTTTTTATGTATGTTGACCGATTTTACACAAAGACGCTGTACTTGTACTGTACTTCCCAGGTGGTCCCATTTCAATTTTATCTAAATCGGTCGAGTTTTTTTTTATGTATCATCACCGATTACTCAAAGACGCCTAAGCCGATTTTTTTGAAAATTCTTATTTTGTTTCAAAGGGTATACTTCCCAGGTGGTCCCATTAAATTTTTATCGAAATCGGTCGAGCTATTTTAAAAAAATCAACAAAAATATAAAAATTGTGTACATCGATGATATTTTCGTTGCGTGCAGTGCAGAGCAGTGCGTTTAGTTGGCCTACCCATATTATATTGGTATAAACAAAATACATCTACTTTCCACAAAAAAATTCAAAATAAAATAATTTTATGGTCTCAAGTTGTATCCAATAAAGTCGGTTTTCTTTTTAGTTTTAAAACGTAATTATATTTTTTTTCAGAGCTTTATGGGGATCTCGGGGGTACGAATCCGGGCATCTTAAATTGTGAGTACCTACCTCCTTTACTTATTTACCTTATGGATCAAAAATGTCCTTAATCTTTTAAACAGAAATGTCGAACAACACTAGAAACATAGCTTTTAATTATAATCACAAAATAACAATCATCGAAAGTAGCTAACAACCCAACGAACTTAGATTTAGCACTACGGTCCCTAACACGTCCGTAGCGCCCGAGCGCCAACACAAAAGTGGCCGTCTGCCACCAGGTGCGCGCTGATCACGCGGCGCTATCCCCACCCGTCGTGTCACGAGATGCCTCGCCTTCTCGCCTGATAATTCCTCTAAAACTACAAATTACTAAAATCATTATTTATAACGAGGATACATGAAGACTGTTCTGATTTATAAAATACTAGGCAAAACGATAAACAATGTATCGGGAGAAACGTGCAAAACTCTGAGATACTCATAGTCATAGTCTCGACTTCTTCTTCTTCTTTGTTAATGGCCTGTGACGACGATGATGGTACGACCGGCATTACTTTTGACAATCGATATCGCAATCCTACACAACAGACGTTACGATAATTTGAATTTGTGAACGAAAAAACCGTCAATTGAACTAAATTCCACGAACATTTTAACGACGTCAATAAAGTCGACACTCCGACACTCATAATATTGGATTATCGAGAGACGCCCTGAGGCCTAATCATGAAATGATTTCGTGCAAAATCCTACTCTGAGGTACATCGTTTCGATTAGTATAGTACCTATTGTAATGAAACAGCATAAATCTCCTTCTTACAATCCTTTATTTGAATGTCCACTACACTTTTTGATCACAAAACCTTAATGCTCGGAGGCTTAACAAGAACTGGCTACCGCTCGACATGTTGCGTCGTTACATACTTCTTCTTCTTCTTCTTTGTTTATGGCACGTGACATAATAATGTCAATTTTGCCAGTGTCAAGTGTTTATATTTGTTTATAGTCAATTTATTTGTGAAAGTCTTAGTCGATGGTCAATTGTCAATTCTAGACGTCACGCGGAATGGCCCTCAAAATTTTCTTTGGATTCCTCGTCGTTCAAATCACATTGCACCATAATACACAGTTAATTCAATTGTCCATACTTGTCCCATGTAGTCGCAACTTATTAATTAAAATTCCGCTAAGATTACTGAATAAAACATGCAATAAAACGAGTGAGAAAAATTAAATAAGCAGAGCTATGTTATACATTTAGATAAACACGGGCTTTACTCACGTATTATTTAGTCGATGGAGGCACCGACATTGTTTCGATTCATCTAGAGATTCTTCATCAGGGTGAGTTTGATCTGCGGTCCGCTCGTTGCCGCTCGAGTTCACGGTTCGCACTGCGGGTGAGGTATCTTGCGGCGCGAGTCGTGCGTGCGGGTAGAGGTGGAAACGTTGTCACCGCAGGCGGTAACAAATTTGGTGCTAGTACTGGCTCTTCGACTTCGCCACTCGTGCCCACAACATTGGGAACCGTCAAACATACAGCACGCACGACTCGCGCCGCAAGATACCTCACCCGCAGTGCGAACCGTGAATTCGAGCGGCAACGAGCGGACCGCGGATCAAACTCACCCTGATGAAGATTCTCTAGATTAATCGAAACAATGTCGGTGCCTCTATCGACAAAATAATACGTGAGTAAAGCCCGTGTTTATCAAAATGTATAGTACAACTCACGAAAGTTTTGAAAGAGCTATATTACTTCATGAAATGACAAACAAAGAATCGTCGTTATGTTCATTTGCCCATCTACAATGCCGGGCAAAGTCAAACGACGTACTTATTAAATAAAATGTCACTATACATTTATAATCAACAACGCGAGTTTAAAAGTAGAATAAACCAGGATTATTTTGGAAAAGATAACATCTATTTATATAAAAGAAAGTCGTGTTAGTTACACCACTTATAACTCGAGAACTGCTAGACCGATTTGGATGAAACTTAAACTGAATATAGATAGTAAGTTGGATTAGGATATAGGCTATTTTTTATCCCGAAAAAATAACGGAAATGGAAACGGGGCGGGCGAAGCCGCGGTTGGCCTAGCGCCATCTATCAATATTTATCCGTAACTTTGTTAATCTTTGTAATTATTTTAATAATTTGAATAGCTATCTTTTTTTTAATAGCGATATTAGTACTTTAATATTTTTTGTGAAGTTGTAACTGCCCGACGAAGTGGGCACGGGTCAGCTAGTTTGTACATAAAATGGTATGAAAACATCTGCTGATGTATAAAACTGTGTTACAGAACTCAACGCCCTCCTCCGAAATTATATTATAGACATAGTTCCATCTACAACTTCAGGTAGGTCGTACATACAGATATAGAACATATACATGAATGAGCACAGTGTGAGACAAGGATAGACGTACATGGAGGATAGTGATGAGCAGTAAGGAGATAGTATGATAATAATTTCTAATCATAAGATTAGATTAGACTGATTTCTAAATAAAACGACCACGTAGTAATCATGAACTTTTGGCTCAAAAACTCTCATGGAAAAACGAATGAAGGTAATGGTTCTAAATAAGGTTATTCGAGCTCTTGAATAAACAAACTATACAATACATATAAACTATGCGCTAAAATCAGTGTGAAAATCAGAAGTTCCTATGCGTTTTTTTAAGGCTTGTATCTTTTCAACCCTTATATTTTTGACTATTCTGTTGCGATACAAGCATAGATAAGGACGAGAAAAATTTATATCATGACAAGGATTGACAAGGATGGAATGCTTTGCCGTCGTCTGTCTTTCCTGAAATCTACAATCTAGGTCTCTTCAGGTCTCGAGTAAATAGGTGTCTTCTTGACCTACGTGCCCCATCGTCGGCCACGTCGTTGTTTAACATCAGGCGAGATCGTGGTCAAAAAAATATTTTAAACTAAATACCGTTTTCAGTTGTGTCAAGTTAGCTATACATCGATTCAAATTTAGTCATAAAAATACTACACAGTGCAAGCGGCTAATTAAAAGTCAGCACGTGGCATGAAATCGTAAACTAATCGATCGTAAAATTATACCTACAATAGGTAGGCACCTACCTACTTTAATTACCGACCTTGAAACGCCTGATACTTTGTTATGAGCAATATCGTAACGTTATTGCTGTAATAAAATGCCAGCTGCGCGCTACTCGATTGTATATCGATCGTATGCAGGGTTGGGTAAACTTCTATGAAATGTCTGGGCTCTCTGATAAAAAGTATTTCAATTACTTAATTAAAATGAGGTATGGTGGAAGTTGTTGCTGTGGGCACTGTGGAACTGCTTCTAATTCCAAATTCCAATTGATCTTCTCCAATCAAATTAAATTGATATTTTCAGTACGGAGAAAAGGGGATTGTAAAAAAGCAGTGAGCCTTATTCGAAAACAATTGTTGCACATTTTAATTGTAGACAAAGTCCGTTCACAAATGTACATTTACATTTGTAAAATGATTTATTGGCCGTGTTTTATAAAAAAAAAATTCTACATGTTCAGAAAGAGTTGCTACAAATAAGTTTCTACTTAACTGTAACTCAATCAACTCCAGCTGTAGGTAATTCATGCTGTTTGCGGTCCGAACATAGCAGCTGCTTGCATCCGGTTGCTATCCGGAGATAGCACGCGGGCCGTGCTTTGCATATCACTAATGTAGAGCAACCCCGCGACTTTATTTTCTTAGTGTGAGCACAGTAGGAGAGAGAAAAGACGGCAGATGGGTAGGCCATTGGTATTGGATGCTACTTGAGTAAACACCCTGGCCGCATCCTATCTATCGTGGACTTCCATTAGAGCTGGTGCGGCGGCTGAATGTTCCGAAGACCTCAAAGAGCGCAAAAATGCCGGTCTTGATACGTATTTGATCTTTTTGGAGTCGAGTCCCTGAGGCCGTGGGGAACGGGAGCCCATTGCGTAGGTAACACAATACACAACATAGGTGTTTGTTCTGTGTCTGGGTGTATTAAAGTATCATAATCATAACATAAGTATGTATTAAAAAAATTAGGTAAGTAGTCTATCAGTCATCTAGTCACCTTAATACACGTACAAGCTGTGCTTAGTTTGGGGCTTGTTATGTGGTGTGGTGGTGTTGTGTGCATTGTCCACCAATATTTATTATCAACACTAATATTATAAATGCGAAAGTGTCTCTGTCTGTCTGTTTGTTACGTTTTCACGGCTAAACGGCTAAAATCTTGATTAAATTTGGTAAGAACCATGGACCATGTAGGTCAGTTCAAACCGTGAACGCTCGCGGTAACTCACGGACCGCGGATCAAACTCAGGGTGAGTTTGATCAGGGTGAGATGAAGATTCTCTAGATGAATCGAAACAGTGTCGGTGTCTCCATTGACTAAATAATACGTGAGTAAAGCCCGTGTTTAGAGTTCCCAATTAGAGTTGGAATTTTATTTGTTATTTGATATCATAGGTTTTGATATTCAGAGATAAGAAGCCGGTTTTCAGTTTTTTGTAAAAATACTAGCTGTCCCGTTCGCGACTCTGTCCGAGCGATTTAATTACAAAAAAAAATATTAGTGTAAATCTAAACCATTCTTGAATACACTTGAACACACAAAAAATATCATCAATATCAGTCCAGCCGTCAAGGAGGAGTTTAATTACAAACACACACACAGAAGATTTATATATATAAAGAAATATATTAACTCTTGTTATATTTGGTAGGTTGAATTCACACACACTTGACAACCAGACTTGTTGAGTGTTTTTTTTAGAATTTCAGTGTTATTATGCGTGATAAGTGATAATAGATAAGATAACAATTTAGTACCTAGATAATCCGATTAATGGAGGTTACACAATCGTAGTAATTACCTACATTAACTGAGTTTTGGTATGGTTTCAAGAATATTAGACACGGTCTAACGATTTAAAAGTTATACCGATACTATTTTAGACCTTATTTAGGTACTTAAACCTTATAAAATACTAGCTGTTTCCCGCGGCTTTTCATTCATTCGTTCAATATAATAATTGATCGAATGAATGTTTCTGAAAATTTAAAATTTTTGAATTTTTTGAAAACCTTTCTTAGCGAGCACCTACGACCCTAGAGGAAGCTGCATACCAAATTTCATTCCAATCCGTTTGGTGGCACATGAGATTTTGTGATGACTGAGTGAGTGGTATTTCACAAATATATAGTTTTGTTGCTGTTGTTCGCGACTTCGTCCGCATTTTTTTTAAAGGAATTATAGCATAAATCCTTCCCCAGGATGCAATTTATCTCTAAATTTGATTGATAAAAAAATGTTTTATATAAAAAAAAGCGTGGATGCACCCCACGCTTTTTTTTATATAAAACATTTTTTTTCCTACTTACATTTATTACAATTTATTTTCTATTTCTTAGTTTGGTTTTCTATATAAAGCGTGTTTTTTAGTTTTTTAAACTATTATTTTTTTCTACCTTTTAGTTCTAGGATAATCATATATTTTTTTTTCGTTCGAATTATTGCATTGTCATCGGTCTTTGACAGGTGTGCAAAATTTGAATGAAATCTGGCCGTTTAAAGTGGGTCAAAATCGCGTCCTAAGGAGTCGGTTACAAACATACAAACATACAAGTGAAGCTAATATAAATATATATTATAAAATAGTCATTCGTATTTCGCACGTCTTACACACTGTTTCTGGGCGTGACAGAAGCGTAGGTATACCAATCGCGGCGAATTCGTCCCTCTGACCAAGGCCTTAGTCATCTCAAATGCGCATAACAGTGCACGTTTTATGACTTTTTAACAGCGTTTGATAATTGTAAACAGCTAAACTCTTGTAAATAAACATTCCGTGCACTTGTCTGATCAATGTCAAAAGGTTATAAGTATAATAAATATCTTGGATAATATTGGATAGGATTATTTGTTTGACATTTCACGAAGCTATATAGGCTCATTTGTATTAATTAGTTTTTCTCATTGAATAGCAATGCTTTATGGAGTAATCTTAACGGAATTTTATTTAATAAATAGTGACTTATTTGGTCAAAAGACAATTGAAGTATAAGTTTTTTTTTGTGAATTGTAAAACTATGTGAATATATCCTTACTATTCTTCCTACCCTTACTAATATTATAAACGCAAAAGTTTGTATGTATGTTTGTTACTCTTTCACGCAAAAACTACTTAATATATTTTAATGAAACTTTACAATAATATAGCTTATACATCAGAATAACACATAGGCTATGATTTATAAAGATATTGTGTGAATTGTACAAAATATAACGATAAGTAAGTCAAGTAAGTGGGTAAAAATCTATTCTAGCAAGCTATTCTAGCGTGCCCTGCAAAAACCGTTAGAATTACACGAAGTACTAATCCTGCGCAGACGAAGTCGCAGGCACCAGCTAGTATATATAAATAATTATAAATATTGGTGGACAATGCACACCATGTAGCCCCAAACTATGCTTGTATTATGGTGACTAGATGACTGATAGAATAAACACATACATTTTAAAATCATACATAAGGTACTTTATAACACCCAGACACCGATCAAAAACCTATGTTCATCACAAAAATGTTTATCCTGGGAGGGAATCGAGCCCTCAACCTACAGTGCAGAAGGCAGAGCTACTACCAACTGTGCTGACAGGCCAGTCATGTGAATAAAATTAATCCATATTTCCCTTGGTTACGGCATCACGCATCACGCGCGAACGGCTTGACCGATTTCGCTAATTCTTTTCATTGTATTTGTTATTGTCAGGTGAAAGTTCTTGAAAGTTGCATGGAAAATTAGAAAATTTAAGAAAACTTAACGACTATATGAATTTCTCTAATGTAACCTTAGCGTTTTTGACAATATAAAGTTTTCTAATGTAACCTTATGTCAGTCGTTTGACAGTTATAGATTATACTATCGATTTCAATATTCATAGTTATGAGTGAACTAGTCGATTATGTTTCCATACAAACGTTGAAGGATGATCACACCATCTTCTGATGTTAAACAGCCAAAACTAAGAGTGGTGTCCATTTGTCTCGTCATAATCTATGCTTGTATCGCAACAGAATCATAAATAAATAATAGTTTAAAAAAACTAAAAAACACGCTTTATATAGACAACCAAACTAAAAAATAGAAAATAAATTGTAATAAATGTAAGTAAGAAAAAATGTTTTATTAAAAAAATAGCGTGGGGTGCATGGTGGAAGGATTATCAATTCGATAATATCTTAAAAAGCACACTTTTTATTTATTATTTATTTTCTACTTTTTAGTTTTAGGATAACCGGATATTATATTTTTTTTTTGTTTTTTTATTATGTTTTTTTAAAATTTTTTTTTTCGAATTATTGCATTGTCATCGGTCTTTGACAGGTGTGCAAAATTTAAATGAAATCTGGCCGTTTAAAGTGGGTCAAAGTCGCGTCCTAAGGAGTCGGTTACATACAAATATACATACAAGTGAAGCTAATATAAAGCGTATAAAAAAACGTAGTTCGAAAGATACAAAAATCGTCAAAAGTCTCAAAAATATCGAATTCCAACACTTATTTCAACGGAATGCGTAAATAAATAACATACGCAGCACGTAAACTCTAAAATGATTCCCATACAAGCATAGACGATTTATTCCAGAGCTTAAATAACTTTATTTCGAATAGATACATTCAATGCTTTTTTCATAAGAACCCTTGAGCCAAAAGTCTGTTTATGAGTTATACGCGGTCTTTTTATGTCAAAATCAGACAATATGTCAGTCGAATCTAATTATTGAAGATGATGATTTTTCTCTCTTCTTTCAGCTCATAACCATCTTTCGTGCACGTCAATATTTTTCTCACACTGTGCTAGGTGAAATAGGCATTTTAGATGCGCGCATTGACGAGTTTGTGACGTTTGTGTATCCTTAAGATAGGCCTACGTCCTTCAGGTCAAGAATTATCTTGTACTAACACAAGATAATTCTAGACGGCCATTCCGCGATGACGTTTAGAATAGACAAATGACGATCGACTGCGACGTTGTGACGATATTGGGTCTGATTCAAAGTCAAAGTCAAAAGATACTTCATTCAATACAATCGCAAGGATCACTTTGAAACGTCTTACATACTAGGTGAATGTAGGTGCCAATTCCTCATAACCAAAGCCCGAGAAGAACTGGCAAGGAACTCGTCCTGGTCCTAGCGCTTTTTTGCATGATCCATCTTATAACTCTACCTTAACTACGAAAAACTATTAACTACAAGAGAGTTTATACATTTCAAATGTGTCGGTTAACTGTATGAGGGCAGAGTAACATGAGGCCATGGCTTCTGTAAATTCGCCGTTTCTGTAGTAAGAGAAACATTTTTTTATTAATCTTCATAAAGTTGTAAAATTTTCCGTGTTATAGCTCATTTTAGTAATCATGTATTGAGACGACCTCTATGTCGCAGTGGTCGAAGGCCTGCCTGAGACGCAGAAGGTATCGGGTTCGATTCCCACCGTGGGGCATATATTTGTATGATCTGCAAATATTTGTTTGGGTATGAAACCGATAATAATTAATGTATGTATCTATGTATGTAATTTAAAAAACGTTTATAAGTAGTATATCAGTCTTGTCTTGGGCCAGATGACGCTGTGTTAAATGTCCGGCATTATTTATTTATTACTTAGTAAGGTGATTAAAACTGCGGAAAGTCCTAGGAAAATCAATTCAAGCCAAATGACAATTTAAACTTACTTGTGGTCGCCCCACAGGTCGCTTCGACCATAATTAATTAATAATTAATGTAGTTTCAAATGAATAATTTAAAAAAAATTAGCATTCTGCACTCCTCTATATAAACTACAAGTGTGCGAAATTTAATACTCCTCGGTCCGCGCAATTTTCGTAAAAACAAAACAAAAATTTTGATTCACGTATTAATATAATAATTTTAAAACTGTAATTTTATAATGTTACTTCAATTTAGACTTTAGTTCAGGCAAAATAAAGATCGTTCTTGTTTTACGACGTTTTAGTTTGTCGAACCAAAAGTATCACCAGCATTATAACAAAACAACATCACTTGACATTGGTTGTCGTCATAATTTATGTCGAGTTATTTCGGATTTTATTAAATGTTATTCAAATAACACTAATGTTATTGACTCGGATGTGAATAATTGGAATATTCACAAGCTTTGTGTTTCTTTGCGATTCGAGTAAAATAATCCGTAAATTATTTTATACTAGCTGCCCGCGGATTCGCATGGTACCTACATAAAAAGTAGCCTATATCCTTCACCAAGGCCCCATCTATCTCTATACCAAAATTCATCAAAATCGGTTCAGCGGTTTAGGCATGAAAACGTAACAAACAGACAGAGTTACTTTCGGATTTATAATATTAGTTAGATTAAATAGTGCAGTCATATAAAGTGTTCTAAAAGTACCCTCAAAAGTCTCATAAAATCCCGTAAGTTATTCAAGGTCAATTATAATTTTTTCACGATTATATAGTTCCTTATGTCTATAGTTCCAATTATGTTAACTTGTATAGTTAAAGTTGGAGAGCATAAAATTTGCAACAAATTTTGTAAAGAATCATTTTTCATACGCCCATCCGTTTCTGAGATATGGAGCAGAGAGCCCGCAGCGCTCAGCCATACTCCCTGCAATGCAAGGTCAACCGTGAATCTTAGTAAATCATAACTTATATAATGATTACAAAGTAATTTAGATGACAAAAAAGCTTGGGATGAAACTGCTCCAACTCGACTCAGCATCCGTAACAAAATTGTCAAGGATCATACAAAAAAGTGTGTCCCCCATATATACAAAGGAGGAATCTAGGTGGGGGCACCTAGATTCACTAGCATGTAAGAAGACGATTCAAATTGGTCCTTGTGATTTTATTGAATAAAGATTTATTGAATTGAATTGAATTTTATTCTTCTTCTTCAAATGCACTCTCTTCCTCAGAGTCGCTTTGTAATGAAATATTGCTTAGCAAGCAGTCCTTTTCGTTTCCTTTCAAGGTTCTCAATTCGTCGGTTTTTTTTAATATAAGTTCACCGATTACTCGAAGACGCCTGAACTGATAAGGAAAATATTTTATTTGTTTCAAAGGTCGGGGACCACCCATTTAAATTTAATCGAAACCAGTGGAGTCGTTTTTAAAAATTCAACAATTCTAAAAATTTTATACATCGATGATATTTATTATATTCAACTAGCTGTTGTTCGCGACTTCGTACGCATTTTTTAGAAAGGAATTGTACCTTAAATCCTACTTAAGTCCAATCACACCCACCACCCATTAAAAAGTTTACATACAATTCACACCCCATTTTACTCCTCTATGAAGGTTATTTTGAAAAATCCTAAAACACGTTATTCATTAATTTTGAATTTTAAGTAGGTATCCAAACCAAGTTTCTAAGTAATCACACCACCCGTTAAAATGTTCCCATACAAACTTTGACACCCCATTTTACCCCTTTAAATTATTAATTATTATTAAATTATTTTTATTTTACCCCTTTGTAAGAATTATTTTGAAAAATCCTTAAGAATCCTGAAACATCCTGACCCGGCCACGCGTTGCTGTAGCTCAGTAGTTTTAATAAGTACCTACGTTGAACCCATATACGCTAACCTCTAAAATTATCAGTGTTTCTCTACTATTATTATGTATCTATTATTATACATGTATTATACATATAAACCTTCCTCTTGAATCACTCTATCTATTAAAAAAAACCGCATCAAAATCCGTTGCGTAGTTTTGAAGATCTAAGCATACATAGGGACAGACAGACAGCGGGAAGCGACTTTGTTTTATACTATGTAGTGATTTGTAATTTCGAAGATACACGAGTAGTACTCGTAGGTATATAACGCCTGCTTACCTAATGATACTCTTATTAATGATGTATACAATAATAGGTGCATTAATGATGTCCATTGAGCCATTATGTGTGCGTACTTGCCTAATGATGATTATCTAAGCTAATTATTAAGATAGTTACTTGTTGATAAGGGTAGAATATAGGTATGAGTACCATTATATATTTAGCTTCGTGAATTGTGTTCGTTACTAGCTGTTGCACGCGGCTTCACATGCGTGGCAGGTACCTTATGTCCTTAAATATCTATCTATCTATTTCCTAGAATGGCCGCCTAGAACTTACTCGGGATTCCTCGGCGCTCAAATCACATTGCACTATAATACACTTATAATTCAATTGTCCATACTTGTCGTATGTACTCACAATTTAATCATTAAATTTTAATGAAGATTACTAAGATACCGCTAAGATTATTAATAAAACATGAAACAAAACGAGAAAAAAAGTATGAATTTAGAAGTGCTATGTTACTTATGAAATGACAAACGAAGAATCTATACCTATAAAAGAGCTTAACCTGACTGACTGACTGATTCATTAGCACCGAGCCGAAACCGCTAAAGCTAGAAAGCTGACATTTGGAAGGTAGCTTTCTTGTGCAGCAAAACTGCACAAGAAAGCTACCTTCCACCTACCTTTAACTTGCCGTAACACAGTTTTTAACTAGCACGGAAGTTTTAACAATTTTATGTTTTTTAGTATTTCTTTGTTATATACCTAGTTATACCTACTGTTTTTTAAGTTTTGTTTAAAATAAATTATTCTTATACTTATTGTTATTCTAAAACCACTCACTAAGGCGGGATTTTTTCAAATTCAACCCCTAAGAGGGTGAAAAGGGGTGAAAACGAATGTATGAAACTTTTTAACGCTTGGTGCGATTTGCTTGAAACTTAATATGAATAAATAAAATTCGAAATAAATGGAGACTTGTTTCAGGATTTTTCAAAATAAGCCTATGAAAGGGATAAAATGGGGTGTCAAAGTTTGTATGGGAACTTTTTAACGGTTGGTGTGATTTCCTAGAAACTTGGTTTGGATACATAAAATGCAAAATAAATGGACACTTGTTTCAAGATTTTTCAAAATAACTCTCATAAAGGAGTAAAATGGGGTGTGAATGTTTGTATGGAAACTTTTTATAGGTGGTGGGTGTGATTGGTTTGATACTTCTATAAAATTTGGCAAAGAGATAAAAAGCATCCCGGGGAAGGATTTAAGCTACAATTCATTTCAAAAAAATGCGGACGAAGTCACGAGCAACGACTAATCAAATATAAAGTACATTAATATGTCAATTGATGGATGGAGTAATGTCAGCAATGTCAATGTCAGGCATGTGAGGCTCGATAGTTTGTGTTTGTTTTACGGATGTTTTGACCAACAGCACTCAATCAATAGATACAATAGATTCGGGGCCGATACACACTGCTGATTACTTACTGAAGATAAATCATCTATTTACTAGTGCCCCTGTGAGTTGTAGACCTCGCGAACATTTTTCGAAATGACGGAAATATTACGTTATTTACGTTTTCAATCCCCATATTTCTGCCATTTGGAAAAAATTCCAAAAACGGAATCGACAACAAAATCTATATATTAATTGAACCTGCTTACAAATTTTCACGAGAATCGGTTGACAAATGCGACCTGTAGAGGAGAACATTCGTACAGACGCTGGCCGGACGTACGAAAGGAAAGTGTTTATAGTCTGTACTGTACGAAGCGTCGTGACAGATAATGCAGCCAACGTGAGCAAATTGCGAAGAGATTTAGCTCAACAAGAAGAACTCGATTCTCATAAAGATATCCTGATTTACGGATGTTCGTCTTACATATTAAACCTCTTGGCACATATACATTTTGATAAACACCAGCTTTACTCACGTATTATTTTGCCGATGGAGGCACCAACAGTGTTTTAATACATCTAGAGAATCTTCATCAGGGTGAGTTTGATCCGCGGTCCGCTCGTTGCCGCTCGACTTCACACGGTTCGCACTGAACTCTTGGCACATTACATAAATTCAGATGTTATTACTGAGCAAGTAAAATATATAATGTGATATTTTAAATACACACACTTCGAACCTGCAAAATACAAAGAAGCTGAAGGAAAAGAAATTATTATACCAAAGCAAGTCTGATGGAACACAATGGCTTATAAAGATAATTGATTTAGGCGTGACCTTGCGGAAATCCATTACAAAACATTAAACGGATGGACAAATATTTAGTACTATTCCGCCAATCTATTCCTAATGAGTTAGACACGATGCAGACGAATGCACCTCCCTCCCGCCCGCAATTGAAAAGCCATGCAAAGCGTTAGTAAAAGGTCAGCGCACACAATCCACACATGCAACCTCAAAAATAAATTCGATACGTGTTTCGCCTCTCCACGTGGCACCTTCAGGAACACTTTGACTCGCTTCGCACTTTGATGAAAAAACACTCTGTTCTGTAGACTTGTTGCTTCACGTAACGTTGGACTGAGACTAAGTCCAACTAAGTTCTGTCTCAGTTAACGTTAGCCGAATGACGTGACCTTAAAGCAACAAGCGCATGTTTTCACGTTTTTCTGCGAGACCCTCTACAGAAAACGTGAAAACATAGCAACTACACTCGAAATCTCCCAGGAAACGTCTTGTTGCATTAGCGAAGTGACTGAAGCTTGGAAAGAGCTTAAAAGTATTTAAGAAAACACTTATCTCGATTTAAAATGGCAATTACACCAGTAGGGTGATCGCGCTATTTGTCAAGGTAATTGCCATTCAACGAATTGGTTTTGGCGAAAGTTTAGATATAGCTAATCTGAATGTCAAAAGCTACCGGGCTATTCTTCCTGAACGATTAAATCGTTTATTTTACCAATCGAACAAATCCCGCAACGTTTGATCAACGTATAATCCATATTAGAGCAAAATCGTTTTCGATAGTGATTAGCGCGGTACGGAATATGTCAAAAATAACGTTTTGACTTTGGTATAGCTTTGGTTAAATTACCGCGGTCGGTACCACGGTAATTTTGAACATTCGAAATATTTTGTACTTACTACACCCTACTTCACACAATACAGAGACCAAAATCTCAACAATGAAGAAATTACTGAAGCTTTATTATTTATCGCAGCGTATCACAAAGAAGCGGTGCCCTATATTATAAAATACAGGTGATGACTGATGACTGATTCATTCCAAAATTTTCTATTTGAAGATCATGGTAAATCACGTCGGACCTCTGGAACGGTGGCTGTCGTTTAAAAGCTAAGTAAATGGCCTAAACATGGACTTAAATAGCTTCAAACTGCTGTTGTTTGAAGTGCCGGAATTGAAAGACTGTCTTCTTCTTCATTTCTTCTTATAATGACATTTGCCTTGTCGACAATTTTGCCAGTGCCAAGTGATTGTTTGATAATATAGTATTGTTTGTTTGGTAATAAGTCTTAGTCGATGCTCATATCATAATGTCTATTCTAAACGTCATCGCGGAATGGCCGTCTAGATGGAAGTCAACTTTCTCGGGATTCCTCGTCATTCAAATCACATTGCACCATAATACGCTTATAATTCAATTGTCCATACTTGTCCTATGTAGTCACAATTTATTAATTAAAATTTCACTAAGATTACTGGATAAAAAATGCAAAAAAACGAGTATAGAATATTTATTTACATGTGCTATATTACAAACGAAAAATCAATTGAAATACTGTTTTCGAGGTTTGGGTTTAGTCAATCTGACGTACGAAATATAATTGGAACCGACTTGGGGGGTAATTGACTGCCACATAAGGGTAATTGAAACAAAGGTAAGGTACAACCATGTTCTGCTTCACAGTGTGTGGGAATTAAAACAAATAATTATGTAAATTTAATATTAATTGATTAAAATAAAATAATTATTACAATTTAAAAACTAAACAGACGACTGAGTCTATACGGAACATACATACATAAACACATCGTCTTTTATAGGTATAAGATAACTAAGGACTTGGAACCATAGCTATAGAATAACATGTAAAGATAAACAATAATAAATTAATAATGCCGGCATTTCACACAGCATCATCTAGCCCCAAAGTAAGCAGAGCTTCTGTTATAGGTACCACATGACTCATATACTACTTATATGCTTTTCTTTTGTAAATACATATTATACATAGAAAAACAGACCCGAGACAAACACTTGCAGATCATACAAACGTTTGTCCCGCGGTATTCGAACCCACAAGTTTCTGCGTCTCAGCTCAACTGCGCGACAGAGGTGGTCAAAGATGCACAATGAGTACTAGACAGGGAAAACTGACTGACTAGCTTCGTTTGTCATTTCATGAAATAACATAGCTCTGCTTATTTAATATTTTTACTCATTTTATTGCATGATTTATTCGGTAATCATTAGGACAAGTATGGACAATTGAATTATATGTGTATTATGGTCTAATGTGAACGACGAGGAACCCCAAGACAAAATCTAGACGGCCATTCCGCGATGACGTTTAGAATTGAAAATTGATTATGGACTAAGACTTTATTAACAAACAAATTGATTAAACAATTATAAACACCGGCAAAATTGTCATTTTTATGTCACATGTAATTAACAAAGTCGAAAAAGAGTACCTACTAAACAGGTACTAATTACACAAAAACATACAAAAACAATGCTTGCTAACACAAGCTGTTTAATACGAATTGTTCGATAACCGTATAAAAATACATAGTTCATGATTGTATGAAGGACTTTACTATAGACTGTTTATTTTTATTCTATCAGTTGCAACACGGCGGCGCGCGCTACCGAACGCATTTGCGCATAAATTAAAAATAAATAATTCCGGTTTAATACGAGTCCTCGCTATGTATTTTAATGGAAAATTCTTCAAATATTTACAATTTATTCGGCTATTAAGTGTTATCTGAATAATCTAAACGTGATAAACTCAATAAGTTTTAAAGGTTTTTATATTGTTGATTTCTTTTTTATTGTGGATGCAGCTTAGTGTTGCCATTTGTTCTTGAAAACAACAATACCGTTGCAGCAAACAGAACCGTATGTAAATAGGAATAGAGGTATTTTTGGGAAAATCACAGTGTGACCCTTCATTTTCTTATCTTTAGAATATTTTTAGTAGTGTATTCATTGCCAAGTTTTTTATTGCCAGATTGTTCTGATTGCCTAACGTACGTTATAGACGGTTACTATGTAGATACGAGTACTATTTTTAACTAACTGCGATTTCGCGTAACTTTGTTTTATATTTATCTAATACATTTAAACGGGCAATTCTTGTATATATGTTTATACTAGCGACCCGCCTCGGCTTCGCACGGGTGCAATGCTGATACTTACACTATAATTATACTACAGAATGGTTATCCCTCAGAGATAGCTATATACCATCGCGGACTTTTTTTAGACCTTTTGAGGGTGTACAATACTGTAGTACATTATTTTGATCTATCTCGTAGGGTTCAGACAGCGTTTGCAATGTAAGCTCAAAAATATGAGTTTATTTACGACACCACATTGGAAACCTCTAAAATGATCAGAGTTTATCTACTATATTATGCATGTATTATACATATAAACCTCCCTCTTGAATCACTCTATCTATTAAAAAAAACCGCATTAAAATCAGTTGCGTAGTTTCAAAGATCTAAGCATATATCGGGACAGACAGACAGGGGAAAGCGTAATGTAATAATAATGCAATGATGGTATTTAATCTGAATCACGAAAACAGCTCTAACGATTTTCATGAAATTTAGAATGTGGGGTTTCGGGGGCGATAAATCGATCTAGCTAGATTTCATTTTTAGAAAACGTCGTTTTATCCGTGTTTTATACCGAGCAAAGCTCGGTCATCCAGGTACTGTATAATAAAGCTAGATATTTCACACAGTATCATCTAGTCCCAAAGTAAGCAAAGCTTGTGTTATGTTAACCACATGACTCCTTTTTTGTAAATACATACATATTATACATACAAAAACGAATGGACTGGCTTGACTGGCCTATCAGCTCAATTGGTATTAGTTCGGCCTTCTGCCTTCTTCTGCGGCTTTGCACGCGTACTTATATATAAAATAGTCTATGTACTCCCCCAAGATATAATCTCATCAAGTTGAATCAGCTGGCCTGTTAGTTCAGTTGGTAGTAGCTCTGCGCTGTAGGTTGAGCATTCGATTCCCTCCCAGGATAACATGATGAACATAGGCGTTTGTTCTGTGTCTGGATGTTATATAGTATCATAAGTGATTTTAAAATATATAAGTATTCTATCACCTTAATACAAGCTATCTTAATGCTGTTTTTTTTTTAGCTTTTTTTTTTTCCTGTGTATTTTTTGTTTTTAATGTCTGTGTGTCGCTCGGTTCCTTGTTGTATTCCTTGTTGGGCTAGATGGTGTTGCAATTTCCTCTAATATTAATTTACAACCAGACCCAAACTATTTGCAGATCTCACAAACATTTGTCCTTCGGGGCGACCTCAACTGCCCATGCACGCTTTAAGGGTGTTTTGGGAATTCGTTCCTTGCTCTAAAAAATAACTTTATATCAATTTAAGTTGTTTCATCTGGTCACCATTATATAAGCTATGCTTACTTTGGGACTAGATGATGCTGTGTGAAATATCTAGCATTATTTTTAATTTTACTAGCTGACCCAACAGACGTCCTGTTTAACTACGAATATTGAATTGGAATTGGTATAATCTATAACTGTCAAACGACTGACAGTTATGTCAAACGCCATAAGGTTACATTAGAAAAGTTAATATCGTCGTGAATAATTCTTAAATTTTTTAAACTTCCACGCAACTTTCTTATTTTTTCCTTTTATAAGAACCTTTTCCTGACAATAACAAAACGGTCTAGCCTTTCACGCGTGATGTCGTGACCAAGTGAAATAGGAATTAATCCCTATATATATAAAAATCTTGTGTCACAGTTTTCCTCCGAAATGGCTTGACCGATTTAGATGAAATTTTATATGTATATTCAGTAGGTCTGAGAATAGGTTTATAACTAATTTTTATACCCCTAAGTGTTAAGGGTGGCTCACCCCAAATATTTTTTTTATGTTCAATAAGGCAAAACCACTTTTGCCGGGTCAGCTATATTTTATATATATTAGATTTACCATATACCTTAGAAACAGCTCCTAGGTATAATTCATCGTACCTTTAGCCAGCCACAACTCCGTGTGAATAAAATTAATTATATATTATATTTTTAGTAAAAACTGTCGTACTAATTTTAAACATTCTGTAGATACGAGTAGGTACATGTGGGATGCATGTACGCTGATGGCCAATCACATGTTTCACTGATAGATAAATAGGAGATTATATTTTTTTTGATGTGGACGACAGATTATAAAAAAACATTCATAACAATCACAATAAAGGTTACCTAAAATTTGGAGATTTAAGTATCTATTCTTAATTTAATAAAACTTACTTAAAATTTGGGGTCTAATAATTACGTTTTAAAAACTAAAAAGAAAACCGACTTCATTGAATGTAAAAAATATTACCGATACAATTTTTAGATTTTCGTTGATTTAAAACCACTAACCACTGACCGATTTCGATAAAATTTAAATGAGACGTGGGAAGTAGATAGATAGATAGATAGATAGATAACTCTTTATTGTTATACCACACAGAAAAATACAAAGACACTAATTTTACAATAAAAGGCAATACAATGGGCGGCCTTATCGCTAACAGCGATCTCTGCCAGGCAACCTTTGGATGGATTGGACTATCAATAAACAGAGAAGGGGCATATTGGTGTGGTGTTTTGGCAAATATAATTCTATACTTACTTACATAATCTTTAAATAAACTAAATATAATACTGATATAAATAAATACATACATACATACATAATAAGTATAATAATAAACATATAAAATCATAAAATCATAGCACCAAAATAGGTTTTATATTATGATATCAACAATATAGAAATGATTAGGTATAACAGTACGACAAATAGTGTTTCATGACCATATTCTTGGAGATGGGGAGAGACTTGGCCTTTCTAATATCTACAGGCAACGCGTTCCATAAGCGGACAGCCTGCACTGTAAACGATTTTCCATAGAAGGTAGAGGAGTGAACAGGAATTTTAAGTTCATGTGTTTCTGAGGAGCGTAAGGATCGAGGGTTAGAGAGATGGAGAAATTCAAACCGTTCTTTGAGAAGTATCCCTTTGAATCAAAAAAAATATATTTCCAAATCGGTTTAGGCGTCTTGTAATCGGTAAATATACATTGTTCAGAACCTTTTTGAAGCCGGTTGAATTTTCAATTTGAATTTGTCACTTAGCAATCGTTTTAGCTTACTTGTTGTGGAGTATTAAATTCATCGATATCTATTTGCAACGATTATCGTTCTACTCACATCTGTCTAACGTTTCGATAATTACCCAAACACCTATTCTTATGTCTCTTCTTCTTCTTCGGTAATGTCATGTGTCATAATAATGTCAAATTTGCCAATGTCAAGTGTTTATATTGTTTATATTATAGTACCTATGTCACAGAGGTATCTTGTCGTTCGTCATTTGTTATTTTCGCACGCGTGGTACTTACATAATAAATATATGTTTAAAAAAAACTAAAAAACACGCTTTATATAGAAAACCAAACTAGCAAATGGAAAATAAATTTTAATAAATTTGAAGTACACTATTCTTAGTGTAAAAAATTCTAATAAATGTAAATGAATAAGTAAGTAAGAAAAAATGTTTTATTTAAAGAAAAGCGTGGGGTGCATGGTGTCAATAGTTATAAATATTTCATTGACAGATATGAGAAGAAGGATTATCATTTCGATAATATCATAAAAAGCAACCTACGTTTTTTTTTAATAAAACATTTTTTTCTTACTTACACTATTATACATTTACATTTATTAGAATTTTTCACACTATTCTATATACATATACTTCAAATTTATTAAAATTTATTTTCTATTTTTTAGTTTGGTTTATTGAAGTGGAACTGCATGCGTAGTTCGCGCACTCGCTGTATCTCTCTTACTCTCATGCAAAGGGTGCGGAAAAAAATTGATGAATCCTGGCGAATCTAATCAGGATAATCGGATATTTTAATCGAATTATTGCATTGTCATCGGTCTTTGACAGGTGTGCAAAATTTGAATGAAATCTGGCCGTTTAAAGTGGGTCAAAATCCTAAGGACTCGGTTACAAACATACAAACATACATACAAGTGAAGCTAATATAAAGCGTGTAAAAAGTAACCTATGTCCTTCTCTAAAGTCCCATACATCTCTATACCAAAATTCATCGAAATCGGTTCAGCGGTTTAGGCGTGATAACGAAACAAACAGACAGACAGACAGAGTTTCTTTCGCATTTATAATATTAGTTAGATGGTGTCTTTCATTTAAATAACTACGGATTATTTTTGCTCGAAAACAAAGAAACTTTTATTTCAATCATCACACATGAGTCAATTACTCTAGCTCTATTTAAATAAAAACACCAAATTTGTGAATAAAACCTTCGTATCTTTATAATAATAATAATACCGGACATTTCACACAGCATTATCTGGCCCCAAAGTAAGCAGAGCTTGTGTTATGGGTACCACATGACTGATACACTACTTATATACATTTTTTTTGTAAATACATACATATTATACATAGAAATACCCAGACCCGAGACAAATACTTGCAGATCATACAAACATTTGTCCCGTGGCGAGAATCGAACCCGCAACCTTTTGCGTCTCAGCCGGACCAAAGCCCACTGCGCCACAGAGGTCGTCAAAAAGATACTACGAATCCAACGTCGACCAGGTCTAGACAAACACCTCGCACTTAGTTTATCTTCACGCTTTTATTATTGAAGTAGTTATCTTCTTATGGGAGGGTAAACTGCTTCGTTACGTAACTCGTTAGGGCGCTAGTCTGCCTGGATTCCCTTTCTCTTACGCATACGGCAGCGGTAGGCAGGCTCCTTCTCTCTCACTCTAACCCACAGGCTAGTTAGATTAGTTTAAGTTATAACTTCTGTCTGGCGTCCCGAGACGCACACGTTTTTTTTTATTTATTTAGGCACACAATGCACTTTACAAACAAATTGAAATATGTATAACTAGAACACAGTTTTGATATGCTTGAGAACATAACCATGTGAGCAAACAAAATGCAAACACAAAATATGTTTGAGGACCCAATTACACAAAAACAAAGAAAGTAACAAATATTTACAGAAAGATACAGAATACAATAATATAAAATACACGTGAAACAGTTGAGCTATCTAAGGACCGCTTAAAACGATCTATAGATAGTTCAACTGGTCCAGATCACTGCCAGAGGGTAGCGTTCCCACTGACACTGGCGGACTTGCCACGTTGAATGGCAATGCTAATACACTGAGCCAGATGAGAGCCAGCTCTTGGGTCACGCAATGTATCTACCAGATGCAGTGAAATAATTTTGAAAACGCGGTGAGCTCCTGTTCCCCACGGGTTAATTTGTATCAATTTAATTTGTTAAACATATCACATAACAATTTAAACTATCTACCTACTTAATGGACTTTGTAGTTCAAGACGTTACTAGCGTCAAATGCCCCGTTAAAATAGCCTTCAAGAAATTATAAAATCGTATTAAAATTACAGGAGCAACCAACGCTTTCCGTGACTTATCTAACACATACCCATAACGTTGGTTCTTTCCGTGGTATCGAGATTATTGGCCAATTTGCGGGGTATGGCATGGTGCTCTTATATTAGCTGGAGCCCCCGCGACTTCGCTTGCGCGTTTGTACGAGAAACCATCGAGTTTATATTATGGTATTATTCATATCAAGTTTCAAGCAAAACCCACCACGCGTAATGAATGATTTCATCATTCATTCATCGGCGATGATGTCAGTCTGTCAGTCTGTCAGTCAGTCAGTCAGTCAGGTTAAGCTCTTTTACAGGTATAGATTTTTCAAGAGTTATTTCAAGGGTTTTATTTGTAATTTTGGTAAAAGTTTTGTGTATTGTGATTTGTGTATAATTATTTTATAAAGAGACTCCAATTTTTATAAAATAACAAACGACAACATACGACTTTGTGACGTCTTACTTTAAACAATCTAAACACTTGACATTGGCAAAATTGACATTATGACATAATATCAATAACGAAAAATAATAATAATAATGCCGGACATTTCACACAACATCATCTGGCCCCAAAGTAAGCAGAGCTTGTGTTATTGCCACATGACTTATATACTACTTAAATACATTTTTTTTCTTAAATACATACATATTATACATAGAAACACCCAGACTGGATCTTTCCGCAGACGTAAACGCCATTAGAAAGCTGTCTAGGTCCTCTAGTGGGTCCACTAGTCGTGTGGAAGACCAGCGCTCTGGCACTTCACACTACCGGAGCACAACATGTTGAGTGGTGGCCATTTTTGCTGCCATTTACCTTCTTTGATTTTGTTAGGTCTGAGTTATTTTATTGTACCTAATTTGGCACCAAAATAAACGCATTTTATTTTCATCCCTTATTCTTCGATTCGCGCTGCGGGACAAATGTTTGTATGATCTGCAAGTATTTGTTTTGGGTCTCGGTAAACATCCACTATTTATAATATGTATGTATTTACAAAAAAAAGTATATCAGTCATGTGCTACCCATAGCACAAGCTCTGCTCTGCTTACTTTGGGGCCAGATGATGCTGTGTGAAAAGTCCGGCAGTATTATTATTATACTGAAGTTCTTTAGCATCGTTGTGATTTGAAAGTCGATGAAACGAAAAAGCGACAGTAAAAAGAGACAGACACATAAATTCATATGAATTAACGTGGTAGAAAACGAGATAGGAAGCATTATACGTGTTTATTATTACGTGTTTGTGCGCGCATGCGTAGTACAAAGCTTGAGATAAGGCATCACAACAACCGTGGTGTTTTGTATACGTGTACGTTTTATACGTTTGTTTTTTGAAGGTTTCACTTCTACCACGTGTGAATTGCACACATATTTTTTATTATTATTTTTCATATCCTTCAAAGAGATTCTGATGTAGTCGTGCAGCAAAATAACCTCGCCAGGGCATGTGTAATATAGGGTCATACGTACAAAGCATAGTAACATTGACCATGGACGGGACGAAGACATGATGAGCATTATAAGAGTTATTTACTGCTGAGACTGACCTCTCTGCTAAGTTGGTAGTACCTTTGTTGTAGGTTGGGAGTTCGGATCCCTTTGGACAAAAATTTGTGGGATGAACATAAATGTTTGTGTTTACTGGAATGTTTGACTGATTTAAACAGTAAGAAAGGCATGAGTACTTATTACTTCTTCTTTTTATCGTGTCACTAGTTATTTCTAACTAGTGTGGTGAAAGGTTTGAAATGCGCCTCAGAGGCTCCTTTCGTGCAAGAAATATAAAATTTGCAGACAACACATTAAAGAGGATATGGTCTGGTCATCTTGTAAGAAGCGGAAAGGATAAATGGGCAAAAGAGAACTAAAATGACTCTATTTACGTAGGATGAAGAAGAAAGACAAAATGATGAAATGTCATACATACAACATTATAAATACTGCCAAACTAATTTAGTTTCCCATATTTGTATAATTTTACGAAATGCTCTTTACAAAAGTACCAGGCGATCATAAAGCGATAGAGGTGGATCTTTGTAAAACTAACGACGGACGGTAGAATTGTAAATTACTGCGAAAGTAATAAATTCAATCCTCTATTTGTATAATTTCACAAAATGTTCTTTAGAGAAGTACCAGGCGATCATTAAATCTATAGAGGTGGATCTTTGTGAAACTAACGACTGTAAATCTATTGCGAAACTAATGAATTGAATCCTCTATTTGTATAATTTCACGAAATGCCCTTTAGAAAAGTACCAGGCGATCATAAAATCGATAGGATCTTTGAGAAACTAACGACCGATCGACGGTAGAATAGACTTACATATAACTACAGGTAGGTAGTTATCATATTACTTGTAAACCTTACCTCTTACAATGCTTTATTCTTTACAAGTTTGACTACTTTATAAGTTAGACCTGTCATTCAATACCACATTACTTTACATAGAAAAAGTTTTTGTTTTAGGCTATTCTCTGAACATGTCCGTTGTCTGAACAAGGATTATAGATTCATTGTTTTAAACTATTATTTGAAGCCTTGTCTGGATAAGGGATTATAGAAACTGTTTAGAGTTAAAATTTTCCATGAGACGGCTAAAGACGGCTATGACTCGTCAAACGGCTCAAAACAAAATTGCGTAACTGACACAAAATCTTTATAAAATATTCAGTAACTATTGTTTGAATATTTTTTTTTTAACTTAAATTTATATACTTTACAAAGTCAAAAGATATTTTATTCAATACAATCACAAGGATCACTTTGAAACGTCTTACATACTGGGTGAATTTTGGTGCCATTTTATCCTAACCCAAGCCCGAGAAGAACTGGCAAAAAACTCGTCCTACTCCTAGCGCTTTTTTACATGATCCATCTTGACTACGAAAACGAAAGAGTTTATACGTTTCAAATGTGTCGGTTAACTGTCTGAGGGCAGAGCAACATGAGGAAATGCATTCTTATCATAACATAATAATAAATATATAATACAGATATATGTATAATACCTACTTCGGAAGTAATTTATTATGATGGTCATGATGTAATAATGAGTATTTAAACATGTAGTACATTAATAATAATAATTAATAATTATAAATAATGACTTTTAAAGGCAATTTTTTGATAAGGTATTTACGTTATTGCAATGTAGGTAGGGGTTTTATAATAAATAAATAAATAACATAAATAATCCCGGACATTTCACACAGCATCATCTAGCCCCAAAGTAAGCAGAGCTTGTATTATGGGTACCTACCACATGACTGATATACTACTTATAAACTTTTTCTTTGTAACTACATAAATATTATACATAGAAACACCCACACCCGAGACAAATACTTGCAGATCATACAAACATTTGTCCCGCGGCGGGAATCGAACCCGCAACCTTCTGCGTCTCAGCCGGACCTTAGCCCACTGTGCAGAGGTCGTCAATAAAACGTAGCTCATGCTACTAACTGATATTTTAATTTTCTATAAGAGAAATATTTTTTTAATTGTTTATGTTGTTCGTCAGTCTATCCTTGGTGAAACATGTAAAACAATACAAAAAAAAACAAATTTTTCTCTTTAAAATATTATTTTTAACCAACTTCATCAAAAAAGAGGAGTTTCTTTTTTTTTATGAAGTCGGTCATCAAAAAAGGAGAACCTCCTCCGGTAAGTCGGTTCTTCTTTATGTATGTTCACCGATTACTTGAAAACGCCTGAACCGATTTGGAAAATTCTTTTTTTGTTTAAAAGGGTATTTATTATATATATCACGGGACCACCCATGATGTATATAATACCTCTAATACATTTAAATTTTATCAAAATCGGTCGAGCTGAAAAATCAACGAAAATCCCAAAAAAATGTATACATTGATGATATTTTCATGTAGTTCGATACCTCGCTGTCTCGTCTGAGCAGCCTACCCATATTATATATATACAAAAAACATCTACTTTCCATTTAAAATCTATTATAGGCTCAAATTTCATTCAATGAAGTCGGTTTACTTTTTAGTTATTAAAACGTAATTATAGATCTTAAAATACATGTAAAACAATTGAAAACTTATCTAATACGCTGAACCAGCCTTTTGTCTTGTCATAACTGGCCTGACACTCAGTTGGTAGTAGCTCTGCCTTCTGCGCTGTAGTTTGAAGATTCGATTCCCACCCAGTTTAAACATTTGTAAAAAGAACATAGGTGTTTGTTCTGTGTCTGTGTGTTATAAAGTATCATAAGTATGTATTTAAAAATATAAGTATTCTATCAGTCATCTAGTCGCCATATTACAAGCTATGCTTAGTTTAAGACTAGATGGTGTTGTGTGCATTGTCCAGCTAAATTTATTATTATTTATTATGTAGACCGCACGGTCCGAAGTAATTTTGAAATCACGATGTGCTGTCGATCCCCGTAGGTTATCTATCCCTAGGATCCCGATTCCAAAAGGTTCAAAAGTAGCTCAATTATATCAAGACCTCCATTTTCAGAGGTCTAAAATAAAATAGATTTAAGTACTTACATCATCACTATCATCACTAAGTACATAGTATAAAACAAAGTCGCTTTCCGCTGTCTGTCTGTCCCTATGTATGCTTAGATCTTTAAAAGTACGCAAAGGTTTTTGATGCGTTTTTTTTTATTAGATAGAGTGATCGAAGAGGAAGGTTTATATGTATAATACATGCATAATATAGTAGTGAAACACTAATAATTTTAGAGGTTTCTAATGTGATGTCGTAAATAAACACATTTATAGTATATTTAGTATCAGCATTGCGCCCGTACGAAGCCGGTCCTAGCGACCCGCGCCGTTATTTTAATAGAATAGGACCTTGGATAAGAAAATAAGTTACTCGAAGTACTAATCCTCGGCAGACGAAGTCGCGGGTACCAGCTAGTTTTAAATAACGCACAACTGAATCCACAGCCGCAGCTAGTCCCAGTCATTTGAGAAACGACTGTGTAAATAATGGTGCATTAAGAAAATAAAAAAAAGTAAATTTATTGAAGTGAAAACTTCTTTTAGCGCGGTACGCATATATTTAGATGAGGTAAAACCTCTGGATTCGCGTTACCGTCTGGGGCGAGACGCAGCCGGCTGCCGCGCTCGCTCCATTTGATTATAAACCTTAATTAAACATGTTTACAGTCTTTTTTTGTATGGAGAAGTTTACTGAGTTAGGTTCTTTGATATATTATCTACATTCTGAACAAAAAATATTGCATCGTCTGTGTTCGTTCAGTATTTGATTGGCAGTCGCTGATTACTTACTGATTTTGAAGTGATTTATTACTAAACTCTAACGCGCCAAAATAAGTTACCACTTCTGTCGGAGTGCAACCCGATTTTTTTTTATTTATTGCTGCGTTCCCTTGGTTTTTAAACTAAACCCCATGGCTGAGGGGGAGTCATTTTAACGATTTATATCGCGGGGATTTCCACATTGTTTGTTCGGGCGACGCAGAAAACTAAACCAGTTATGGAGAAATCCGGCAGGTTGCCAAGACATTGACATTCACACGTTGAATGACCAAGCTATTTGTTTACAAATAGATTTTCTAGATACGATATTATTTTGCTGTATTTTAGTGTATATTTTGATAAACACGGGCTTTACTCACGTATTATTTAGTCGATGGAGGTACCGACCCTGTTTCGATTCATTTAGAGTATCTTCATCAGGGTGAGTTTGATCCGCGGTCCGTGAGTTGCCGTGAGCGTTCACGGTTCGCACTCAATGAAGATTCTCTAGATCGAAACAGTGTCGGTGCCTCCATCGACAAAATAATACGTGAGTAAAGCCCGTGTTTATCAAAATGTATAGTACAACTCACGAAAGTTTTGAAAGTAAAAAAGTATTATAGTGGCTTAGAATCTAAATAAATTACAATTACTATTTTGAATCGAATCGTTTTCTTACATACTAATTATATTTTATGACAAAAATCGTAACATTATCATCAAAATCGTAACATTACATAAAATCTGTCCTTCTCCAAGGTTCCATCTATCGCTATACCAAAATTCATTGAAATCAGTTTAGCGGTTTAGGTGTGAAAACGTTACACACAGACAGACAAAACTACTTTCCGATTAATAATATTAGTTAGATTAGATTTATCGATTACGTTGCAATAACTGTGGTCGCAGGTTGACTGATTGCTAAGGGCGCTGCGCAAACGTAGACACTTTTTGTTGCCGTCACGGCACACCATCACAGGGAACCGTAGTTGCTGTGTCCTGTAGCGGTGATCGGACACAGTCACCCGTTGCTACTAATGGCCACTGGTACAATTCGTTGATTGTTTTCCGTCAGTCTCACGATGGACGTCGATGAAGAAACTCAGTATAACAAGGAAATTTGTTAATGTTGCTTGTGTCTTCAACTGACGACTTTTAGTTTCCAGTTACCGACACCGAACACATTTCGATCGTCAATGAGTGTTAAGTGGGAGCACCTGGACACAAAAAATGTTTACGTATGTGCGTATGATGATTTCATACTGGTTCAGTAGAAATCAAATATTTATCGGTAGCTTGTATCTGACACAAGACACAAAAGTGTCCACGTTTGCGCCCTGCCTAAGTTGCCGCTGAGTAGTAAGGAGATCTTTTCGAATCGAAACTACCCTCTTTAGGTATTTAGATTCCGAACCATCCAATACTCAAGCTATAGTTCCTTAATCACAACAAAGTGTGGTAAGTAGGTACAACTCCGAAGGTTGTTGAACCATGAGATATAATTTTTACTATTGGATAAAAATAACAACATTGTTTTGACGATATCGCGTTGAGATAACTAAATAATATACATTTAATAATCTCACTCACATAATAACGGTCACGTTTGGTATATATAAATTTTTGTTTATTTAACTTTACTAGTGGTCGCCCACTGGTCGAAATTGTACCATCATTAATTAATAATTAATGTAATTTTTATGCATAATTTACACAAATATTCACCTATAGCATTTTGCACTCCTTTATATAAACTATAATTGCGACATTTCATACTCCTCCGTCCGCGCAATTTTCATAAAAAGGGGTACAAAGTTTTTGCTTCACGTATTACGTGATAATAATTATTATTTACTATTATTATTTACTAATAATAATAAATAAATAATCGAATCGATCGAAGATCGATTTATAGCCCCCGAAACCCCCTGCATACTAAATTTCATGAAAACAGTTAGAGCCGTTTCCGAGATTCAGATTATAATATTATATACACAAGAAATGCTCGTTTAAAGGTATTGGAGAGATAGATAACAGATTTTACAAACTGAACACTAGTTCTTAATAATTACGTTTTAAAAACTAAAAAGACAACCGACTTCATATATATATACAAGGTAGCTACTGTAAACCGTTGAGGAGTTCCCTCGACTGTCCTTCGGCTCCATCATCAGATCGACTCCAGACCTTCATTAAATAGTAGTGCTTTAAAATACTTTACTTAATAAAAAATAAACAAACCCACTAGTCGCCACTACGATTTTCGAAAGTTCCCCTCGATTTTTCTGGGATGCCATCATCAGATCCCGGTTTCTTTATCATGGTACCACCCCTTAAAACAAATATATGATGGATATGGATAACTCCTTTCCAACAAAAAAAGAATCATCATAATCGGTTCATAAACGACGAAGTTATCCGCGAACACACATAAAAAAAAAAATACACGAATCGAATTGAGTAACCTCCTTTTTTTGAAGTCGGTTAAAAAGAAATGGTTAGTGTCGAGGAACACTCGGTACTTGGAACGAAGTTCCTATCGTAGCATATTATATTATTAATTAACAAATACAAATGAATGAATTACTAGCGCAAGTAAATGAAACGCAGAAATCACTTTTTGCGAATTGTGAAAATATTTTTTTTTTGTACATTCTCCATCATTACAATCAATCGTAGTAATAATTGGTTTATCAATACTAAAGAAAGGGTCGTGACGGAAATTCGTGACGGAAAACTCTTACATTTTTTTCCCCCATATCCGCTTAGTCCGTACCGTGCGATAAAGAACTTTGTTCCAATAAATACTTAGGTACTAATAAACATTTTCATGAAAATGTCGAAAAAAAATCGATAAAAAATCGAAAATCAAAGTCGATGTAAGTGCAGTCGAGTGACTACCATCCGTACTAGTTGATACTGTTATGACGGCAGGGCATCGTTTTTCTTCCAAACTGGGCTCTGTTACATTTGAAAAGCTAAAAAGAAACCCGACTTCATTGATATTATATATTTTGATAAACACGGGTTTTACTCACGTATAATTAGTCAATGGAGGCACCAACACTGTTTCATATAAAGAATCTTCATCAGGGTGAGTTTGATCCGCGACCCGGGAGTTGCGGCGAGCTTTAGTAGGCTTCAGCTGTTATCGAGACTATAGTTATTTCGAACTAGTGTGGTGAAAGGATTAAAGTGCGCCTCAGTCTTCTATCGATCACTTGGCACATGTCTTCTTCTTCATTCTCGTTATTGTGAAAATAATGTCAATTTTGCATGTGTCAAGTGTTTTTGTTTATGGTATGATGTCACAAAGTCGTGTCTTGCCATTCGTCATTTGTTATCTTTACATGGTATAAAATGAAGTCGCTTCCGCTGTCTGTTCGCTTAGATCTTTTAAACTACTCAACGGATTTGAATGCAGTTTTCAGCAATAGATAGAGTGGTTCAAGAGGAAGGTTTATATGTATAATACATACATATTATAGTACAGAAAGGCCGAAAAATTCAAAGATTTGTAATGTGATGTCGTAACAAACATTTTTGTGCGCTTAAATCGCAAATGCTGGCTAAACCTTACGAGATAGATCAAATTAATGTACTACGGAATTGTATATCTTAAAAAGATCGATAAGATAATCTGCGTTGGTATCTATTTATCTCCTAAGGATAACCAACAGTAACCGTTTTTATCTTTTTCATATTACAAAAAAATATGTGTTATTTACCAAGCTATTTTATTAAATACAGTATTATTCATTATCCAATTAAATACATTACATACGTTGTACATTTCAAGTAGATCAAAATGGCTCTTAGCAGCATATCATTAATATGGATATCTTAGAAGATATAAGAGATTTAAAAAGCGGAGGCACAGCGGCTTGCGGGCCGTACGTTTCGTCCCGGTTGGCAGCGGTCGGCGGGCGTGGGGTGTACCATCTCTACTAATATTATAGTGCGAAAGTGACGATCAAATTTACAGATATAGATTGTATCTTAGGAACGGACATAGGCTTCTTTATACGTATGTACTATGCGTGCGAAGCTGCGAGCAGAAACTAGTTTATAATGAAAATTGACGTGACAACGCAACGCAACGCAAATAAAATATTAATCTATATATATAAAAGAAAGTCGTGTTTCACCACTTATAACTCAAGAACCGCTGGACCGATTTGGATGAAACTTAAAATGAATATAGTTAGTAACTTGGATAAGGATATAGGCTATTTTATTCCCAGAAAAGCAACGGGAACGGGAACGGGACTCTTTTTTTAATAGTAATATTTGTACTTTTTTATATTTTGTGAGGTTGTAATCGCCCAACGAAGTGGGCATCGGTCCAACTAGTTAATAAATAAAAGAAACCATATAAAAGTAATTATTTATATATTCGATGACCCGGTTAACTTTGTATTCGTAACACCCCAAAATGAATTTAATTGTAAACCAAAGTATTGAGTTGAGGCAAATAAAAGCAATAAAATAGGTAGGTATCTATTCAAATAGGTAGGTATCTATTCAAATCGGTCGAGTCATTTCCGAGTTTATGTGTGTCTAACGCCCGGCAATTACATTTTGTAATTATATTATGTAATACACTAGTCCAGATAGTTCTTTAGCTCTTGAATGTTGTTTGTTCACAAGATAAATAAATAAATAAATAAATAATCCCGGACATTTCACACAGCATCATTTGGCCCCAAAGTAAGCATAGCTTGTGTTATGGGTACCACATGACTGATATACTACTTATATACTTTTTTTTTGTAAATACATACATATTATACATAGAAACACCCAGACCCGAGACAAATACTTGCTGATCGTACAAACATTTGTCCCACAGCGGGAATCGAACCCGCAACCTTCTGCGTCTCGGCCGGATCTTAGCCCACTGCGCCACAGAGGTCGTCTATTTAAGTCTTTGGTAGAATAGATGTATCTATTCTACCAAACGCAGACGCCGTGAAATATTTTTTAAAAGCGATGGGCTCCTTGTCCAGGATATAGACTCCAAAAGGCTCAAATTTGTAGGCAAATATGTATGTAAATATGTAGGTAATATGTTATCTTTATTTAATTAAACTAGTAGTCGCCCACTGGTCGATATTCGGCCATAATTAATGTATTTTTTATCCATATTAAAATAAAAAATGTTGCATTCTGCGCTCCTCTATTGGTATAAACTTTATGTGTGCGAAATTTCATACTCCTCCGTCCGCGCAATTTTCGTAAAATGGGGTAGGTACAAAGTTTTTGCTTTACGTTTAAGTACCTATTTCACTACATAGTATAAAACAAAGTCGCTTTCCGCTTTCTGTCTGTCCCTATGTATGCTTAGATCTTCAAAACTACGCAACTGATTTTAATGCAGCTTTTTTTAATAGATAGAGTGATTCAAGAGGAAGGTTTATATGTATAATACATGAATAATATAGTAGATATACACTGATAATTTTAGAGGTTTCCAATCTGGTGTCGTAAATAAACTCATATTTTTGCGCTTACATTGCAAACGCTGTTGGAACCCTACGAGATAGATCAAAATAATGTACTACAGTATTGTACACCCTCAAAAGGTCTACAAAAAAGTCCGCGATGGTATACGTCTATCATTCAGGGATAACCATTCTGTAGTATAAATTAGTATCAGCATTGCACCCGTGCGAAGCCGGTGCGGGTCGCTAGTTTATATATAGATAAACAAATATAATGGGATACTAGAATTCAATAAAACCTCCTTGAAGAGGGAAGATCAAATTTAGACAAGTATTAAATTAGTTACCGAAAACAAAACTAGATGTCGCCACTAGACAAATTAGAACGCGCTATCGTTGCGTTTTGCCCACTTCATAGGTCTACATTAGATTTTTCGTCACGCAGCGGTTAAAGAACCGATCTTGATGAAAATTTTGATGTTTTTTTTAGCGCAATACAGTTACTAGACTGTCAGGCGTAATATATTATATAATAAAATGGGACGGAACAGAATAGAATTCCATTCCATGTGGTGGATTATGTGACCTTATTTAGAGGAACTCTCACTCATTAAACATGCTTCTATTTCCTGGCTTATTTCCTACTAGCGGCTCGCCCCGGCTTCGCACGGTTGCAATGCTGTATAAATGTCTTTATATACAACGTTATCTAAGAGATAGCCATATACCATCGCGGACTTTTTTGTAGAACTTTTAAGGGTGTACAATACTGTGTTACACTATTTTGATCTATCTCGTAGGGTTCAGCCAGCGTTTGCAATGTAAGCGCAAAAAAATGTGTTTATTTACGACATCACATTAGAAATCTCTAAAATTATAAGTGTTTCTCTACTATATTATGCTTGTATTATACATATAAACCTTCCTCTTCAATCACTCATCAAAAAAATGAGTATCATTTTACTCCAAGAGAATAAAAAAATGTTCTCAAAGTACTCCAGTATTCAGGTTTCACAAAATACGCCGTACATTCATTCTCAAACGACTCCACGAATTTATCATAAGAGTATTATTGACTCATTTTATGTTGCATCCTACTCCAAAAGATAGCTGACGTACAGTCAGCTGTCATCAGCTCAGGTGCAAAGATTCGAGTTATATTTTTTAACTTATAAAATATGTTTAACTATGAGCTAAAATTTATATATAACATAGTAAGTAACTGATATTTGTTTTGTATTTTTTTATATTAATAGAATCGTACATGCATAACAAAAAAGGAACAAGGATTTAAACATTCACTAAATAATAAAATAATTTAGCAAAAACAAACAAAATTATATATATTTATATATATTGATTAAAACAAATCAGCAATTATTTTCATTAGCGGTTAGTTACCGCTAATTTGTTTTAATCAAAGTATATACCTATGAATTTAAAAAACGACAAGAAAATAAAATAAAACATGATAGCGAAACAATGCTTGCTGATGCTTTGTAATGCTTGTAACACTGTTACATCTTTTTCTCTAAGCTGGTTCATAATCAAATCCAGTTTAAGGTCCCTGTTTATGGACTGTCGGCTTCTATTCACAGTAGGAGTGCAACGATATCTTTCAAAGTGGACAGCTTCATCTTTGATAGTTTGTAAAAAGCAGGCGTGGTCTTTTACATAATACGTTATTTTATCTCTTGTACCTACCACGATTCAACCAAATTGGTAGTTCTGTGACGTTGTCCTTCGCAATTCCATAAATGTATTGGAAAAGACGTACTCTCAAGCCAAGTGGTAACAAAATAATCGTTAAATTTAATGCCACTTTCGGTTTTTGGGGCTTCTTCCATTATTACCAGCCAACCATCTTTAACAAACTCAATTGGAAGATGAGCTAAAGCACCACATAAAGCCACATGCTGTTTTTCGTCTTTATTTTACAATCCAAACCCAATGATCATTGGTCTGAGCTGCTTTGTATATCATAAAAATGCTTTGGTTTTGAGAACTTGGCGTAAAGTCATACTTGCATAAGCGCGACAAAAGGCATGGTCTCTTTTACACTTATTTTTTTTATTATGATTTTTACTCCATTTACCACAAACGTAAACGACTAATACAGTGTAAAGGAATCCTTAGTGAATATTATTTTACAATGCTTATAATTATAAATATTGTGGCTTACTGTACCTCTTCAACATTTGATGGAGTAGAATGAAACTAAAATATTAAAATAATAATATTTCGATGTTTTCAATGGAGTAGTTTGAGAATTATGATGATCAATCACTGGAGTACTTTGAGAATAATTTCAGCTACCTACGGAGTAGGATGCAACTTAAATGCAATATGTTTATATACAATATTTATAAAAATAATTTGTTGGAGTAGTTTTAGAATGAATATATGGGATTCTTATCTTTTTAGAACAAAAGAATGGAGTAGTTTGGGAATAACCCTATTTCCTTAAGAAAGAAACGGATCAATAAGACGGTAGCGCGGTAGTCAGTGGTCCTTATGAATCATTCCAATAATTACCGGGGAGTTTCTATTCTATATAAACAAACATAGGTTGACTTAGGTAGGTACAGACGCGCAGACAAAGTCGCGTGCGTTCCGTCTAGTATAAAATAATTATACAGATTATTTTTGCCAGAATCACAATGAAACACAAAGCTTTTATTATATTTATTCACACCCGAGTCAATAACTCTAGCTCAATCATTATCATTACATAGTATAAAACAAAGTCGCCTCGTCGTTGTATGCTTTGATCTTTAAAACTATACAACGGATTATGATGCTGTTTTTTTAATAGATGAATAATTCAAGAGGAAGGTTTATACGTATAAAACATGCATAATATAGTAGAGAAACACTGAAAATTTTAGAGGTTTCTTATGTGGTGTCGTAAATAAACACATTTTTTTGCGCTTTCATTTCAAACGCTGGCTGAACCCTGCGAGTTAGATCAAAATAATGTACTACAGTATTGTACACAAAAAGGTCACAAAAGGTCTACAAAAAAGTCCGCTATGGTATATGGCTATGTCTTAGGGATAACCATTCTGTAGTGTAATTAGTATCAGCATTGCACCCGTGCGACGCCGGGGCGGGTCGCTAGTTTATATAATAAAACTGGAAATAACTCAAGAATTATAAATAATGTTCCAAGAGCGCAATGTCTGCGCTGTAGATTGAGGGTTTGATTCGCTCCCAGGATAAACATTTGTGCGATGAACATAGGTGTTTGTTCTGTTTCAGTACCTATATATTTAAAAATATATCAGAATTATATCAGTCATCTGATCGCTACAATACAAGCTATGCTTAATTTAGGGCGTGCGTGTGCATTGACCTTCATAATGTATTTTATTAACCGACTTTTTAACCGATTTTATCAAAAAGGAGGAGGTTCTCAATTCGTCGGTTTTTTTTTTTATAATAAATAAATAATCCCGGACATTTCACACAGCATCATCTGGCCCCAAAGTAAGCAGAGCTTGTGTTATGGGTACCACATGACTGATATACTACTTATATACTTTTTTTTTTTTTTGTAAATACTTACATATTATATATAGAAACACCCAGACCCGAGACAAATACTTGCAGATCGTACAAACATATGTCCCGCGGCGGGAATCGAACCCGCAACCTTTTGCGTCTCAGCCGGGTCTTATCCAACTGCGCCACAGAGGTCGTCGAATGTCGGTCGTTTTATGTATGTTCACCGATTACTCGAAAACGGCTGAACCGATTTGGATTTTTTTTTTGTTTGAAAGTGTCAAGCCATATACTTCACAGGTGGTCCCATATAAATTGTATCAAAACCGGTCGAGCTGAAAAATCAACGAAAATATAAAAATTGTATACATCGATGATGTTTTCATGTACTTCGATACCTCGCTGTCTCATTAGAGCGGTGCGTTTATTTGGCCTACCCATATTATATATATACAAAATAAATCTACTTTTCACTAAAAAAATATTATAGGCTCCAATTTCATTCAATGAAGTCGGTTTCTTTTTAGTTTTTAAAACGTACTTATATATTACGGATTGGCGGTTAAAGAAATCTTCTGTCATCGTATAAAATGGCGATTTGCCCAAGTAAACTCTGAGACCTTGCTTCGCTCAGTCACATATTTGGGTCAAGTCCGTGTGGCATTCACCTGACGAGTACGAGTTTCTCGGTTAAATTTCCCGAAATTTTCCATTCATTTACAATATTCAAATATCGACTCTGTCAATAAATCAACAGTCTTAACCATAGAACTTATAGAACTAGCTACTACCCGTGGCTTTGCACATGTGATACCTACATAAAAAGTAGCCCAAATCTGACCCCAAGATACAATGTAATAAATAAAATAACACCGGACATTTGAAACAGCATCATCTGGCCCCAAAGTAAGCAGAGCTTGTGTTATGGGTACCACATGACTGATATACTACTTACATACTTTTTTTTAATACATACATATTATACATAGAAACACCCAGACCCGAGACAAATGATGCAGATTATACAAACATTTGTTTCGCGGCCGGAATCGAACCCGCAACCTTTTGCGTCGTCATAAATAAAACCATTCTAAGTATTAAGAAGGATAAACATTTGTGTGGAGAACATAGGTGTTTGTTCTGTGTCTGGGTGTTATATAGTATCATAAGTATGTATTTAAACATATATAAGTATTCTATCAGTCATCTAGTCACCATAATACAAGCTATGCTTAGTTTGGGACTAGATGGTGTTGTACGAATTGTCCATCATTATTAATGAATATTTATTTATTTACCTATTAGTGTTTTTTATACATTCCAAAGTGTATCTGTTTGTCTGTTTTGTCGTTACCTTTTAACGGCTAAACGGCTGAATGAATTGCGATTAAATTTGGTAAGTATATTGTATCTTAGGAAAGGAAATAGGCAAATATGTATGTAAGTACCACGCATGCAAAGCTGCTGACAGTAGCTAGTAAGTTTTAAATTCGATTACCAGGTTAGTATTTTAATTCAATATAATTTATTTACAGAAATAGTAACAAAAATGTACAGAATAATCTACTATATATTATATTTGTCAAATACCAATCACTCATTCATAACGAAAGCTCAGAAACCACTGAACGGATTAGAATGAAATTTGGTATGCAGCTTCCTCTAGGGCCGTAGGTGCTCGCTAAGAAAGGTTTTAAAAAAAAATCACACGGGATAATGGTCAAACCACGAAAACCGCGGTTATGCTTTGTAATGTTTCCGAAACATTAATTCGTTCAATTATTATCTTGCTACTTATTATCTACGACGCGGGCAAAGCCGCGGGAAACAGCTAGTATAAAATACATGTGTAACAGTTGAGCTATCTAGTTAAAACGATCTAGTTCAACTGATCCAGATCACTATCAGAAGATAGAGTTTTCAAGTCACAGGCGGCATTGCCTCGTCGAATGCCAATGCTAATACGCTAGGCCAGATAGGAGCCAGCTCTTGGGTCACGCAATGTATCTACCCACGGAACAGTCAGTATTTGTGTATGTCAGTATGTCATTGTGGTGGCTAGATGCAGTCCACGTCACACATACTTGTGTGTCCATCTTGCCCCAACTCATGCACTATGGGTGATCTGATGTCCTGCTCGGATAATGACGTAGATATGGCCACATACTGGACAAATAGGATGTAACAGCGATACGAAAGAGGAAGAAGAAGAAGTCAGTATCTACATTATACTAATATTATAAAGAGGAGAGATTTGTTTGTTTGTTTGTATTTAATAGGCTCCGAAACTACTGGACCTATTTGAAAGATTATTTTACCTTTGGAAAGCTATGCTATCCCCGGGTGATATAAGCTACTTTTTATCCCGGGAAAATTGGTTTGTCCCGGGAAAAATCTTCAACGCAGGTGAAGCTGCGCGCGGACAGCTGGTTTGTACTAAGGTGGTAAGAGAATATGTACCGCTTGTAACAAAGCACTACTTGTAATGTTATACTAACAAGGTTACACTGTGGATATACTCAGTAATGACTAGTTTATCGTAAATCGATATTTCTTAGGTCTCAACTCAATGAGTCAGGCATTGTTGGTACCTAAACCTGCTTAGATATTTATTTAGTACTACAAGATATAAATGCAAGTGCGGAATGTCAGTGTTTCCCCGTTGCATTATTTAAGGCGGTACTTTGAGCAAATGATGAACGCGTTTTTACAGTCGCGTTTTTTGGGTTCCGAAGTCCACTTTGAAAATCAGTTAAGTAATAGCAAATTCAATAGGTGAAAGGCTTTACTTACGACATAAGAATTATATATCTTTTTGAATTATCCAAATCGGACCATTACTTACGAAGATATTGAGTAATAAACATAATGCCGTTCCTGCCGGTAAAATCAATGTACGCGGGTGCATGTGACGTCACGGCCCTCTTACTTCGATTCGATAACTGGCGATGACCGTCCCTGTGACGTCATAGCTACCGCGGTAAACACTCGGAGAACTTCTGTAGTAATAACGTCATAACTTCGTAAATTTTTGTCCTAGAACAAAATTTTTTTTTACTGTATTTTAAGGATTTCTTAGCTCTATAAAAATCTGCATTCTTAACTGAAAACGTTACTGTTTGTCTGTCTTTCTGTCTGCCCGCCCGTAACCAGAAATCTCCCTCGCAGACTATTGGTTTCACCGTGATACATTTTGCCCGTTAATACGTAAACCTACAAAGTTATAAAATAATAAAAATTAAATATTAAACATTGAAATTGTTATTTTTGAAAGAGTCAAGTGTCTGCCCCTCTATTGGCTAAACCGTTTTTTGGGAGTACCTGAACATTTTTCTAAATAGTAGCATATACACTTTAATAATAAATAATAAATAAATAATCCCGGACATTTCACACAGCATCACCTGGCCCCAAAGTAAGCAGAGCTTTTGTTATGGGTACCACATGACTGATATACTTTTTTTTGTAAATACATACATATTATACATAGAAACGCCCAGACCCTACACAAATACTTGCACCTCATACAAGCATTTGTACCGCGGCGGGAATCGAACCCGCAACCTTCTGCGTCTCAGCCGGATCTTGACCCACTGCCACAGAGCTCGTAAAGAAAATTATCATGGCTAGTATGGCTTCACTCGATTATGAATAACTGAATAACAGCCTTATTTTTAAACATTACTTAATTAATTTTAAACAATAATAAAAAACATTTTTACTAAATTATTGTATTTTCCTAACTAGATGAAGTCGAATTGGTTAAGAAATTTCTAAAGCCTACACTGTGCGTGGTAACATGCATTCTCTAATTAAAAAAAATCGGGTTCCACTACGGGAGTGCCGACAGAAGTGAAAACTTATTTTGGCGCGTTAGAGTTTAGTAATAAATCACTTAAAAATCAGTAATTATGGCGACTGCCAGTCAAATACTGAACGAACACAGATGATGTAATATTTTTTGTTCAGAATGTAGATAATATTTCAAAGAACCTAACTCAGTAAACTTCTCCATACAAAAGTAGACTGTAAACATGTGAATTACGGTTTATAATCAAATGTGGCGAGCGCGGCAGCCGGCTGCGTCTATATCAAAGAACCCTCAGTAAACTTCTCCATACAAAAGTAGACTGTAAACATGTGAATTAAGGTTTATAATCAAATAGCGCGGCAGCCGGCTGCGTCTCGCCCCAGACGGTAACGGTGTCGCGAATCCAGAGGTTTTAGCTCATCTAAAAATATGCGTACCGCGCTAAAAGAAGTTTTCACTTCAAAAAACACATTGTCCCATATCAAAAGTCATTTGCTTACGGTCACGTGTTAAGCTGTCACCAGCGCGCTTTCTCGTTCATCTTACGCCTTCAACTTTAAATGTCTTGCGTCAGGAGCATGCAATATTAAATGCATAACACGTGCAAACTATTATCTACCGTGCACTTCGGTCAGTTGTTAAATATACGCGTGTGAACCGTTTCTACCGTGGTACCTTAATAATTATAGTTAGAGTGGCGCCAAAGTATGATCTCTTATTGTCATTCTACTGATTTTAGTGCAACTTTGGGCGTAAATAAAAATAACATACCGTATACGCAAACTACGCCGTGGCCGTGGTGGTTCCGGCATAGAATTGGACCCCTCCATCTCCTCCCGTGGATGTCGACTAAGGGACTAAGGGAACACACACCGGGAGATTGGGTAGCAGCATCCCTCGAGTACTTAACTCTAAATCTGCGATCACCAATCCGCCTGCCAAGCGTGGTGACTACGGCAAAACCTTCAAATTGACAGACAATCTATTTGGGAGACCTATGTCCAGCAGTGGACTTCATAAAGGCTGATATGATGATGATGATACGCAAACACGAAAATTACGATTTCTAAAAAAAAAACCGACTTCGTTAAATGAAATTTGAGCGTATTAAAATACAACCGAATTGAGAAGCTCCTTTATTTTAAGTAAGTAATTATTCCAATACCAGCATAGTTTATTTATTGAAAAGCTCAAATATCTTTAGTCAAACCAAAGATATTTATATCGTGTATAGATATGTAAAAGATATTTATATGATATAAGCATTCGTTCTGAATAGTCTGTGCAATCGATAGGTACTCTGTTTGATCGATTGGCTTCTCTCTGGGTTTAGATATTTGAGCTCTATGGTGGGATTATCCACTTTCCGTCGCTGAGTTAACGTCAAGATGTTACATTTTTTATTATAAGTGTAGTATTCAAATATTTGAGTAGTTTCTTTAAACCTGAGAACCCTTGAGCCAAAAGTTTTCCCGGGATAAAAAGTAGCCTATGTCACCCGGGGATAGTGTAGCTTTCCAACGGTAAAAGAATTATTCTAATCGGTCCAGTAGTTTTTAAGTTTATTCGTTACATACAAAAATTCAAAGTATTCCTCATTATAATATTATTATTAGTGTAGATATCATCTTAATGATAGGCAAAAGTATCCTCCAAATCCTTCCAAACTTCCTTCTACCATAAAACGGCAACATTTTAAATAAAGACCTATCCTTACTAATATTATAAACGCGAAAGTTTGTATGTATGTTTGTTACTTTTTCACTGAATGGATTTTAATTAAACTTTACAATAATATAGCTTATACATCAGAATAATACATAGGCTATAATTTATAAAGATATTGTGTGAATTGTCCAAAATATAACGACAAGTGTCAAGTAAGAAGGAAAAAAATCTGCCACCTGCAAGCTATTCTGGCGTGCGCTGCAAAAACCGTTAGAATTACACGAAGTACTAATCCTGCGCAGACGAAGTTGCGGGCATAAGCTAGTCGCTAGCTAGATGTAGTCTATGATCTGGAATAGTATATAGAGGCTTTCAAAATATTCGGAGTTGTGCTATACATCTATATATTAATAAGTGAAGTAAACTTTGTAACCCTTTTTACGAAAAATGCGCGGACGCAGGAGTATGAAATTTCGCACACTTATAGTTTATATAGAGTGCAGAATGCTAATATATTTGTTTAAATATAAATTAATTTTGATAAACACGGGTTCTACTTACGTATTATTTTGTCGGTGGAGGCAGGCACAGTTTCGATCCACCTAGGAAAACTCGCACAGTGCGTACCGCGAACTCGTGCGGCAACTCACGGACCGCGTCGCGGATCAAACTCACCCTGATGCGCCGGTTCCGATATTTCCCTTCGTCGTTTAAGAGTAGGGCCACTCTCAAACGACGTGCAAAATTTGATCACGATAAAACTAATTGTAAAAACAATGGCGATTCGACCGGCACTCATCTGATTGGTTGAGATTGGTTAAGAATAGCAATGTGGGCAACATTACTATTTGAGCTAGATGACACAAATCTAGCTCAATAATAACGCAAAACGGGATATTTAAACAGTGGGCCTTACTAAGGTCTGGGCCTTACAATGGTATGGTACTTTATAATATACCTTCATTTAATGTATTCATATATTGACTGGCCTGTCAGCACAGTTGGTAGTAGCTCTGCCGTCTGCGCTGTAGGTTGATGGTTCGATTCCCTCCCAGGATAAACCTTTGTGTGACGAACTTGACTGCGTCTATATCAAAGAACCTAACTCAGTAAATTTCTCCTTACAAAAGTAGACTGTAAACATGTGAATTAAGGTTTATAGTCAAATGGGGCGAGCGCGGCAGCCGGCTGCGTCTCGGTAACGGTGTCACGAATTCAAAGGTTTTACCTCATCTAAAAATATGCGTACCGCGCTAAAAGAAGTTTTCACTTCAAAAATAATTATCAAAATCAGTTCACCCAGTCGCAAGCTCAGATAACAAACATAAAAAAAAATACAGGCGAATTGAGAACCTCCTCCTTTTGAAGTCGGCTAAACAGAAAAGTATATCACATTACAAAAATTTGATTTTGCTTTTATATAACGTAATTATTAATGAACGTACAATGGCAACTGCCATAACCTAACAAACTGAACGTCGTCAAAGGTCGTATCAAAATGAACTCACCACTTTAAAACTTTAACTTTTACCTATTTTTTGAAGTGATTACTTCTTATTGAAGGGTAAATCGTTGAGTAACGCGTTACGGCACCAGTCTGGGTTCCCTTTCTCTCACGCATACGGCAGCGGTAGGCAGGCTCCTCCTCTCACTCTAACCCACAGCGCTGGTTAGATTAGTTTAAGTTATCACTTCTGTCAGGCGTCCCGAGACGCACACGCTTTTTTAATGTTTTAATAGTTATTTTGCTATTGGTGTGCTACGAGGGTTAAGGTGTGCCTCAGGGGCTCCTTTCATGCACTTGACACAATTTGTCCTGAACCTGAACCTGGAAAGTTCGAAGTTATGTCATGTCAAGATATGCATGGCCTCATGTCGCTCTGCCGTCAGACAGTTAACCGACACACTTGAAATTTATAAACTCTCTTGCATTAGTATTTCGTAGTTAAGGTAGTTATACGATGGATCATGTAAAAAAGCGCTAGGACCAAGACGAGTTTCTTGTCAGTTCTTCTCGGGCTTGGGTAAGGATGAGTTGGCACCTAAATTTACCTAGTAAATAAGACGTTTCAAAGTGATCCTTGTGATTGTATTGAATATAGTATCTTTTGAATTGACTTGACTTTGTCTAAGAACTGTTCAGATTCTACGACATGCCGGTTTCCTCACAATAATAATAATAATAATAATGCCGGACATTTCACACAGCATCATCTGGCCCCAAAGTAGGCAGAGCTTGTGTTATGGGTACAACATGACTGATATACAACTTAAACACTTTTTTTTTGTAAATACATATTATACATAGAAACACCCAGACCCGAGACAAATACTTGCAGATTATACAAACATTTGTCCCGTGACGGGAATCGAACCCGCAACCTTCTCCGTCTCAGCCAGACCTTAGCCCTCTGCGCCACAGAGGTCGTCTAATGTTTAGTCGTATGAGAGTAGAGCCGTAATACCGTGCAAAAATGTTATCACGTTAAAATTAATCGAGCAAGAGCAAGAGCTGTTATTAGAGATGGACAGATACACAGACAGACATAGCGAAACTAAGGGTTCATTGTGTTTTTCGGAACCTCAAATAAGTCGAAAAAAAAATACATTTATTTGCAACTGCAAAAACAAATAACATAGTTTTTTAAACTTACGCGATCAGAACACATTATTATAAATACTTACGGGTATTTATCGCGTTTATTTACCTATTTTTCCCGACGTTTCGACAGGTTTACACTCTGTCGTGGCAGAGTGTAAAGTAAGTATTTATAATAACCCGTAAGTATTTATAATAACAAATAACAAAACATGGAATAAGTACATAAAACACACATTAAAAAAACAATGAAATAACTCAATATTTTGGCTAGTTGCAAGGACCCAACTCAGCGTGTGCTGGTTCATAACCTGCGCTGGTCTTCCGTTGGAGCCTTTATTAGGACCGAGTAGGTAATTGAAAAAACACATTAGTAGATACCAATATTAGAATTAATTATTAATTAACTAGCGACCCGCCCCAGCTCTGCACGGGTGCAATGCTGATACTAAATATACTACAAAATGTCTTTATATACAACGTTATCTAAGAGAATAACATAGACTAAGAGATAGACATATACCATTGCGGACTTTTTTGTAGACCTTGTTAAGGTGTACTGTAGTACAATTATTTTGATCTATCTCGTAGGGTTCAGCCAGCGTTTGCAATATAAACGCAAAAAAATGAGTTTATTTACGACACCACATTAGAAACCTCTAAAATCAGTGTTTCTATACTATATTATGCATGTTTTATACATATAAACCTTCCTCTTGAATTACTCATCTATTAAAAAAAACCGCATCAAAATCCGTTGCATAGTTTTAAAGAGCATACATCGGAACAGACAGACAGCGGGAGGCGACTTTGTTTTATACTATGTAATGATGATGATGATAAGATAGATACGTTCATATCTATTTATCATAAATTCTTATGGTTATTTTATCTTACGTTATCGATCACTGAATAACTGATCTTATCTAATTTAATTTGAATGGTACATTTTAACCAACATACCGTATGGTTTGGTTTTGCCAAACAAACCCGGTTACTACGATAATGAAAATTAAAAATAAGCTTGTAGAGATATATGTGAGAGTAGATGGCGGTCAGTGACAAAAAGACTGTAAAAGAAAATAGAATAAAAAGTGCATATAGGTAATTAAAATGTTATCTTTTTAAAACTAAAACGTGTCGACCAAATCGGGTAAGCTAGTGTATAAATAGATACTTACCGCTTTTATTTATTTATAAAATCTTTCGAAAAATCATTAGGAAATAGAATGTCAAGGTATTATGGTGAAGGTATATTTATATTTATAGGAAAAATAACAAGATCTCTTGAGTTTATATAATATTCAAGGTTAGGTTCACGCGATCTCGGCCAATGGTCTGAGAATATGGGTATTTGTCTCCCATTTCAGGAAAAGAAAAACATTAAAAATATGGGCGTCTATTCTGCGAACCGATTCCGATATATCGAAATGATGTCGTTGAAATGTACGTCGAATTCGGTCGAGTTGACAGTTAGGTTGTTGTCAAATTAGAATCGTCTGGTATGGAGGATTTTTAACATTGTCTAAAGTAATGTCAGTTGTTTTATCACTCAAAACGGGTCGAAACGATGTTGTTAAGAGTAGGATTTTGCACGATCAATAACCCGATATATCGATTATCGATTTCAAGAGTAGGCCACCTGAGCGTCTAAACGACTACCCGATTTCGATGTATCGAAACGATATTGTCGTTGATATGTTCGTCAAATTCAGGTCGAAAGCCTTAGAGTCTAGACTGGATCCATGTTCTATAAATACATATTTTAAATTGTAAAAATCTTAAAAACGTTGTTAGGTTTGACAAAGATGCAAAAAAAAAACATTCCTCAATCGGTTAATATAAAGATGCAAGGGTACGATTAAGGTTAATATAAAGATGCAAGGGTACGATTAGGTTTAATATAAAAACTTAAGATAAACTTACCTTTATAATAACAATCCTAATAGTAAAGATTTCTGATATTAGTTTAGGTAATTTTGTCATGTATATTTATGGAATTTTATTTTTTGATCTAGGTAAATGTAGTTGGTAGTTAAGTATATAAGTAGTATATCTGTCATGATGATGCTGGGTGAAATGTCAGGGATTATTTATTTATTTAATATTGTATGGATATGACACTGGCTTGCGATAAGTCACGTGTCTGAAGCGTGACAGCTGTTGTCATTTATATACAATTTGATAATTCTTCAAAGGCGTTTAGCGTGAGGTACTTGTTTAGAACCTCGTGCCGTAAAACTGAGGTATGGTTTTACGGCGGAGGTGTTCTAAGGACGTCAGTCGAATTGACAATTGTTTCATGGTCAGATTCAAAATATCGTCTCTTTTGATGGATTACGACAGGGATTGTCAAAAGTAATATCGGTCCACACATCGTTAAAAACGATCCAAAACGATTTTACTTAAAGTACCTAAGTTTTACATGATTATTATTCCGATGTATATAATTTTCTCAGGAATAGGATTCTAGCTTAGGGGGTCCGTACGCTCCGAGCGATCCGTAAAATCCGTAGCGATAATTTTGAACATTTGAACCAAAGCTAAACCAATGGCGGCAATTCGGTTGGTTCATTTCTAAAATTAGGAATTGTCTAAAATATATTTAGTTAGTCATAGCATTTGTAAAACCTATTCGGTTGGTACCATCTAACTAAATTAGGAACGCTTAATTAAGTTAGATAAAATTAAATTTGGATAAGATGGTAGTAGCGGGTTTAATTATGGTTTAAAAACAGTTCAACACCTAATTTTAGCTAAAATTAGTTAGGTTGGTGTCAACAGAATTGAGGCCATTGACATGGTTTCGTACCACGCTGATCACTAAAACGGAAACGAATTAGCTCTAATTTGGGTTATACGTTGATCAAACGTTGCGGGATCGTGTTATTTTTGACAGTGCTTTCAAACGTTTTTGGTTCAGTACATCCTAGTAGTCTGTTCACAGTAACACTAGGTACTTCTATATATAAAGTTGTTCGATTGGTAAAATCAACAAATAAATCGTTCACGAAGAATAACTCGGTAACATTTTGACATTCAGATTAGCCATATCCAAACCTTTGCCAAAACCAATCTGTTCAAATACAATTACGTTGATAATTAATAGTGCGTTCGTTCGGAGACTACATGGATGTCTGTAAAAACTCTGTTAAATGTATGTCAATAAACATTTATTATAATTTCGATAAACACGAGCTTAACTTAAGTCTTGTTTTGTCAATGAACGCACCAACAGTATTTTGACATCGTTAAAGCGCCAGAAAAATGCGTTTGCCGTTTCACCATCGATGGTACTACGTTAAAAAAATATACACCAAAGTACACTCAAAGGTATATTCTAATGATATTCCGGTAAAGTAACGGCAAATAAGAGAATAGGCCTAGTGTCTGGTAACCTAAGCATGTGTATTATATAAGAATTTATGTATAGTTTAGTCACATGCATTGCACACAGAAGACAGTAATTATAAGCTCAGACACGTGTCCCCTTATCTCCTCTGCAAGCACGTGTTTTGATTCGATTTATAGTTTATAGTTCATTACAGTAACTGTACCCCTTTACACTTATATCTAGTGGAACTGATTTACAATTTAAATCCACCAAATCATATTCAAATCAATTTTATTATTATGGATATGATGGATTGAAAATGTACGAAAATGAGGCAGAGACTTGTATTGACAAGGATCTCTTTGAATCGTCTTAAATACTAAGCGATTTTAGGTGTCAAATCCGAGTCCGAGAATAATTGTCTAGAAACCCGTCTTGGTTCTAGCGATATTTTTGGAGTTCGAAGTCCAGAAAGGTGTCTTTATAGTTTGTGCTATGTACGTCTGCCTGTCTATGTGTTTATCAGAGCTCTAGCTTGCATGCTAGTCTTATCGTAATTAAATTATGAACTGTCATACACATTAGTGGCCCCAAAAAAGTTTATATATTTGAATAAATTTTAAAATAAATATTGGACAATTCACATAATGGCCTCAATTCTGTTGGCACCAACCTAACTAATTTTAGCTAAAATTAGGTTTTGAACTGTCAAATTAACCTTTGGTATTCTGCTGCTACCAACTTATCCTAATTTAATTTTATCTTATTTAATTAAGCGTTCCTAATTTAGTGAGATGGCACCGACCGAATAGGTTTTACAAATGCTATGACTAACTAAATATATCCGAATTGCCACCAATATAACACTATCTAGCCCCAAACCAAGCTTGTACTATGGTACTATGGAGGATTGATATAATCCTTATACAGGTAGTATTTCAATAAATACTCAGATAATTGATTCAGGCGTGACTTTGCGGAAATATATTACAAAATAAAAATCAGTTTCAATCCAGCGCTTGCCGAAGCAACAAGTCTGCAGAGCAGAGTCTTGTGTATATGCCCCGAAAGAAACATACAACTAATGAAACTTCCCACGATTTTGTTTCCGTGATACTTTTTGTATAAACTTGCGTCCTCGCTGGGCTCTTTATTCCGAAATTCAACCCGTAAAGTTGAGAGTTTAATGCAAAAATATAATTTTATCTGTCAAATTGTTATCTGGTAAATGAAAATTATTACTATTCATACTTATTCATAATATACTACATTTTGAAATTTTATAATTTATATCTAAGGTATTTTTAATTTAATAGATCTGTGGTATAACCATGTGGCCATGTGGTATCCATAACACAAGCTCTGCTTACTTTGAAACCAGATGATGCTGTGTGAAAGATCCGGGATTTTTTTTACAGTTTTTACCAATGAACTTAGATAAATAATTCACCCTTGCATAGCAGAAGCGAGTTACTAGTAAGTTTGTGTTTAAAACAAGTGTTAAGTTGAGTCACAACAGTCACTTCTCTTAGGTTCATATTATAGCCTTGACCCCGTGTATATTATATTTCCTGTATACTCAGTATCTATCGGTCATTATGATATTATTATACAGAACTTATATTTATATAAACGGAACGAATATTTGCAAGGCGTTTACTTGGCAAATCGGATTTCGATATATCGGAATACGTCTTCATTGAAATGTTTATTGAATTCGATCGATATGATTGTTGTTTCATTGTGAAATTCCCATCATCGTATCGTCTTTTGGTTCGCATAAAGACATCGATTGTCAAAAAAAACGTGTGCGTCTCGGGACGCCCGAAAGAAGTGATGATTTAAACTAATCTAACTAGCGCTGTGGTTTAGAGTGAGAGAGAAGGAGCCTGCCTACCGCTGCCGTATACGTGAGAGAAAGGGAAGTCAGACAGACTGGCGCCGTTCGCGTTAACGAAGCGGTTTACCCTCCCATAAGAAATAAATATTGACGGACAATACACACAACACCATCTAGCCCCAAACTAAGCATAGCTTGTATTATGATGACCAGATGACTGATAGAATACTTATATATTTTTAAATACATATATAATAAGACACTTTATAACACAGTAATGTAAGTAATGTCGGTCGTTCCAGCGTTCAAAACGAATCTAAACAGTGTAACGTTTGCGCAATTATTGACCCGATAATATCGTTTGTTTCCAGAGTAGGCTCCTTGAGCGTCACGGCAAACCGATTTCAATATATCGAATCGATAAGGCCGACATAATCGGCTATCGCTTTGCTGTGTAGACCCCCAACAAAATGCATTGTATCCAATAATTCTAACATTATCGTAAATGACAACAAGAATATGCCACGACTGTATCTAGTTATTTATTTAATCGTATGATTGTACATAGGCGTTTCTTACGATAACAAACAAAACTCTAATAAACCTAAAAATAAAACAAGTAATATTTATTAAAATACAAATAAAACTAATTATAAACGTAAAACTAGTATTAATGTATATAACAAATCAATAATCAGTTTCCCCAGCAAAGAGATCGTATCAGGGAAAGTTTCAGTAGATCACTCCAAGGTCCTGAATATGAATGGATATGATATGATATGATATGCGTTCGATGATATGATCCATGGTCTGGTTGTCTTCGCCGCATTCGCAGAGCGCAGAATCTGTCTAATTTTGTGTCGAAAGTATTTACCTCAACCATGTCCAGTTTTAAGCGGCATAGCTTGCATGGCAAGGTTAAGCCTTTGGGCTTAGAAGTGGGGTCAATTATTTGGGCGCATAAGCCATCTATCTCTTCAAATCTTTGGTTACTATTATTTTTGAGGATCTAGCCACTTGAACGTCCGAGCGCGGCTACTGTCTCCCTCTAGAACGTCCGAGCGCGCGATCGTAATTCTGCGGCGCCGACTCTTGGTTCATTTTCAACTTCGAGCGTGATAACTAGATAACTACTATAGCTAGACTTAAATAAAAAATACATATGAATAGGTAAAACTATACAAATTAAAACTACGTGAAAAAATAATTTCAACTAAGAATCTAAATACTGAAAATATAAATTTAAACTTGACAATGTAGGTTCAATTTCAATAAACTCGGCATTTTGTTTAATGTCTGTTTTTTTGCCATCAGTCGATGGGCCTAGAATATTTGTAAATATTTCAATAGCAATACTCTTGAGGATTACTTTGATATATAACACTAATATAAATAAGATTTTTTTTGAAGAACTTTTTTTTTTTTTTTTATATTTTTTGCCAAGTACGGTTACCTTGGATTCTACCATACGCCAATTTTATTAAAGAGTCATCTAGTGACGTTATACAGCAACTATCAGACGCCAGCCAACAGAACTTCACACAAAAGTCATAGAGGTCCGATGGGTCGAAAAAAATACCCGGACTGTCTACGCAACAAAGTTTTCGGTCGATTTATCCACCCGGACGCTCAAGTGGCTAGGGGACAGTTAGAGACAAGTTTAAACACAAACAGCATTACTTATAAACGAACACTTGAACATAGCTTTAACGATGCTTAAGATTCACCCCGTCACTGTTTATCACTATCTTACAAAAAGGGATGGCACTATTTTAAAGTGATTTTTGACAGAAGATGAGAGACGTTTCAAGTAGAAGGGTATATTTGGCACATATCTATATTTTGCACAAAATCTAGTATTCCAGTACGTGACAGGTTGCAAGTGTATCGGTGTAAATCGTAAATGACAATATTTTAGCATATTTTGCTACTAACCAACTTACTAATTCACTTTCAAAACACTCGTAAATTATACTTATACATTTGTATTAACACGGCTTTTACTCGCGGATTATTCCCATCTGTCCCCCTGCTTTGTCCTTTGACAGAACTTTTTCAATGAATAAAAGTTCTATCTTGCCCCCCTTCTAATTGACGGGGGGACCGATAAAACTTTTTCAATGAATAAAAGTTCGATCTGTCCCCCTCTTTGCTACGGGGGGACAGATCGAACTTTTTCGGCCCATCTGTCCCCCTGAGGGGACAAAACAGGGGGACATATGGGAATAATCCTTACTCGCGTAGTATTTTGTTTACGCACTTAAGATGAACTCGAGCGGCAACTCGATCGCACTCACCCTGATATAGATTCTCTAGATGTATCGAAACAGTGTCGGTGTCTCCATCAACTGAATAATACACGAGTCAAACCACTGTTTATCAAAATAAAAAAAAATGCCGGACATTTCACACAACATCATCTGGCCCCAAAGTAAGCAGTGCTTGTGTTATTTGCACCACATGACTGTTATACTACTTATATACATTTTTTCTTGTAAATAGGTGCATTACATTATACACAGAAACACCCAGACTCGATGAATCGAAACAGTATCGGTGCTGCCATTCACAAAATAATACGTGAGTAAAACCCGTGTTAATCAAAATGTACCTACAACGTAAGTGCAAAAAAATGTGTTTATTTACGACATCACATTAGAAACCTCTAAAATTATTAGTTTTTCTCTACTATATTATGCATGTATTATACATATAAACCTTCCTCTTGAATCACTCTATCTATTAAAATGAACCGCATCAAAATCCGTTGCGTAGTTTTAAAGATCTAATCATACATAGGGACAGACAGCGGGAAGCGACTTTGTTTATACTATGTAGTGATTCGAAATGTCTCTCTGTTTCATTGTTTTCTTTGCATTGCAAATCGGCTGAACGAATCTTGAATGAAATTCGGTTCGGAGATCGTTTGTGTTTTGTAGACATGGCTACTTTTAAATCAAATGTCCATTCACAAAAATATTTGTAAAAAAAAATGTCGTGAGTGAGTGTCGTAGAACACTTGGTTGGTTTTTATTGTTGAACGTACATTATTGATTAACAAATACAAATGAATGAATTACTAGCGTCTGATAGCAATTAAATGAATCGCAGAAATAAATTGAATGAATTACAACAAAATGTTTATTTTCATAACTCGAAAATATATATTATTCACGGGGATATTTTGTGCGGAGATCAAGAATCGTGTCATCTTATGGATAACTATATGGATATGTCACGATCCTTTCTTTAGTGTAGATGACACTAAAGAAAGGATCGTGACATAAATTCGTGACGGAATAATCTTACACTTTGTTTTCACCTAGCCCCGATGCCAAGTCCGTACCGATAAGGAACATCGTTCCAACAAAAATTGCGATAGGCATAGTATTAATATTAGAAATAACAATAAACTCGCTGTTCCCACTGTTAGGCTCGCTAAAGTTAGTTAGTCTTTAATAGAACAAAGTGTACGCTTCTATAACATGGTCTCAAGCGACGTGTTAGATTTGTCGATTGGAAAATAATAATTACGTTTTAAAAACTAAAAAGAAACCGACTACATCGAATGTAATTTGAGCCTATACATTTTTAGTGGAAAGTAGATGTATTTTGTATATATATAATATGGGTAGGCGAAAGAAACACACCGCTCCAATGAGACAGCGAGGTATCGAAGTACATGAAAACATCATCGATGTATACAATTTTTAGATTTTCGTTATTGATAAAGTCGGTTAAAAACGTAATAAAACAGGAACTGTCTATTAAAGCATATTATCAAATATCAGATAATTTAGATGACAAAGCTTGGGTTGAATCTGCCCCAACTCAACTCGGCATCCGTAACAAAATTAGCAAGGATCCTACAAAAAAGTGATAAGACCAGACAAGTTTCTTGTCGGATTCTTCTTGACCTGGAGTTAGGAGGACTCACTACACCGGCACCTAGACTCACTAGCATGTAAGAAGACTATTCAAAGTGGTACTTGTGATTTTATTGACTTGTTAATGTTTTGTGCTTTACATTGACTTTACTGGTTCATCAGGCCCAGCGTTATCCCTCCCGCTCGCTATTGCAAAGACATGCATTTGAAACCATTGCGGGCGAGAGGAAGGTGCATGCGTCTGCATCGTGTCTTACTCTTTGGGAATTATTGGCGGAATAGGACCAAATATTAGCCCATCTTTGTAAAGTTTGGTAGTTCTTATAGTTTTTTGTCCCACTACTTACATCGGTAACAAATCAAAGTAATCTATTTAATGTATTGCAATGGATTTCCGCAGTCACGCTTGAATCAATTATCTAATTACAAAACTGTCTAAAACAATTAAAAGATTAATATTTAACTTATCTAAGTATTAGATAGCATTAGATAGTTGCATTCGTTATGTAAGTAACAATAAATGATAATTATAATACCTATATATTTTACGTAACAATATTTGACTAAACATGTATTTGGCGAGATAAGATAAAAATACTGTGCAAATAAAAGTAGCTATAAAGATATGAAGATAATGTAGGTTTTATTCAAATCGCTCAAAAAATAACAATGCATAAAGCAATTGTGTTATTAACCTACTTTATAAAAAGAGGAGGTTCACAATTCGGTTGTATTTATACATATATATTTTTAAACTTTTTTATGTGAAAGGATATGAAAAGGAAAAAAAAAAGTATACAGTAAATATAACTCGATATCATATTTATTTCAAATAATTAATTATTATTAGTTAACATATAATTTTTAAGCCTAGATAAATCATTTTTAAGCCTAGATAAATCATTTTTAAGCCTAGATAAATCATTTTTAAGCCTAGATAAATCATTTTTAAGCCTAGATAAATCATTTTTAGGCCTAGATAAATCATTTTTTTAGTGACCTAATGTTCGTAGATGGAACCTTTAACCTTTGGGGTTAGATGGCGTGTTAGGATTGTCTATCAAAATGTATTAATTCTTTACAAGCAACCCGCCTCAGCTTCACGCGGTGAATTATACATATAAACCTTCCCTATGAATCACTACATCTATTGGTGAAGGCCATATGAAAATCCGTTCGGTAGTTTTTGAGTTTATCGCGTCAGATAGACGGGGGTTTACTTTGTTTTACAATAAAAACTAGCGACCCGCCCCGGCTTCGCAAGGGCGCAATGCAGATACTAAATATACTACAGAATATCTAATGTGATTCTGATTAGAAACCTCTAAAATTATCAGTGTTTCTCTACTATATTATGCATGTATTATACATATATAATGGATAGATGGAGAGGGCTCAAAATCGTTCTTCCTGGAAATCTATTGGGGAGGCCTATGTCTAGCAGTGGGCTTCATAAAGGCTGATGTGATGATGATGATGATGATTATACATATAAACCTTCCTCTTGAATCACTCTATTTATATTGAATAAACCACATAAAAATCCGTTGCGTACTTTTATAGATCTAAGCATACATAGGACAGACAGACAGCGGGAAGCGACTTAGTTTTATACTATGCAGTGATAGTAAAATATAATGATTAGATTAGTTTCACCACAGAACAATTACACAAGAAACGTTTCCAATATCAATGAGATTCATAATGATAAACAATGATATTATATTAAAAAGAGGTATATAAGATAATAAAATATAATTGATGATAAATATAAAACTAAAATTACATTATATCTAGGTACTTCTATTCCGGTGCTTACGAATTTGGATAACTGATAGGATAGGGAAAAGACCGTTTAGGAATACAAAAAAAAACGTTTATTGCCATAATAGATAGTTACTAAATTGATAAATATAGTGTACAAATATCTCAAATCCATAGGCTTACTAAGCCAATAGGTGTAAATTTAGCGTCTGCTGTTAATAGGCACGTACTAGCGAATTAATCCACGCGTTTTAAACTACGCTATTTTAAAGTAAATAATTTTCAACGCTTTTTTTTCTACTAGTGCATACGTCTCATTCCATGTTCCATAAAACAGCGCGGGAAAATTCACCGCGGATAAGTTGCGTAATAGAGAATTTTAATGTGACATATCCGCGCTAATGATTGGCCACTGCTGTAAAACAAAATGGCCGTCTTTACTAAAATTTTAATAAGTAATACTTACTGCGTACTGTCACAATACAGCATCCATACGACGTATCAGCATTTATATTTAACACAATGTTTAATGTAAAAAGTATATATATAAATATTGCTGGACATTGCACACACCAGCATCTAGCCCCAAACTAAGCATAGCTTGTATTAAGGTGAGGTGTATCTATCTATCTACCTATATTCATCACACAAATGCTTATATTGGGAGAGAATCGAACCCTCAACCTACAGCGCAGAAGGCAGAGCTACTACCAACTGAGCTGACAAGCCAGTCCATAATTTCTTCTTCTTCTTCTTCTTCTTTTCGTGTCCATGCTTTACTTACTTGTTATATGGTTTTAAAGTAGTAGGTGGCGATCTCAATCTCACTAACTGTGGCCACGATAAGGTTTACCCTTGTGCAAGTATTTGGACAGAGAGGGCACACGGGTAGATGCGGCATAGATTGTGTTGGAGCACCACAGTCGCAATGCGCCAAGCTGGGGTCTTTAAATTCCCATTCGCATAATTAGGTATGTTAAATGTACTTAATTCTTCTTAAACAATACTTAATCTAGTCATTGAACCAGTATTTTTTTAACCGTATTTTTGAACCTTTCGTGTCAGCGTGAATGCAGCTTTATACCCATTTCGAGTAGAATTAGAATCTACGAAATATCATCTCTTAGTTAACGAGTTCCTTTTTTAGTGACAGTGTGTCACTAAAAAAGATTTGGCAAGATTTGGGTTATGTCAATATTTTCCGAAAACCTCCATAAATCATCATGCCCTTTTAAGTAACTAGAGGTTACATTCTGAGGACGTTACGTAGCGTAATACTTACCAACGCGTTGTTGAAGCGGTACCCTGTGCAAAACCTTGACGCATTTTGACAGCGTTGAAATCTTGATTTTGATCAGAAAAATCAAATAAAGATTTTTTTAAAGTTGTACGGATGATGTTTTTTTTTTCTAATAATTCAAACCGCAACACGACGATAACTATAGAACACTATTGAATATTGTAAACCTTTTTTATTAATTAAATTACAAAATATTTATATTTAAAAAATATATATAGATAATTTTACGTGATAACGTCATCACAAGCCGAACGCTTAGGCCGATCGTCCCTCTATCGCTTCTTCCGCGCTCTCGCTTGCACGCTCGGCTCAGGCGCAACCTGACAAGTTTTAGTGCTTGCAGCCGGCGTTCATTTATAAGACGTTATCACGTCAAAATACTAGGATACTATTAGGAGAAGTAAGTAGGACAGTAGCCAACTGTATATAGTGGTTACAGTAGGTTACCTACGTTACTGACTGTACTTAACACATCAGATGTTAATTTTGTATGTTAGTCATAATGTTTACGAAGGCAGTATTAGGTTGGAATATAAGGAAAAAAGTATTAAGCAGATATTTTCCTGTTTGGTGACATTTAACAATTTTTTTAAGGCAATAGCAAACCTTTTCGTAAGCTATAAGCTGCTGTCCGCGGTTTTGTACGAGTGGTAGGTACTTATATCCCTATATATATAAAAATCTTGTGTCACAGTTTTCGTGTTTATACTCCTCCGAAAAAGCTTGATCGATTTTGAAGAAATTTTGTATGTATATTCAGTAGGTCTGATAATAGGTATATAACTAATTTTTATACCTTTTATTTATTAATTTTTTTTTTATTTTCTATAAGGCAAACAACGTTTGCCGGGTCAGCTAGTAATATATAAGTATTCCATTAGGTCCATTTACAAGCTATGCTTAGTTTGGTGCTAGATAAGGGCAAGCCATCTATAGTAGACACCACTGGAAAGTCGCTGGAAAGCAAAATACAAAATTTCGTTTTCTTTGATGACATATTTTTCCTCGATTTTAAACCTAACAACTGAACCGATTTTGATGAAATTTCAATTTTTTTCACATAAAAAAAAAAGGTTTTTTCAAATCAGTTCATTAATTACGGAGTAATGTGGTAAAAAATATATAAAACTAGTGGCTCTGTGAGCTGTAGACTTCGGCAATGTTTTTCGAAATGACTGAAATAAGTTTTTTTTTACGTTTTCAACCCCCGTAACTCCGCTATTTTGAAAAATTTCCAAAAACTGAATTGACAAATAATTCTATATACTTATAGAACCTGCTCACAAAATTTCACGAGTATCGGTTGAGAAATGCGACCTGTAGAGGAGAACATCCTGACAGATTATGCCGTCCGGACAGACATACGAAAGCATTTTTGCCTAAGCTGAAACGGAGAATAAAACTTAATCCATATTTTTTGGAATCGGTTAAAAAATATAAATACATAATACGACGACCTCTGTGGGCACTGGGCTTAGGTCTGGCTGAGACGCAAATGGTTGCGGGCTCGATTCCAGCCGCGGGACAAATGTTTGTATGATCTGCAAGTATTTATCTCGGGTGCTCTATTGTATAATATGTATGTATTTACAAAAAAAAAGTATATACATAACACAAGCTCTGCTTACTTTGGGGCCAGAAGATGCTGTGTCAAATGTCCGGCATTATTATTAGAAATTATTATAATAGAGCACTGGTGATCTAGAGGTAGTGGCTCCGCCATTGAATCTTAAGGTCGTGGGTTCGAATCCACTTGTGCAACAATGAACTTCTCCATTGGAAAAATTTATATGCACCAGTAATCTCAAAAGGCGAAAGAAAACATCGTTAAGAAACCGAATTACATAAATGTTACAGAATTTTAAAAAGTTTGCACACCAATTACATGATAGGACGGACCTTCTTCTTATCGTGTCACAGTTATTTCTTACCAGTGTAGTGAAAGGATTAAAGTGCGCCTCAGAGGCTCCTTTCGTGCACTTAGGTAAGCCTTAATGTAAGCTCTCGACCTTGCCGACAGGACCCGCAGGAAAGACGAACCAGTACATGCGGTGTCTGTTCTGTTGCAGCATAACGGCTGGCACCGAGCCGGGCTTGTTTAAAGTTTTCCTTCTCTATTGCTAGCTCTTTTGTTAGTCAGCAGGGAGACTGACATATAAGAAGTACATAATCATGGGTCATAATAAATAGTCACCCGTATATATAATAGGCAAGATATGTTTGTGGTTAACAGTGGGAAACAATTTTATTTAATACAAATGACGATGAATAATAATAGAATATACCTATTACTAGAGATACATAAAATAATGTAGGTAAGGATACGCTTACACGGGCAATTTTTTTGAGCTTTAATTATTCGGCAACCAACTTAATTTTTGCTCATTTTATTTAAAATACACATGACATCATAATTGAAATTGTTATTGTTATTTATTGATTGATTTTTTATTTATTTATTTATGTTTTTTTTTTGTTTGCTTTGTAATTCTACTAACCACTCTCAATTTTATATACGTGTTACTAACAAAATGGATGTATTATGTCTGAATAAATGTTTTTTTTTTTTTTTTTTTTCAATTTTAATCTGTAAAAGAATGTCGTGTTAGTTACAGCACTACTCGAGAACCGCTAGATCGATTTGGATGAAACATAAAATGAATATAGTTAGTAACTTGGATTAGGATATAGGCTATTTTGTATTTCGGAAAAACAACGGAAACGGGAACGGGGCGGGCGAAGCCGCATTAATATTAATATTGATAGATGGCGGATTAATATTGATAATAATCCGTAACTTTGTTAATCTCTGTAATTATTACTATAATTTGAATAGCTACCTTTTTTTTAAGAGTGATATTAGTACATTAATATTTTGTGTAAAGTTATAAATGCCCAACGAAGTGGGCACGGGTCAGCTAGTAGTAAATAAATAATGCCGGACATTTCACACAGCATCATCTGGCCCCAATGTAAGCAGAGCTTGTGTTATGGATACTACATGACTTCTATACTACTTACATACTATTTATTTTTGAAAATATATACGAATTATACATAGAAACACCCAGACCCGAGACAAATACCTGCAGATCATACAAACATTTGTCCCGCGGCGGGTATTAACCCGCAACCTTCTGCGTATCAGCAGGGCCTTAGCCGTCACAGCGGTCCATACTTGTAGGTATGGATCAATGTGGATCAACTAGTTTTCTTAAATTTACTGACATGTCAGCTCAGTTGGTAGTAGCTCTGTCTTTTGCGCCGTAGGTGTGATAAACACAGGTAACCACCTGTGTTCATGCGTTCTGTGTCTGGGTGTTATAAAGTATCTTACGTGTGTATTTATAAATGTATAAGTATTATATCAGTCATTTGGTCATCATAGTACAAGCTATGTTTAGTTTGGGGCTAAGCATAGCTTGTAGTTCTAAATCAAAAGTCAAGTCTATGAAATGTCGTACATACCTGCTACTTAGATGAATTACATTCCAAAAAAAAATATTCAAATCGGTTCATAAAAGTAACAACCATAAAAAAAAACAACTACAAAAATACAAAATGTTTATTTTGAATCGGCCTTAAATAACGGAGGGGGTTCACAATTCAATTCCTCCTTTTTTGAAGTTAGTTCAAATAGGCACCAGTGTGCTGTTTTGTTGCATCATTCGTCATAATTGGCAAAAATGCCTGGATTGAGCAATTTAAATTGCCCGTGTAAACTGTAATTGTATTTCTATAGTAGTTTAGCGTAGGTAGATAAAACAGAGGTATTCATTCATGGCACACCGTCTGAATTAAATACCTTACATACCATAGACATCGTTTGTAGGTATATGTACCGTGTACCTATGTCATACGTTATTTATAATGATTACTTGTGCACTATTTGTAGTTTCTGCTAACCATTCGAAAATAAACTGTCTAAGTGTGTTACGCACCGGAATCCGAATTGTGAATGAATTGTGGTCACAGGATCTAGACAAAAAAATAATAATCTATACCTATTAAAGAGCTTAACCTGACTGACTGACTGATTCATCATCGCCGAGCCGAAACCGCTGAAGCTAGAAAGCTGAAATTTAGAAGGTAAGCTACCTTCTAAATTTACATCTACCTTTTACAGCAAAACCACCCACTATGGCGGGATTTTCTTGAAATTCAACTCCTAAGAAGGTGAAAACGAATGTATGAAACTTTTTAACGCGTGGTGCGATTTGCTTGAAACTTAATAAATAAAATGCAAAATAAATGGACACATGTTTCAGGATTTTTCAAAATAACTAACAAAGGGGTAAAAATGGGGTGTCAAAGTTTGTATGGGAACTTTTTAACGGGTGGTGTGATTTCTTAGAAAATTGGTGAATAAATAAATAAAATGCAAAATAAAAAAAAAAATCGACATGTAGGTACTTCAGCATTTTTTTAAAATAACTCTCATAAAGGAGTAAAATGGGGTGTGAATGTTTGAATGGAAACTTTTTATTGGGTGGTGGCTTTTATTGGTTTGAAACTTATCAATAAAATTTGGCAAGGAGATAAATAGCATCCTGGGGAAGGATCTAAGCTTCAATTCACGCGAACGCGATCCTGCAACGTTTGACCAACGTATAATCCAAATTCGAGCTCGTTATCGAGCTCTAATCGTTTCCGTTATAGTGATTGGTGATGAGCATGTCAAAAATAACGTTTTGACTTTGGTTTAGCTTCGGTTTAAACGTTAAAAATTACCCCGGTTTGCCCCCTGGTCCAAAACTAAAGCAACACCACCTAGTATTTTAATAACGAAAGTTATTAAAATACTGTAGCTGTAGCTATTAAAATACATTGAAACCGGTAGTAGGGGTAATGTTCGCAGTAAAAGACTGAGAGGGTAGACCGTTTTGTCTGCCAATAACATCCACCCGCAAAGACTTCAGTTTATCTCGTGATCATGGCGCATGCAACTGTGCCGAAATATCGAGAAGCAGAAAAACTCATATATCATGGTATATATCCCGTTTTGAGTGAAAATTATGTGCAAAACCATGAGAGTTTTAAAAGTTATAGTTTACATACTGTTACTAATAATCTAGAAGAGCCTTCGTACAACTATGATAATTTTCACATGTTACTGTAATGGAGTACAGTCTGATGGTTGTAATAATAATAAAGGACATTTCACACAGCACCATGTATAGACTCAAAGTAAAGCATGTAAAGGACCCATATGATTAATATAAGCTTTAGCTTTAGTTTAAGCTTTAGCTCATATGGTGAGACACATTGACGACACAATCACGACCTCTGTGGCGCAGTTGGCTAAGACTCGGCTGAGACGCAGAAGGTGGCGGGTTCGATTCCCGCCGCGGGACAAATGTTTGTACGATCTGCAAGTATTTGTCTCGGGTCTGGGTGTTTCTATGTATAATATGTATGTATTTACAAAAAAAATGTATATAAGTAGTATATCAGTCATGTGGTACCCATAACACAAGCTCTGCTTACTTTGGGGCCAGATGATGTTGTGTGAAATATCTGGGATTATTTATTTATTATTTATTTATTTACATTTAAAATGAATACAATAAGTTACACAAAAATAAAAACGTAAAATAAACACAGAAATACATCAAAAGCAATTATAGAGAATCATTAATTTTAGAATTATACTGAAAACAAACTGTTATCAATATTATCATTCAGCTGTCGGGTTGTACCTACGTCCACGCACACATTACAAAAGACGCATCGCGTAGGTATAACATTGATAAACGCCCTGACCATGTAAAAATATACACTTGTATACCAACTAACTGATAAATATAAACATTGGTATTTATTTTACACGGATCAGACGGATGCAATAACATTCTAGACGTTTCGATACCAAGTTCATGTACTAGGACAAACTTTTGTGTGGTGAACATAGGTGTTTGTTCTGTGTCTAGGTGTTATAATGTATCGTAAATAAATATTTAATGATATATGTATTCTATCAGTCATCTGGTCACCATAGTTGACCGAGCGAGCGCGAAGCGCGAGCGAGTGTCTCCGTTTCAGCTTAAGGAAAATATGATTTCGTATGTGTCTCCGGATGTTCTCCTCTACAAGTCACATTTCTCAACCGATTTTCGTGAAATTTTTGTGAGCAGGTTCTATAAGTATAAATGTTTTTTTTGTTGATTCAGTTTTTTGAAATTTTCATGGGGTTATGGGGGTACAAAACGTAAAAAAAATATATTTTAGTTATTTCGAAAAACGTTTGCGAGGTCTACAGCTCACAGTGTTACTAGTTTATTATTATTAGATTAAGAGGCGTTATAAATAAGACCGCGTTTTGATAAACACGGGCTTTACTCACGTATATTTTGGAGGCACCGACTCTGTTTGGATTCATCTAGAGCAGGGCTGTCCAAACTACATACCTTTGCGGGCTAATTAAATTTAGTACAAAAGCTGGAGAACCGCAGATTTTTTTTTTCAGTTTTCAAGTAAAGAAAAATACAGGGTAATAATTTCTTTATACGTTTATTGGTTCTTCGTTAATTTATCTTTGACAATCATATCGATATCAACGTCAACATTTGTTGTTGCCAGACGCAATGCATGTAGAAGTGACTTATCTGACAGTGAAGATCTATACCTAGATTTTATAAAGTTCATTGTTGAATACGCACTTTCACATAAATAATCGATCCCATTTTCAAGCCAAAATTTGTTAGTTTGGGGAAACGATCGCCAAGGATCTTAAAAAAATCCATTCCAGTTTTTGATCTACCCTTGTAAAAGGGATCTGACTGTACGTCACATAATTTCAACTGGTATTCAGTCTTTACGCTTTCGATTTGAGTTGTTAATGGATGCGTAAAAAGAGTCAAATCACTCTCTAATTCTTTGAAATCTGCGAAACGCTGCTCAAATTCCAAAATTACCTCGTCGATGTACATCAGGTGGTCAGAAAGTCAGTTGCATTCAAAATTTCCCATTTCGGTATAATGTTCTTTGCATCTCGGTAGAAAGATAAATCATTTTTTTCCAGTGACGTTTTGAACAATCTCAGTTTACTTTTGAACCCATTCACATATAATACAAGTACATACAAGTTGGCTATATTGTGTTGTTTGCCTTGTAATTTCAAATTTAATTCGTTCAAATGTTGTGTCATATCAGTTAAAAATGCAAGATCAGCAAGAAATTCAGAATCTAGCATTTTAGTTTCCATATCAGTTGCATCAGATGTTATTTCATTTTCAAGAAATATGGGAATGTCTTTCCGTAAAGCGAAAAAGCGCTTCAAGCTCTGACCAGCACTCAACCATCGGATTTCTGAGTGCAATAGCAGATCCCCATAGGTTGCGTCAATTTCAGTTAAGAAATTACGAAATTTACGATGACTCAAAGCTTTGTTTCCACCTCTAATAAGATTTGTTATTTTATCAACTATTTTGATGGCATTAATTTGGCGCAAAGGTTTTCCGCCTAAGGCTTCTTGGTGTTTGATGCAATGAATTCATGAGCAATCAATGCCATTTTGTTTCAGAAGTCCCGTAAGTCCTGTAACGTTTCCTGTCATAGCTTTTGCGCCATCCGTCACAATACAAGAACATTTTTGAAACCCACCGTATTCCATAACAGTTTTGTTAACTACTTTCAAGATATTAAACCTTTAGTTGAGCCATATAGTGGCACTAAGTGGCATTTCCTCCGTGATCGAAAAATCTTTTGAAATGCAGCGAATAAAAATTATTAATTGTCCGATATCTGTCTGGTCGGTACTTTCATCCAAACATAATGAATAATATTCACATTGTACAATGTAATCAAATATTTTTATCGAAACATATTCGCCCATATCATCTATTCACCGCGCTACTGTTTGGTGAAATAATGCTACAGATTCAAATTTGTCTGCTTATTTCGGCTGCATGAAGCGATGAGCCATGGCAACTGCGCATTGTTTTATAAACACTCCATCGCTGAATGTTTTTTTAGCTTTGGCTAATTGCAAACAAACTTCATAAGAAGCCAAACTTTGTTCATTGTCTGTATTTACTTTTGAAAAAAAACTTGTCTGTTGCGTTAGTTTTTTTCTTATACTCAGCTACAACAATTTTTCTTGCTTCACCGACATATCTTTTATATTTTTCTTCGTGTAAAGTAGTATAATGACGTTTAACATTATATTCTTTACTCACAGACAAAACATGCATACAAATCATACACTGAATTTTATTATTATTGTTGCAAATAAAATAATCAAGTTCCCACTTCTCATTAAATACACGATGTTCATCACTTAATTTTCGCTTCTTCGTTGACATAATGAAGTTAGTTAAGTGGCGATACGAACTTAGTGAATGCACACGCTTAACTAATACGGACACCAACAAATACTCACTCTACAAAAACAAAATACTTTCCGGGAATTCTCCCAATAATAGTAAAAGATAGCTTCACTTTTAAATGATGTCATGAGAATGGAATGTTACAAGAATAAAAAAATAAATTATACCAAATATTAATTATATGTTTTGACAAATAATTCTATTATCCAAACTATTTTTGTCCAAATCTATTTTCTGATTAAAACTTGCGTCGCGGGCCGCAAGAAAAGAAGCCGCGGGACGAATGCGGCCCGTGGGCCGTTGTCTGAACAGCCCTGATCTAGAGAATACACATACATCGAGTAAAGTAAAGCCTATGTTTATTTTGATGTATAGTACAACTCACGAAAGTTTTGAAAGTGAAAGACCGTGTTTATCTATCTTACAAGAGATAGCGTTTTTATAAACATTGATTATCTTTTAACAGAAGTTGCGAGTCGTTTCTAATACCGCTTGTGTTTTGGCTTACTGAATCTCGAAGCTCAGTTGGTAGTAACTCTGAATATAACATTGTAAAATATTTGTTATCTAGATGTTTGTTCTGTGTATGGACGTTATAATTAAATAAATATTGACAATGATCTAAGGTGCATGCTATGTGTGCTCTAGTCTGAAATCTGAACTCTTTAAACTCGTAGACAGGAATTATAAATTAAGGTATTGCCCGCGCCATTACGCGGTACGTAGAGATAAAGTATATAAGTAGTATATCAGTCATGTTTACTTTGGGGTCAGATGATGCTGTGTGAAATGATCGGGGTCCGGTATTTATTATTACTAGCTTCTACCACTGCTTCGCTCTCGTGGTACCAACATAAACAGTAGCCTATAAGTTCCAGATAATAGATTACATACACATTTTGATATAGGTACACGGGCTTTAACCGAACAGTTCAGTGCGAACCGTGAACGCTCGCGGCAATTCACGGACCGCGGATCAAACTCACCCTGATGAAGATTCTCTAGATGAATGGAAACAGTTTCGGTGCCTCTATCAACTAAATAATACGCGAGTAAAGCCCGTGTTTATCAAAATGTATAGTACAACTCACGAAAGTTTTGATAATAGATTACATAGTTTTGTTTTACAAGTTTTGTCCAAATCAGTTAAACTGTTTTAACACGATTGAGAAACACATACACAAACATCCAGAAATATACACTTCTAAACTAATATAATTAAGTTTTAAAAACTAAAACGAAAACCGATTTATATGAAAAAACAAAATTTTGAACTTGGATGACATTTATTTTTATTTTTATGTGAAATTGTATACCTTCCGATTGGTCCCAATGAAATTTAATCAAATTTCAGTCGGTTCAGAAGTTTGGTTTTCAAATCAACATAGCTGGATAAAATGTGTCATCCACTAATTATGACGGTTTTCTTTTTAACCGACTTCAAAAAAGGAGGAGGTTCTCAATTTGAAATTGAAAATTGAAATTGAAAAATTCATTTATTCAGACATAATACATCCATTTTGTTAGTAACACGTATATAAAATTGAGAGTGGTTTGTAGAATTACAAAGCAAACAAAATTATGATGTCATGTAGATTTTAAATAAAATGAGCAATTTAGATTTTAAAATGTCAAAAATTATTGGGTTACTAGTGGGGCGAGCGGCCGATGTTGGCTTACAACCCAGTGACTCATGATGCCAGAATTGAAATTAAAACTATCAGCCACAATTGCAAGTAAGCTGTGGGAGCTGGCGCAGGTGCGGCGCATCAGGGATGCGATCCTCTTGCGAACAATTGAGTTCATGTCATCGACATGTGCATCTGCAAACATTCCTGATGCGCTAATCGCGGCAGACCCATCAGCATCCTGAACCCGTTATTATACTGGACTCTTAGTGCAATGTATGCCTTCTGCGTATATCTTACCCATAGGCTGCACGTATAGAAGTTTTGACAAAACGCCTTAAACAGAGTCAACTTGACTGAGGCAGAACACCGTGCAAACCTACGGGCGAACATATTGCATCTGACCGACAGTGCCCTACGTTCCCTCTCAATATCAGGGCCTTCATTCAGGTCATCAGTGACCCAGTGGCCCAAGTACTTGAACTTCTTTACCCATAGTAGGGGAGCTCCAGCAAGCAGGACCGGAGTTGTTTTAGTCCCAGCTTTAAGCTGGGATTAAAACTGCATTACCTCACTCTTTGTTTTTGTCGGAATCTTTTTATTTATTACTTCTTTTTTATGTATGGTCACCGATTACTCAAAGACGCCTAATCCGATTTGGAAAATCTATTTTTTTTATTCAAAGGGTATACTTCCCAGGTGGTTTCATTTCAATTTTATTGAAATATTATAAATAAGACGATGACGACGGATGAGGATGATGACGGGATCAGTCATCCCGTGACCACGACAGAGTGTAAACCTGTCGAAACGTCGGGTAAAATAGGTAAATAAACGCGATAAATACCCGTAAGTATTTATAATAATGTGTTCTGATCGCGTAAGCTTAAAAAACTTTATTTAAATATGTTGAGCGGTTTTTAAAAAATAAACAAAAATCTAAAAGTTGTATACATCGATGATATTTTTACATATGAAGTCTGTTGGCTTTTTGAGTTTTTAAAACGTAATTATTAGTTTAAAAAACCTAATTATTGTTCAAAAAAGCAATCGAGCACGAATTAGATAGTTTATAAAATAAGTAGGATATTATTAGTAGGAAAAGGATAGTAAGATGTTTTACGTATAAGTTGAGCTTGTATCTGTATATTATGTGCTTTATGTTGGTAAAGGAATCCAGTTAAATCTTCCCAGAACTGGTCTGAGCCGGTTATCGCCAGCTACAACCACTCTCATGCAGCTCACTGGACCGTTGTGTGTTACATTCTTTGAAGCCTTATTTACAAGAAGATAACTTTTGCGGTCCCTACTAATATTATAAATGCGAAAGTACTGCGAAAGAACTCTGTCTGTCTGTCTTTCACGTTTTCACGCCTAAACCGCTGAGCCGATATTGATGAATTTGAATATAAAGATACATGGGACCTTGGAGAAGGACATAGGCTACTTTTTATAGTATAGGTATAAAGTATTAAATTTTTATTTCTGTATGTACAAAAGAGGGTATGTAAAAATTTTTACAAATGAGATACAATGCAAGTAAAGTGGGTATTATAAACATAAAGAGTAATGCTAATGTGTAGACACTTATATAATTAGGTATAATTACTTACTATAACAATATTAGTGGGCTTAGGTCCGGCTGAGACGCAAAAGGTTGCGGGTTCGATTCCCGCCGCGGGACTTTGTATGATCTGCAAGTATTTGTCTCGGGTCTGGGTGTTTCTATGTATAATATGTTTGTATTTACAAAAAAAAAAGTATGTAAGTAGTAGGTATAATCAGTCAAGTGGTACCCATAACACAAGCTCTGCTTACTTTGGGGCCAGATGATGCTGTGTGAAATGTCCGGTATTATTATTATTATTATATTAAAGTGCCCTAACTCCCACCCTAGGAAAACCTGTGTTGTGGGTAGTTCTCTTTCGCAAAAAAATGTCTCATTTGTATTTATACAAGTGTGAATATGTATACGCCTTGACAGGGTGCAACACATTAGATATTTTTTTTTATAAGTGAAAACTTCTTTAGCATCGTTGTGATTTGAAAGTCGATGAAACGAAAAAGCGACAGTAAAAAGAGACGGACACATAAATTCATAAGATTGAACGTGGGAGAAAATGAGATAGGAAGCATTATACGTGGTTATTATTAAGAGTTTGTGCGCGTATACGTAGTACAAAGCTTGAGAAAAGGCATCACAACAACCGTGGTGTTTTGTATATACGTTTATATTATATATTTTTTTTATTGTATATTCAAATGGCTATGACTTTTAATCCGATTTTATTTAGCAAATTTAATTAATGTTGACAAATTTAGAAGTATGTTAGTCCATTATCAAATTACTTTGACATTATAATATATGTTTTTATGTAGTACGTAAGTAAATTATCTTGTTTTTGGGTATCTCTTAAATGATGAATGTAAATGATTTTATAATTTTAATATTAATACTTATTAAGACTAGGCTGGACTAGAATATAAGGTACTCTATCGCATTGGGGGTGCCTGTAAGGATAGAGATACATGTTTATAAATAAATAAATAAATAAAATATATTATTTATATTATACGTTTGTTTTTTGAAGGTTTCACTTCTACCACGTGTGAAACACATGTTTTTTAAAATTTATTTTAGTTATTAGGTACCTACATAGTTATATGGACGATATAGTGCTAACGCTAACATATACACTTAAAGAGAGCTGGTTATATCGTTTTAAATGTTCTTCTATCGAGGTGAGACACTACGACCGAGGTGTCTCGATTAAAACCTGTACTTAAGGATTTTATATAAAACTAGCTGCTGCCCGCGGCTTCGCACGCGCCGTACCTACATAAAAAGTAGCCTATATCCTTCTCCAAAGTCCCATATATCTCTATACCAAAATTCATCAAAATCGGTTCAGCGGTTTAGGCGTGAAAACGTAACAAACAAACAGACAGAGTTATTTTCGCATTTATAATATTAGTACGATGGCCAATCGCAAAAAAAAAATCCCACTTTTTTTGCAGGGATTCCCAAAAAAAACTTTCCTAAGTTTTTATTTCATTACTTTTTAAGGGCCAGTAATAAGTATTATATTTACATACATACATTCAACATTTCATTACAATTAAATATAAATTGTCGACGACCCCCCTTACCTCGCTCAAACACCTTGACGAAAACTGTGCTCTGCAGACTTGTTGCTTCGCCGCTAGTTAGAATGAGACTTCTAACGAGCTCATTTGTCTCATTCTAACGAGCGGCGAAGCAACAAGTCTGCAGAACAGAGTTTTCGTATCGAATTTCTTGTTGAGGTTGTATGTGTGGATGGTGTGCGCTAACGGGTAAATCACTACCCATTTTCTACCCATTTTTAAGGGACCCTTACCCTAACTAAGAGTGGTGTAATAAGAGTTAGAGCGTAAGAGTCCCTAACTAGGGCGACCGGACGGTCCCGGCAAGCCTTGCTCCCTAATCGCTCTAACAATCGAGTAGTGTAATAACACTTAGGGCAGTTAGGGAACTCAGTCGACGCGCGGCTAGCGCGGAGAGCGCTTGCGTAGGTAATGGCCTCAACTCTGTTGGCACCAACCTAACTAATTTTAGCTAAAATTAAGTTTTGAACTGTCAAATGAAACTTTGGTATTCTGCTGCTACCAACTTATCCTAATTTAATTAAGCGTTCCTAATTTATTTAGATGGTACCAACCGAATAGGTTTTACAAATGCTATGACTAACTAAATATATTTTAGACAATTCCTAATTTTAGAAATGAACCAACCGAATTGCCACCATTGAGTATCCGTAATTTAGCTCGAGCGACCCGGCCGCCATTTTGATTAGACGCCATGTGTTAAAATAAAGAAAAGGAAGTTTTGTTAACCATCATTTCCAGAGTATCAGAGCACTGAGTATCCTTATATTGGATGAAGTGCTTTTCTCTTAATTTCAAGTATTGCTTGACCCAGATCCTTCTTCTCCTCTTTTTTCTTCTACAATATTCATGGATCCAACTACCAAAGCCATTACTTTTTTTAATGGTTTAGATTAGATAAAATAGGTGCCATGATACGTCCCTATCCGCGCGCGTTCAAATTCAGACTGTACACAGATAGTAAGGGAGCCTGTGCTCAGTGCAGTGTAATAATCGATGCCCTTGCAAGGGGCCACGCCCTCCCTAACTACCGGGCCCTGAATACCGTGTAGTGTAATACCCGCTTTAATAACCTTTTACTAACGCTTTGCATGGCTTTTCAACTGCGGGTGGGAGGGAGATGCATGAGTCTGAATCGTGTCTAACTCATTGGGAATAGATTGGCGGAATAGTAGGTACTAAATATTTATCCATCCGTTTAATATTTTGTAATGGATCACGCCTGAATCAATTATTTATCATAAGTAGGTAAAGAGCCGGCATAATATAGTTAGGTAATGTTTTTATTGATATACAGTAGTCAGTAGGTAATTTGATAGCGAAATATTTTTTATGCACTATGATAACAAATAAGTAGGTGGTATACCTCCTTATTTACATACGTATACCTACTCTTAGCACCTCTTTGGTTATATCACCTGATCTAAAAAGATCGACATAGCCATAAAATTTATCATCATCATCATCATTCAGCTCGATTGCACCCACTGTTGTGTATAGGCCTCCTTTTTATTATGCCTCTCTTTTCGGTTCCTAGCGAGTCCCATAAAATTTATATTTTTTATGAGATGACCTCTGTGACGCAGTGGGCGAAGGCCTGCCTGAGACACAGAAGATTGCGGGTACGATTCCCTCCGCGGGACAAATGTTTGTATGATCTGCAAGTATTTGTCTCGGGTCTGGGTATGTTTCTATGTATAATATACATGTATTTACAAAAAAAAAGTATAAAAGTAGCTCTGTTAGCTGACTAACCTAAAACCAAAAACCAAAGCTGATGAAATTCCAAAAGCAGATGAAATTTGTTTGCTTGTTTGTTTGTTTTCCCCTTGAAGTTTATCGGATGAAATAGTTGTTCGAACAAAAAAGTTTCGTCTTAAAAAGAGTAACAAAAAAGTTAAGTGACATTTTTGAACATTTTTCGAAATTACTGATATATAACTTTTTTACGTTTTCAACCACCATAACTCCGCCATTTTGAAAAATTTCCAAAAACTGAATCGACATAACTATATAGATTTTTTTGTCGAATGCCTGCTCATAAAATTTCACCAGAATCGTTTGAGAAATGCGACCTGTAGAGGAGAACATCCGGACGCCGGCCGGACATACGAAATCATTTTTGCCTAGGCTGAAACGGAGACACTCGCTTGCGCTTCGAGCTCTCTCGGTCAATTAGTACAATCAGTTTATGCGGACTCATGGTCCGACATTTATAATCAAAGGGCTCTGAGAAGTACCTAGAATTGAGTACGAATTGAATCTAAGAATTGAAGAGCTAGGTGGAGAGCCGATAGTGTTATTTCTTCTTCCTATCGTGTCACTAAATATTTCTAGTGTGGTGAAAGGATTGAAGCGTGCCTCAGAGGCTCCTTCGTGCACTTAGGTAAGCCTTAATGTAAGCTCGCGACCTTGCCGATAGGACCCGCAGGAAAGACGAATCAGTACATGCGGTGTCGGTTCGGTTGCAGGTGCTTCGGCTGGCACCAAGCCGGGCTTGTTTCAAGTTTTCCTTCTCTATTGCTCTTTGGTTAGTCAGCAGGGGGACTAATCCCCAATAATTTGAAGACTATCACAGTCGTCTCCATCATCAGTCTCCAAGCAGCACTCATCTGGGATCAGTTCCACGTAGAAATCCTCACTATATAATTCAGCGAAAATTACCAACCCGATTTTCCAGTCAGATTTGGATGCTGAGCCATTTTTGATGATCCTCAGCTGATCGTTATAGAGTACAGCGGATGGTATAAGTAAAAAACTTATAAAATAAAATAAAAAATCTAAAGAAATCATCTGAAGATATTTCAGATGACTTTTTACAGTACAGCGGATGGTAAAAGTAAAAAACTTATAAAATAAAATAAAAAAATTCTAAAAAAAATCATCTGAAGGGATGACAGGTGTCATAAACACTGTTATTTTATTTACCATTACGCCTTAGTATTTCGTGTGTATTTGAGCAAGAATCGTCTTCTTAATAATATACAAATAATTACAGAAATGTACAGAATAATATACAATAATATAAAACACACGTGAAACAGTTAAGCTATTTAAGGACTGTTAAACTATCTATAAATAGCTCAACTGATCCAGATCACTGCCAGAGGGCAGCGTTCCCAAGACGCTTGCAGCATGCTGAATGCTTGCCACGTTGAATGGCGATGTTAATACGCTGAGCCAGATAGGATCCAGCTCTTGGGTCACGCAATGTATCTACCAGACGCCGTGAAATGATTTTGAAAACGCGATGGGCTCGACGGCTCGACGGCTCGACGGCTCCACGGGCTGTTCCCGACGGGCCCAGGGTCTCGACTCCATAAGGCTTAAATATGTAGGCCTTATCCAAACCTGCATATTCTTTCAGCGTGTCCTATCTTTAAATTTAAATAAAACAAAGTGTGTGTGATATATTATCGAAATTATTTATTTATTTGAAAGATGTAGTGATGCCATTATGTGTGGAATATGACATTATTCAAATGTCCGCCACGGCTTCTCTGGGTGGAGCGCATGCGAGATATCCAATTTTTCATGACTTTTGCACATAAATCAGGCTGAATTTGACTTATGGCATAGGTTATGTTGGCTTTGAGGGCCGCTGTGATTTGTGGTTTATTCACATAGACCTGCGACTTAAGAAAACCCCACAAGAAAAAGTCTAGCGGGGTTAAGTCACAAGATCTCGGTGGCCAGTTCACATCAGCTCCACGTGAGATGACCATGCCCTCAAATCTCTCATGCAGAATATTCAATGTGACATGAGCTGTGTGGCACGTAGCGCCCTCTTGTTGAAACCACATGCCGTTGATGTTCAGATGATCCAGTTCATGCCAAAAAAAGTCGGTAATCATCGACCGCTCGCCGTTGACAGTGATGGCCTGGCCAATGTTGTTCTCAAAGAAATATGGCCCGATGACGCCGCCAGCCCAAAACCCACACCAAACTGTAACTTTTTCGGGATGCATTGGACGCTCTTGGATCTCATGTGGATTGGTATCATCCCAAATTCGTCAATTTTGTTTGTTTATCTACCCATTCATCCAGAAATGGGCCTCATCGCTGGAGATAATTTTTCTGTGAAAATTACGGTCAGTTGCTAACTGCTCCAGTGCCCATTCAGCGAACACACGTCGTTGTATATGGTCGTTTACCTTCAATTCCTGGGTGAGTTGAATTTTATACGGGTGCAGGCCCAAGTCACGACGCAAAATTCGCCAAGTTGTGGTCTGTGAAAGGCCGAGTTCTTGTGAGCGACGCGAAATCGACTGCCTCGGATTCTCCTGCACACTCTCACGGACAGCGGTGATGTTTTCGGCAGACCTTGCGTTTCGTTAACGTACGGGTGTTGGTCGATCATTTACCGAACCAGTGGACTCAAATTTATCCACCACACGACGAATAGTCCTCTCGGTAGGACGATTATGGCGATCGTAAAATGGGCGAAGCGCGCGGTGCGTTGCTCGAACAGAACACTCATTTTGATAAAACAATTTTATCATTTGCACGTGTTGTTGAATGCTATAGCTATCCATGATGATTTGGCAAAACAGAATGAATAAATTACAACCAATTTGACAGATGTAGCTTCAACAAGATGGCCGCTACCAACTGTCAAAGTTCGGACGTGCCTATTGGAAGACCCTTTAGAATAATAATAAAAGCTTTTTATTCTAACTTACACTCTGTATAATTTCTTATTTACATTAGGTTTATCTTCTTTATACTATGTACATATTTGTTGATAAAATTACATACCTAGTCAGCGGTGTAAGAACCGCGCTCAGCGGTAAAAGGCATCTCCAGTTGCTTACATTTTATCTATCTCTTATCTCTACACAATGTGTAGAGATACGAGACTAGATAAAATTCAAATATGAGAATTATCTTAAATATAATATGACCGTGAGAGTTTTAAAAATTTTGGTATATTTTAAAATTCAATTATTGTCTCTGTGTGCTGTAGACCTCGCGAACATTTTTCGAAATGACTAAAATATAACTTATGAAGTGATAACTTTTTATGAAGGACTAAACTGCTTCGTTACGTAACGCATTACGGCGCCAGTCGGCCTAGCTTCCCTTTCTCTCACGCATACGGCAGCGGTAGACAGGCTCCTCCTCTCTCACTCAAACCCACAGCGCTAGTTAGATTAGTCTATTATACATAACTAATGTACCTAAGTAGGTATTTTGTTAAGCTAGTGGCGAAGCATGCAGAACTTAATAAATAGGTAAGAAGGAAGGTTTTTGTTTGCAAAAAACATAATTTCAAAAGGAATATATCGATACACTCAAACTTTATAGTTTGAGTGTATCGATATATATTATCCAGAATTAATAGGGTAGTCGAATAGTTTATGAATAGGAAGTTTTGTTGCTACCATCACTTTACTCGTTATTATAAACTTGTGTGTAATAGACTGGGATTGAATCCAGAGTGCAGAGCTGTGTGTGTGCTCGTGTGTATGTAAGCACTGAGCGCGTAAGGTGGTGTGAAAAAGAGTACTGTGTAAACAAAAGTGTAAGTGACTTAACTCACTGCTGTGTAAGGCCTCCCTAAGATTGTACTCTGATCTCCTTTGACTCGTGTCAAATACTTCTTCGTCTTCGTTAATGGCACGTGTCATAATATTGTCAATTTTAGCAGTGTCAAGCGTTTTTATTGTTTTATTGTTTATGATGTCACAAAATTGTATCTTATCGTTCAGCATTTGTTATTTTTAACCGACTTCAAAAAAAGGAGGAGGTTCTCAATTTGTCGGAATCTTTTTTTATGTATGTTCACCGATTACTTAAAGACGCTTAAACCGATTTGAAAAATATTTTTTTATTTCAAAGGGTATCTACTTCCCAGGTGCCAATTAAATTTTATATAAATCGGTCGAGCGGTTTTAAAATCAATAAAAATCGAAAAATTGTATTTTTTATATACATATGAATTGTCTTTTTAGTTTTTATAACATAATTATGTATAAAATGGTATCTTTCATATAAAATAACTACGTACCTATTATCTTTGCTCGAATCACAAAAAACACAAAACTTTAATTCCAATTATTCACACTCAAGTCAGTAACTCTAGCTCTATTTAAATAAAAACACCAACATTACTTATAATACCTACAGGATATAACTCCAGAAAAATAATATCTATAATTAATGAGCGCAATTTTTGTCGACCAAATATACCAATACCTGCTGCAATTAATGTCGACCAATACCTGCTGCAATTAATGTCGACCAATACCTGCTGCAATTAATGTCGACCAATACCTGCTGCTGTTACTATTCTTGCTAGTGACAGGGACATGACTAAAACTACCATTTATGATTCATTTCTTTATTGAAACATATATACATCTATGAAAACAGGATATTGAGATTTTTATATCCTAATTAGCTGTTGCTCGTGACTTCGTCCGCTTTTTTTTATAGAAATTGTAGCTTAAATCCATCCCCAGGATGCAATTTATCTCCTTGTCAAATTTTGTTGATAAGTTTCAAACCAATCACATCCCACCACCCATTAAACAGTTTCCTTACAAACATTCACATTTCATTTGACTCCTTTGTGAGAGTTATTTTGAAAATTCGTTAAACACGAGTCTATTTATTTTGCATTTTAAGTATCCAAACAAGGGTTTTAGAAATCACACCACCCGTTCAATAGTTCCCATACAAACTTTGACACCCCCATTTTACTCCTTTGTAAAGATTATTTTGGAAAATCCTGAAAAACTTGACCATTTATTTTGCATTTTATTTATTTATATTAAGTGTCAAGTAAATCGCATCACGCGTTAAAAAGTTTCATACATTCGTTTTCACCCTCTTAGGGGTTGAATTTAAATAAATCTCACCTTAGTGGGTGGTTTTGCTGTAAAAGGAAGCTAGTTTTCAAATTTCTGTTAGCTTCAGCGGTTTCGGCTCGGCGATGATGAATCAGTCAGTCAGACAGTCAGATGAAGGTTTTTTTTAGTATAGATTAGGTAGGTATCAAAAAGTATTGTTAATATAAACAGAACGTCTGGCAATGACACTTCAAACATAGCTTGCGCAATGTCAACACATACTTCTTGATAAATTCTCGTCTTCTTAGAATTTATGTATTAAAACTGTTTATTTATACTAAATTGTAAGCCTAATCTCTTAGCCAAGTGGAAAATATACCCACATTTACACAATCAATAAAAGTAAATCAAATTATAGTTGAATTTTGTAACAAACTGTGAACGGTTTAACTAAAATTGAACAGGCGACCAATAAAACAAAATGTTTATTGCTTGCTTGTATAAATTTCCTTCAAAAACACCTTAAAAATATTCCGTTATATAAAGGCATACATAAACATACAAAGTGCGCAGAAACATAAAAGATTCTCAACTACAAATCTTTAAGATTTCAGTATAAATTTTTTATTTTGTGTAGGTATACTTAAAATACAGAGTGAAATAATAAACATTAAAAATACATTAAAAAGTGCTACAAAAACTTTGATAAACTTCAAGCATAATTATCTAAACGAAAGGAAATAAACCAATGCCATGGAAAAGATAGTGAGGTCAGTGAAAGACTGGAGTGGTTCCAGAAAGCAGGAGCCGGAGTTGAGTCGAAGCCAGTACTCCCTGGTATCCAGCAATGACCTGACAACCGGGGCAATCCAACTCTGGTTGGGACTACCTGAAGAAGTCAAGTACGATCCTGCTTTGGCACCCTTCAGGCAGTTCTACGAGAAAGAGCATGGTAAGTACAGACTAATCCCTACTAATATTATAAACTAGCTGACCCGTGCCCACTTCGTTGGGCGGTTACAACTTCACAAAAAGTATTCAAGTATCGCTATTAAAAGAAAGATAGCTATTAAAATTATTGTAATAATTACAGAGATAAACAAAGTTACGGATAAATATTGATAGATAGCGCTCGCGGCCACCCGCGGCTTCGCCCGCCCCGTTCCCGTTCTCATTTTTTTTCCGGGATAAAAAATAGCCTATATCTTAATCCATGTTTCTAACTATATTTACTTTAAGTTTCATCTAAATCGGTCCACCGGTTCTTGAGTTATAAGTGGTGTAACTAACACGACTTTCTTGTTCTACACTAATATTATAAACGGGAAAGATTGTTATTTTTGTATGTAACGAATAAACTTAAAAACTACTGGACTGATTTGAATAATTCTTTTACCGTTTGAAAGCTACACTATCCCCGGGTGACATAGGCTACTTTTTATCCCGGGAAAATTGGTTTGTCCTGGGAAAAAAATTTAACGCGCTAGCTACTATATTATAAATGCGAAAGTTTATCTGGCTGTCTGTCTGTTACGTTTTCACGCCTAAACCGCTGACCCGATTTCGATGAATTTTGGAATAGAGACAGATGGGACCTTGGAGAGGAACTTAGGCTATTTTTTATGGAGGTACGAAGCGTGCGAAGGCACGGGCAGCAGCTAGTTTCCATATATTTCTGAGACCTCAACTCGGTGGGTAGTAACTCTGCTTTCTGCGCTGTAGGTTGAGGGTTTATTTCTCTCCCAGGACAAACATTTGAGTGAACATCATGTTTATATAAACATAACATGTTGGTTCTGTGTATGGGTGTTATAAATAAATAATGCCGGACATTTCACACAGCATCATCTGGCCCCAAAGTAAGCAGAGCTTGTGTTATGGGTACCACATGACCGATATACTACTTATATACTTTTTTTTTCTGTAATAATTCTGTTTCTATGTATAATATTTATTTATAGAAAAAAAAAGTATGTAAGTAGTTTATCAGTCATGCGGCATCAATAACGCAAGGTCTGCTTTGGGGCCAGATGATGCTGTGTGAAATGACCGGCATTTTTTTTTTATTATTCTGATCAACGTTCTGGCACCGATTGCGTTTCATGTTTTACCTTTATACACGTAGCTATGTTATCTCTATGACGAAACGTACGATAATATTCGATCGATCGTTTGCGGCTTCGTAAATGTAGCACAAGCTGAGCCGTTCGTTGCTCAACAACAGACCTAGGATCTATTAAAATCTATCGTTCAGCACAAATTCGATTCCAACAACTGAGGATCTAGACTAGACTAGAGATTTCATTTCTTATGAGCCAAAGTTTATTGATATAAGTTCAGTAAGGAGAAATTTACAGCTTCTTCGTGTCACTAGCTATTTCAGACCAGTGAAAGGATTAAAGTGCGCCTCGGAGACTCCTCTCGTGCACTTGGCACATGTACAACTTTTTAGTTCCACGACACTATGATTTCCTCTATCTTTTGAGAGTATACACATACACACACACACATACGTTTTTCGATCAGAAAAATACATCGAAGCACATCTGGATTTGAACCCACGATAGAATCGGATGGTGGGTTCACTACCACTAGATCATAAGTGCTCTCCGGGCTGACCTTAGTATTACTGAGCTACTGATTCATACGAAGTGAATGAAGGTCAATGAAATATAGATAAACTCGCTGTTCCCACAGTTTGGTTCGCTAAAGTAAGTAAATCTGTTATAGAGCAAAGTGTACGCTTCTATAACAAGGTCCCAAGCCACGTGTTAGATTTGTCAATTAGCAAATTCAAAACCGTAATAAAACAAAAACTGTCTCTTAAAGCATATTTTATATAATTACGTTTTAAAAACTAAAAATAAATTAAATTTGAGTCCATAAAAATAACCGAATTATGAACCTCCTCCTTTTGTAGAAGTCGGTTGACAATGTTTTTATTTCACACTTTTTGGTACATTTTTCGAAATAGCTGTTTACGAATTTGAAAGTGACAAGCAAGCAAAATATCGAAATGTGTTTCTTGTACTTGGATGACTTTTACGTATTTTTTCCAACTACATATTATGATTTAAAAATCAAATTACTGAACCTATGTTGATGAAATTTATATGGGACCAATTTTACTTCCCGTACATACATTATCATGAAAAAATATTTTTTAAATCGGTTAATAAATGACGGAGGTAACAAACAAAAATAAATATACAATAGAATTGTGAACCTCCTCCTTTTTTTTATGTCGGTTAAAAATTACAGATTATTTAGACGACTAAAAAGCTTGGGATGAATCTGCGCCAACTCGACTCGACCGTAACAAAATTGGCAACGATCATACAAGTGTTAAGACCAGAAGAGTTTCTTGCCGGATTCTTCGTGAACTGGGGTTAGGAGGAACCGGCACCTAGATTCACTAGCATGTAAGAAGACGATTCAAAGTGGTCCTTGTGAGTTTCATCATCATTATTGGCCTTAGGTTATCTGTTGAAGATGATTTAGGTGGCGTCAGTCAAGGTACAAAGCATATATTTGTAATTGGAAATATTCGTTCATAGATCTACTCCAACAAACTGAGGTGGGTGAAGTTTCCTCTCCACAGACGCCACTCTTAAAACTATCGCAGTCGTTTTCATCATCAGCCTAGAAGCACCCCTGTCATCCCTTCAGATGGTTTTTTACAAAAATACATTTTGCCTTCCATCCGCTGTACTTCATAAAGATCAGCAGAGGATCAAATGAATTTTTCGCTGAACTGAATAACACGAGTGAGGATTTCTACGTGGAACTGATCCCAGATGAGTGCTGCTTGTTGTGAGTTTATTGAGTAAAATATGTTTTGACTTTTTAATGTTTGTATGTGTTTAGTCTTTCTGCGCTGAATGCCCTCTTGAATGAGAACCTTGAATGTGATGTGTTTGCGGTCGGATGGAAGGTGATTCTATCTGAATGCCTAAGGTTCTGCGAGAAGGCTGTTTGAGTGTGGAGATGATTACTTTACTACAGTTATTATTTATATTTTTCTTTCTCTAATGTTTTCTCTTGATTACTTCAATACATACTAATGTCAATTCTGCCAATGTCAAATGTTTATAGTCAGTTTGTTTGTTATTAGAGTCTTAGTCGATGGTCAATTGTCAATTCTAGACATCACGCGGAATGGCGACTAGAATTTTCTTGGGACTCCTCGTCGTTCAAATCACATTGCACCACAATACACATATAATTCAATTATTCATATCCGTCCTGTAGTCACAATTTATTCATTAAAATTCCGCCAAGATTACTGAATAAAACATGCAATAAAACGGGTAATAAATATTAAATTAGCAGAGCCATGTTGCTCCATGAAATGACAGACAAAGAATCTTCTCTTGACTATTTTGTATTGTTATTGAACCTTACGTGACATATTATAAAACAATCTTGACATTTTTTTAACTTTAACATCTTCTAAACTTGTATTAACTTGTATTATCATGCAAGTTTTTTATTATTGTTATTTTTTTGATTAGTTTTATTGACATGTGCGGACTAGTGAATAAATAAATTAAATAAATTTAGTATTTACATACATAGTATTTGTTTATTGATACAATGCATTGAACGAAGTTCACGATATTCTTATCAGTGTGGAAAATTTCGTCATAATCAGTTCATTGAGCAAACATTCCAATGCCTTCCGTATAATCAGCTTCTGCTTTTTTTAGGGTTCTGTACCCGAAATGGCAAAAAAAAGAACCTTTATAGGATCTTCTCGTTGTCATGTTCTTGAGGTATCATATTGGTCTTCAAATTATTATATAAAACATGCCCGGTTCGGTGCCAGCCGTTATGCTGCAACCGAACCGACACCGCATGTACTGATTCGTCTTTCCTGCGGGTCCTGTCGACAAGGTCGAGAGCTTACATTAAGGCTTACCTAAGTGCACGAAAGGAGCCTCTGAGGCGCACTTTAATCCTTTCACCACACTGGTTAGAAATAACTAGTGACACAATAAGAGGAAGAGGTATCTGTTGAAATTAATATCATAGACCATAGATCTTAGTCTATGGTTTCTTGGCGCTTCAACGCAATAATAAATACGGCCATACAACGGTTGTTCGGGTTTACAACGAACAGCAATTATGCATTTATGTTTTACAAGCAAATATGCACAATTGCCCAAGTATTCCAGTGCGCTACTATCAGCCGAGGCACCGCGTTATGAAAGTTAGAACGCGCTATCGTTGCGGTTTGCCCAAACCCATATCTTTCTGTATTCTGTGCCCATATATAGCGGCTGTCAGAATAGTTTTGTATCGAGCCTCAGGGAAACGATATTCAGGATACAGACTAAATCGAACCAGCTGTGCATCATTTTAGGGATCAATCAATCGAACGAAATCGCATGGTTGGTGGAACGGACGCTCCGAACCCTAGCCTGAGATGGTGACTTGAACCTACCTACCTACTTAATGATGCTACTTAACTCGCCTCTGTACTGTATAACTAAATAATTACAGAAATGTACATAAAACCGCCGGGAAACAGTTCAGCTAGCTATCTAAGGAATACGTTAATCGATCTATTTTAAAGAGGAGGGCAGCGTTCCCAAGACACTGGCAGCATTGCCACATTGAATGGCAATGCTGCTAATACGCTTAGCCAGATAGGATCCAGCTCTTGGGTCACGCAATGTGACACCAGACGCCGTGAAATAATTTTGACGCGGTGGGCTCCTGTTCCCCACGGACCAATAGTCTCAAATATGTATGTATGAGGCTCAAATATGTAGGCCTTATACAAACCGGCATATTTGCGCCTTTTGAGGTCCTCAACATATAACTTAATTGAACAATAAAGTTACGTTCGACTATCTAATGCGTTTTGCTTGCTCACGGCACGGGGACCAGTACAGTACAGTCATTTATTTTATAACTAGCGGCTGCCCGCGGCTTCGCGCGCGTGGTACCTACATAAAAAGTAGCCTATGTTGTTCTCCAAGGTCTCATCTTTATTTATACCAAAATTCATCAAAATCGGTTCTTCGGCTAAGGCGTGAAAACGTAACGAACAGACAGATAGAGTTACTTTGCATTTATAATATTAGTTAAAAATACGCTATCTTTAAAAGACTACCCTTTAGTAAGCTTCCAATCATTGCAACAAGTAAGATTGCAGTCACCTAAGAGTTTACATTACATGCCTGAGTTTTGTATGCCCTTTGAAGTACCGATGTACCTTCCACATCTACATCTAGTACATCATAGTCTAAGCGATTTATAATATCTAGTAATTTTCAAAATTATGTTTTTACGGAACACAGATATCATAGATAATTATGGGTATTATGATGTTAAAAAAATATAATTTGGGCCATTATAATGGTTTATAAATGTTTGCTGTTGCAAAAATACTACTTAAATATATATTATCACTAGCTGCTGCCCGAGGCTTTACACGCGTGGTACCTACATAAAAAGTAGCCTATGTCCTTCTCCAAAGTCCCATCTATCTCTATACCAAAATTCATCAAAATCGGTTTTGATATGTCAAAGTCAAAAGTCAAAGTCAAAAGATGATTTATTCAATACAATCACAAGGATCACTTTGAAACGTCTTACATACTAGGTGAATTTAGGTGCCAATTCATCCTAACCCAAGCTCGAGAAGAATTGGCAAGAAACTCGTCTTGGTCCTAGCGCTTTTTTATATGATCCATCTTATAACTACCTTAACTACGAAATACAAATACAAGAGAGTTTATACATTTCAAGTGTGTCGGTTAACTGTCTGACGGCAGAGCGACATGAGGCCATGCATTCTTATCAATAATATAGTCATCTATATTATAATAAGCTTTCTTCAAAAGACTACCTTTAATGTATGCTTTAAATTTCTTAATAGGTAGTTTAGTAGCATTTTCAGGAAGCTTATTATAGAAGCGCACCGTGTTCCCCATAAATGACTTATTAACTTTTTCTAGTCGAAACCTAGGGATGTATAATTTATGTTTATTCCTAGTGTTCATTTTATGAAGGTCACTATTTTGCTGAATACCATCTCTATTTTTATGTGTATATAACAAATTTTCATATATATATTGTGAAGCTATTGTGAGAATATTAATTTCTTTGAATATTTCTCTCAAAGATTCTCGTGGTTTCATTTTATAAATGGCACGTATTGCCCTTTTTTGAATTACAAATATTTTACCAATATCAGCTGCTTTCCCCCAGAGAATGATGCCGTATGACATAACACTATGGAAGTAACTGAAATAAACTAGTCTAGCTGTAGCTTCATCAGTAAGCCACCGTATCGCACGAACTGCATATGCAGCGGAACTAAGCCTACCAGCAAGCGTTTCAATTTGTGGTCCCCACTGTAGTTTTGAATCAATATTAAGACCTAGGAAGATCGTGGAATTTACAAGATTCATTGCCTCTCCATTTATTTCAATGTTGGACGGGCTATGAATAACATTTGGCAAAGTGAATTTGATACATTTAGTTTTTTTGGAATTAAGCAAAAGATTATTTACAGTGAACCAGTTAAGAACTAACGATAAGGATTCATTTACGTTATCGCATATACTGGTTTTACCTCTATCAACTTTAAAAATTAAAGACGTATCGTCTGCAAATAAAACTATATCACAAATATTTTTTACAAAAAAAGGTAAATCATTAACGTATACTAGGAATAAAAAAGGGCCTAGTATCGATCCCTGAGGTACCCCTATATCAATAATTGATCCCAAAGACCTCTCACCACCCACGTCTACTTTCTGGACTCTATTGGATAGATAAGACTGTATGAGGTCAATCGCCCGGTTTTTAATGCCATAATATTTTAACTTTGTGATTAGGGTTGCATGACTCACACAGTCAAAGGCCTTAGATAGATCGCAGAATACCCCAACTGCATCCTGTGACTTCTCCCAGGCCTCAAATATATGCTTTAAGAGCGCTATACCTGCATCAGCTGTTGATCGACCTTTAGTAAATCCGTATTGATTACTATGTAGCAGGCCGTTAACGTTAAAGTGGTATAATAACTGATTAAGAATTATTTTTTCAAAGATTTTACTTAAAGCAGGTAATATCGATATCGGTCTATAATTAGCGAGATCACTTTCACTTCCAGACTTAAACATAGGAATGAGTTTACTGTGTTTCATGAGATCGGGAAAAACTCCCTCGTCGATACATCTATTAAAAATATAAGCTAAACATGGTGCAATATCTAAGATAATGACACCCAGCACCTTTGTAGACATTCCCCAAAGATCTTCTGTATTTTTTATATTAATTAACTTGAATGCTTTTACAATACTAGCCTCGTTAATGTAGCTAAAACTAAACTCATTCTTACATTTTGCAACACTAGATTCTAATAGAACGGAAGCTCTGGAGGCTGAAGAGTTTAACGATTTGGTCACTATTTTTGGTATATCTGAGAAAAAAATATGGTTATAATAAATATAATAAAAATAATAAAATAAAATATGGTTGAAGATATTTATTTTCTCACAAGAATTAAGTAATTCACTTACAGAGAAAAATTAAAATTGACTTAATATTAGAGTGCCTTACAGCGTTAACATAGGATATTAGTTGTAAAAATAATTCTAGTTGTAAAAAACAATATAGCTGTAAAAATGACAATCACAACAACAAAAACAGAAAATATAGATATAAAAGTGGGTAGGAGCTTAATTCGTTCATTTGTGTTAGTAGGTATTACCGAGCGAGAACTCAGCTTGCGTTTCCGTGACTATTATGTAAGGCCTCGGCCATGGTGAGATGTTACACTAGAGTTAGGATGCTTAGTATAGTTGGGTAGAAGTATGAATAAGTGATGAATTTTGTTTAGGCGTGAAAACGTGACGGACAGACACAGACAGAGTTACTTTCGCATTTATAATATTATATAATAAATAATATAGCAGGGATAATCTACTTAAAATGTAAACTAGCTGGTCCACTCGCGATTTCGTTTTCTAATAATTTTTTACTTATTTAGTCTTGGGTATGTAAGTATGTAGAAGTTGTTAGGACAGTTAAAAAAAATTCTTACCTAAAAAAAACGGAAAACAGAGACACTAAAATCCATATCCATACTAATTATTATAAATAAACAAAATGAAAGTGGGATATCTGCAGACGCAGAATGTTCGGGTTCGGTTCCCGGCCCGAGGTTCTCAATTCGAATGTTTTTAAAGTGATTACATCTTATACTTGGGTAAACCGCTTCGTTACGTAACGCGTTATGGCGCCAGTCTGTCTAGCTTTTCTTTCTCTCACGCATACGGCAGCGGTAGGCAGGCTCCTTCTCTCTCACTCTAACCTACGTTAACCAGCTCTCTAGCCAGTACTCTAACTCAGTCAGTACTCTAACCAGCGTTAGTTAGATTAGTTTAAGTTAGCACTTCTGTCGGGCGTCCCGAGACGCACACGTTTTTTTTATGTTTGTTACCTCATAACTCCGTAATTTATGAACGGATTTAAAAAAATATTTTTTTATGTGAAATCATATTGAAAAGGACCTTCCGATTGGTCCCATAATTTCATTAAATCGATTCAGTAATTTGGTTTTAAATCAAAATAACGAAAAGATATATGTCATCCAAGTCCATCTATGACACCTCAGTCGGACGGTTAACTGTGTGTCTGTTTAGCTCGTACTTGTATTTAATAATTTACGGCATAAAAGTGATTTATTTTTGAAAGTCTAGCACTACATTTATTTCTCATTACTTTATTCACACGTTTATAACAGTTTTGAATCAAATCAGTGCGTATTTGAGCGAATTCAGCAATACTCAGTTGACTCAAGAAAGTTTTTAAAACTTTTTAATCATCGAAATAAGGTACAGTGTCGCCGGTGACGCCCAACTCCCGCAAGGCATTCTCACGGTTACGCACTGTACTTAACCGTGAAAGTCGCGTGAACATAGCGCGGAACGCTTGCGCTCGCATCACAACTACGAGTGGCACAGAGTAAAGAGTGCAGAACGGACACGACCCACCCCTACACGTACCTATCTGTGAGGCAATTTTATATTGACTATCTAACCAAAGTTCAAATAGCCAACTCTGTACATTAACCAACATGAAGTGTGAGGGGTGCATGAAATCTATCAAAGACTCAAATTCTATTAAGTGTACTACTAACACATGTGATAAAACTTTTTGTTCACTATGCATAAATATTAAAACGGAAAAGCGACAGCTATGGAAGTGCCCTGACTGCTGTGCTGCACAGAGGAGAGGAGGGGATAATAGCCTCACACCAATTCGAAGCGGCTCTGAAAACGTCACCACCCGCAAGAAGGCCGATTCCACGGGTTCTGAGATAAATCAGCTCACTGAGCAATTGTACCTCTTAACCAATGAATTCTCATCTGTGAAGACCAAATTAGATGATCTGACCCAGTCTCTCTCGTTCACCAATGAAAAAATGAGTGAAATAGTGGTCAAATTGGCTGCCACTGACGAGCGCCTAAAGTACTTGGAAACACGAGATAAAGAAGTCGAAAACCTACAAGTTACTGTGCTTCAACTACAAGATGAACTAAAAGCTCAGGCTCAAGCTGGTCTAAGAAATGAGATCGAGATAGTCGGTATCCCGGAGAACCCATCAGAAAATCTTCACCACATCGTCCTGGTGGCTGGTAGAAAGATGGGGGTTGAGTTAGAAGACAACGATTTCGATTGGGTGTCTCGTGTTGGCCTTCGCAGGCCTCCAGTGACTACGATACTTCCTGAGGATGGAGCTAGAATGCCGCGCCCAATTGTTGTCCGTTTTCTCCGCCGATCGAAACGCGATCAACTTCTTAAAGCCTCTAAATCGCGAAAAAACATAAGCAGTGCTGATTTAGAAGTAAATGGCGTACCCCGAAAAGTATTTGTTAATGAGAGACTAACTAAGGAAAACAGAATCTTATTTCGGGATACGAGACTCCGAGCAAAAGAGCGTGGATATGCTTTCTGCTGGTGCAGCCATGGCGCTGTCTATGTCAGGCAGCGTGAAGGTACAGCCGCAATGCTCGTCGCATCTCAAAAATCCATGGATCGCATTTTCCCCCCCGTTCTTCTATCCGGTAACTCTTAGGTGCAATAGATTAAGCCACACAATTCATTTATGTAACGATGATACTGGTTATTTGTGTACTTATGTGGGTTTTCACGTCTTGAAACATCCCTCGTTTTGTTGCTTAAGCGCGTTTCTGTCATTTTCTTTCTTTTGTTATGTTAAAATTATCTGTAAAACCCACAAATTGTCACTTTCAATTATAATGTTCCGGTGTATCTTTATAGTAATGCAAAGATTAAGAAGAAATACAATGCTACCTTCTGTAATATTGTGTTATCTCATGTACGTATTTTTCTATTATTTTTTGAACCTACACTGGCTCATATTTGTCGCTTGTTTTCGTGACCAAATGTTGAATTCTCGCTACTCGCTCGTAACCTGTCTCAAACTGTATGTGTCAAACTGGTGCAGATCTTCTGGTATTTGGATAGTTTTTAAAATGTCACAATGATGTTCACTGAAGTATTAAGTTCAAATTTGGATTTGATAAAAATAAATTGTGATGTTTCAAATGATTGGGCTAACTGTAAACAAATGTTTACTGCCGGGCATAATTTCAAACTGCTTACTTTTAACATCAGAAGTATACAAAAAAACTTTGATGCTCTGCTTGTAGCTCTAAAGCGTTTAGACACACCTCTTGACGTTATTTTACTAACTGAATGCTGGCTAAGCGAATTAGTAATAGTTCCCAAAATTCCTGAATATAACTCTTTTAATACTACCAAACACAAAAATCAAAATAGTGGCGTTGTAGTTTATTTAAAAGAAGTCTGGAATGCCACAGTCAATGAACCATCGTCAGCTGATGCTGATATTTTAACGATTAGTATTCCAAAAGTCGTCACAATTATTGGTATTTATCGATCACCATCTGCTAAAAACTTAGGAAATTTTCTTAGTTCCCTAGACCAACTGTTCACTGAAATACACGACTCCCCTTTTATTATGGCTGGTGATCTAAATGTTAATATTATGAATACGTTTGAAGATTCAAACAGCCTGGAATATCAATGCTTCATGGCTGAACACGGATTACTGCCGGCAATAACTCAACCTACTAGAGGGCCATCTTGCCTTGACCATATTTATGTTAAAGCTATGTCCAGCTCTCAAACAGCTATTGGTATAGTAGGTCAGCTTGATCTTACAGATCATTTTCCCGTTATGCTTGGTATAAATCTATCAAATCCTAAATTAACTTGTCCAAAACGCTACTTTAAAATGATTGATTTCAATGCTGTTCAACACGATCTAAAGAAAGTGGATTGGTCCATTGTTACTAATGGTAATGATGTTGATTTAGCGACCGAAGTTTTTACTGACATCTTACTGGATAGTATGGGCAAACACTCTAGAGAAGTTAAAATATCAAGATCTAGATATAATTTAAAACCCTGGATAACTCCAGGCTTAATGAGATGTATGAGAAATCGTGACCGCTTACATCAACAAGCGAAGAATGACCCCAACAATAAAATTCTTCGAATAACCTATTCACGTTACCATAATTTCTTTAGAGGACTGTTGCGTAGACTAAAAACTGAACATGAAGATAAGGAACTTAAAAAACACAAAAATAATCCCAAGAAACTTTGGAAATCGATTAGAAATATTTGTAATTTAACTAGCTATAAAAAGGAACCAATCGAACTACTGACATTAGAAGGATGCATAAATACAAAACAGTCAATTGATCTAACCAATAGCCATTTTTCTACTGTAGGACATCAGCTCGCGGGTAAAATTCTCTCTAAAATAAATAAGAGTGAAATTGACCTAGCAAACGAAACTAGAGTCTCAAATTCTCCTGCTGACTCCATCTTCATGACTCCAACAGACCATGAAGAAGTAGAAAAGAGTATTTTAGATCTTCAAACTGATAAAGCTTCGGGTATCGACGGCATTAGCAATTCTCTTATCAAACATATTAAAGACGAAATTATCATACCGCTTACGTTCATTCTAAATTTAAGTTTGTCGCATGGAATATTTCCTTATAATTGGAAAATTGCTATGGTCTCACCAATCTTCAAAAGTGGTTCAAAAAGTTCTGTTAACAATTATAGACCAATCTCACTTCTAGGAACTTTTTCCAAACTACTTGAGCGACTAGTGAATAAACGTCTCGTAAACTTTATTGAATCCCACAAACTCGTATCGTCAAGGCAATTTGGTTTTCGAAAGAGTAAAAGCACCGAGGATGCAGTCTCACTATTGACAACTTCGGTTGCATCGCATCTAGATAGCGGAGAATGTTGTGTTGGTATCTTTTTGGATCTGGCCAAGGCTTTCGACACGGTCTCTGTTCCTATTCTCTTGAAAAAACTGGAAGGCTTCGGAATAAGAGGTGTAGCGTTGGATTGGTTTAGAAGCTACTTAACTGATCGGAGACAGTGCGTAAGAATCGGACCATTTACTAGTGACTCGCAATATATTCGGTTTGGAGTTCCGCAAGGCAGTATTTTGGGCCCCACACTATTTCTGTTGTATATCAATGATATTCATGATATCTTAATTAAAAATGCTGATGTTTTGTGCTATGCGGACGACACTGCAGTTCTTTTTCATGAGAAAACCTGGTCAGAGGTGTGTTCATCCGCAGAGCGAGGTATGTCCCTTATTACAGAATGGTTGGAGAATAATCTTCTCACCTTAAACACAACCAAGACAATGTATTTATGTTTTCACAAAACCTCAGCATCAGCCCCGAATAATAACGTAAATTTTAAAATACACAGTAAACTGTGCTGTGGTAATCCCTGTTTCTGTGAAACGCTGACGCGCGTTAAGGTTTTAAAGTATCTGGGAGTGTGTCTTGATGAAAATCTCACGTTCAAGTTCCATATAAACACCCTCTCAGCTCGAGTTAGGAAAATAATAAGCGTAATGCGAAACCTCAGATACTCTGCTTGCTTTGAGACCCTCAAATCTGTATACTATGCGCTCTGCCAATCTCTCATAGTGTATTGCATAACTTGCTGGGGTAGCGCTGCTAAATCTCACATCATACAGGCTGAGAGGGCGCAACGATCGGTCTTAAAAGTTATGCTCCGAAAGCCTTACAGGTATTCAACCACTAACCTTTACGCGGATGCTGGGGTCCTTAGTGTTCGTCAGCTTTTCATCCTCAAAACCACTCTCTCAGTCCACAGATCAATAATTAATTCTGCTGAATACGAGTTTGTGACAAGTCGTAGAGTATATAGATTAGTTACCCCATTAGTCAATACAAGCTTTGCCCAACGACTCGGTATTTTTAATAGAATACACACATATAACACAGTAGTTAAATTTTGCGATATCAAGAACAGATCAGAAATTGAATCAAAAAGTATCATATTAAATTGGCTTTCTACGTTGTCATATGATAGCACTGAATCTGTAATAAGTGTCGTTATTTAGAAGACATTATCCAGTCATTTGTGTCTCTTATTGCTGCTGTTATATTTTTGCATTTTAGGTATGTGTAGGTGTATGTGCATGTATATGTGTGCATGTGTATGTATATATATATATATATATGTACATGCATATGCATATGTATATGTATATGTACATGTAGTGTAAGAATATATATATATATTTTAAATATTTTAGTGGTACCTTCCCACATTGTTATTAAAATCATAAATGTACTTAATATGTCTGTCTGAAGTGTTATAATGCTAAAATATGTATAACCGGGATACAGGTTTCCTCGATACAGGCTTTGCCTAGTGAGGAAGCCAACATATATTTCACTATGTAGAATAAGTTCGCTGCAAAACATGGAGTGTTTCCATTGTCCTACCATTAGACTAGGTACTGCTATAGTCATAAGGATTTACTCTGTTTTTGCTGTAATAAAATATTTTTTCATTTTTTCATTTTTTCAAGTAAACGAAATTTCGCATTTTAACCGACTTCAAAAAAGGAAGAGCTTTGTTTTTTTTGTTGTTTTAGATCTTAACACCGTTCAATCATCTCCAGGTAATCTACCAGAGAACGGCAAGAGAACGTCGACTCCTCGCAACAAACGTTTGCCCTCAGTCAACTCAGCGCCGCATCTTAACAATAATGTCCACGTCATCAGAGAACCTCTCGGAGAAGACAAGAAAATGGAGAAACTGTAAGTGGATTTTGACCCATCATAGAATGTTAATCAAGCTTTCTTTCAACTACGTAGTAATGTTATCAATAACTACAAAAAACAGATTACAAAGGACGTATTTTATGCTTAAAACCAAAACAGTGCAGAAATGTGATATGAAATCTCATTGTTGCACTGGTTTTCATTAATGCACTGTGTTTTACTTTTATATAAATTTACCACAGCGGTTTAATATCTCCCATTAAGTTTAATATAAAACTTAATGGGAGATATTAAATTGCATTCGATCAAAAAGATACTGGCTGATAATCGGCTGAATAAAACCGACTTGGTGAAAATAAGAAAATCTTGTATCATTGTAAAACTTTGATTCTTCATATTTTTAGTTTGAGTAGGTATATTTTATCACATTAGGTAGATTGGTAGTTGAAAGAAAAGTGAATTACGCACCTTGCTAAAGAGAGTTATTAATGCACTCGTGTTAAATCAGTGTAACCAACATAACACTCGTGCATTAATAACTCACTTTGCGCTCGGTGCAACAATCTACTATTATTTGACAGCACAGAGCAGAAAAGAAGACAGTTATGAACTGGCCATGATGCCACGCATAGTAAAGGCTTCAGAAATCAGTAAGAATTAATGGCCAATGATTAAGTCCGTTACTAATTCAAAATAATCGCAGAAGGTTGCAGGTTCGATATGTATGATCTGCAAGTATTTGTCTCGGGTCTGGGTGTTTATGTATAATATGTATTTACAAAACAAAGTAGATATCAGTCATGTGGTTCCCATAACACAAGCTCTGGTTACTTTAGGGCCAGATGATGCTGAGTTTCACACAGCATTATTTATTATTTATTTATTTTATAAGGTACATTTGGTGTGTAAATTGGTAAATTTGGTAAAGTGTATAAGTGTAAATTTAATTATTTGTAATTGAAAACTTTCGTTCATGAATCCACTCCAGCAAGCTGAAGTGGGTAAAGTTTCCTCTCCACTGACGTCACTCTGCCTGGGATTCGGTTTGATAGCGCAGGCCTTCCCAGGTACCCACACTAAACTCTCGACCTTGCCGACAGGACCCGCAGGAAAGACGAGTCAGTACATGCGGTGTCGGTTCGGTTGCAGGTGCATAACGGCTGGCTCTTATGTCATAATCCAGGCCATATTCTGTCAATATACCGAATTATATCGAAATCGATTTAGTCACGACGTGAAAAACGCATTTCTAATATTAGTGTGTTGTGAAATTAGGGATTATATTAAATATTTGATTTTCTTTTACAGACAAGAAGAACAAGCGCCATATCCTAAGAAATCTAAGGTAAGACTACGACACGTGATTAGATTTTTGAGTACTGTTGATGTAGTGGTGGCACCTTTACCTTCCGATCATAAGTTCATGGGTTCACCTGATCGTACGAACCAAAAGATATATTTTTTGAAAAATGTATGTGCACTATGCCGGGGTTTCGAAAGGATGAAGTAAAACATGCGGGAACCGGCATATTCAAGAATCTAAAAATTCGATGGTGTCATCAATAGGTATAAGCGGCAATGGTCTAATACGTACGGAACTTCTGTGCAAGATTTAAGTAAAGTACCTGAATAACCGAGCTTTTCTCATTAATTTTTGAATAGTTAATATTATTATTTAATTTTTCTAATAGTTTTTCTCACAAAAGAAAGAACTTGAAAAAAAAGAGAAAAAAATAATCATCCGGACTCGAACCGGGGTCTTCTTGTTTCGGGACCGCCCGGTTTCACACCGGTTGCCTTCGTATTCTAATGATACTGTAGAAGTTTTTCATTGCCTGAAAACACGGATAAAACGACGTTTTCCAAAAATGAAACTTAGCTAGATCAGTACGATACCCTCTGGCAGTGATCTGGATCAGTTGAGCTATCTGTAAATCGTTTTAAACGGTCCTCAGATAGCTTAACTGTTTCACATTGTATTTTAAAATATTGTATATTATTCTGTACATCTCGGTAATTATTTTTGTAAATAAATGTTTATCTTCATTAGGAATATTATTCCTTTTTTTTTTTTTTTTTTTTATTATATACTAGCTGATGCCCGCGACATCGTCTGCGCAGGATTAGTACTTCGTGTAATTATAACGGGTTTTGCAGCGCACAACAGAATAGCTCGCAGATAGCAGATTTTTTTCCTACTTACTTAACACTTATTGTTATATTTTGGGCAATTCACACAATATCTTTATAAATTATAGCCTATGTGTTATTCTGATATATAAGCTATATTATTGTAAATTTTCATTAAAATCTATTTTGTAGTTTTTGCGTGAAAGAGTAACAAACATAAATACAATCTTTCGTGTTTATAATATTAGTTAGGATTCTTGTTTTTAGATTGATAATACTTTCTTTAACCTTCACAATATTGTTATTAATATATATTTCAGTGGGTCCAAGCTCAGCACTACACGAAGATGACGTTACTACTGGCTTGTTGGTTGTTCTTCACAACAGCCTTCCTACTCTACAATGAGAAGGAGACTGTGGTCAGGAACTCGGCTGTCGCACCTGGTGAAGTCAAAAGTAAGTCAAAGCCAAATCAAAGTCAAAAGATACTTTATTCAATACAATCACAAGGATCACTTTGAAACGTCTTACATACTAGGTGAATTAAGGTGCCAATTCCTCCTAACCCAAGCCCGAGAAGAACTGGCTAGGAACTCGTCCTGGTCCTAGCGCTTTTTTGTATGATCCATCTTATAATGAAAAAAAAAACTAAAAAAACTAATACATTTCAAATGTGTCGGTTAACTGTCTGAAGGCAGAGCAACATTAAGCCATGCATTCTTTTCAGTCATAATAAGTCATTATAAATTGGCCTATTTGCGTGCTGGACTACAATGAAGGCTTCCGAAGACATTACGGATTTAAACGACTAGTGGTTAGCTCTTAAACCAATTCCACACCATCTAGTTTGTGTGTGTGTGTGCAAATATAATCACAGTGCTCTAAGGTCCGGCTGAGACGCAGAAGGTTGCGGGACAAATGTTCGTATGATCTGCAAGTATTTGTCTCGGGTCTGGGTGTTTCTATGTATAATATGTATGTATTTGCAAAAAAAGTATATAAATATTATATCAGTCATGTGGTACCTATAATACAGGCTCTGCTTACTTTGAGGCTATATGACGCTGTAAAATGTCCGGCATTATTTATTTATTCAATAAAATCACAAGGATCGCATTTTGAATCGTTTTCTTAAATACAAGGAGAATCTAGGTGCCGGTTCCTCCTATACCCAACTCAAGAAGAATCTGGCAAGAATCTCGTCTGACTTGACGATATTTTGTATGATCCTTGCTAATTCTGTTACGGCTGCCGAGTTGAGTTGGAGCTGATTCGTTCCATGCTTTTATTTTTATTTTATTTTATTTTACTTTCTTTGGGATATATTATGTCATCTTAATAATGTGTTATTTTATGACACAGTTTTTTCATAATTTATGTTTATAGGCTACCCAATTCAGAGTCATAACCTACAGTCTATTCAACTGAAGATGTCTGGGCCCTTTCTCTCGGAGATCAGCGAAGCAAGGCTTAATGGGAGTGACTTAGAAAGTGCGGTGAATATGAAGGTTTGGGTGGAGAGTTGGGATGGGGATATAATGGACGTGAGTTCTTACTTCTTTTTTCTTCTATCTATACCTATAAAAGAGCTTAACCTGACCTGACTGATTGACTGATTCATCATCGCCGTGCCGAAACCGCTGAAGCTAGAAAGCTGAAATTTGGAAGGTAACTTCCTTTTATAGCAAAACCACCCACTAAGGCGGGGCTTTTTGAAATTCAACCACTAAGAGGGTGAAAAGGGGTGAAGACGAATGTATGAAACTTTTGTAACGCGTGATGCGATTTGCTTGAAACTTGATTTGAATAATTAAAACGCAAAATATATGAACACTTGTTTCAGGATTTTTCAAAATAACCTTAACAAAGGGGTAAAATGGGGTGTCAAAGTTTTCACGGGAACTTTTTCAGGGGTGGTGTGATTTATTTGAAATTTGGTTTGGATACTAAAAATGCAAAATAAATGACACGCGTTTCAGGATTTTTCAAAATAACCCTCAATCCCGAGTAAAATGAGGAGTGAATGTTTGTATGGAAACGTTTTAATGGATGGTCAGGTGATTAATATGAAACTTATCAATAAAATTTGGCTTCAATTCCTTTAAAAAAAAATGCGAACAAAGTCACGAGCAACAGCTAGTATATCTATAAAATTCATGTATAACGCATTCGCTAAGGAGTTGCTTAAATCTGTTGCTATCTTTGTTCAGTTACATTTGACTGATAAGAACTGTAGGGCGATTATGGAACTTTGATACTATCAAAACATTGATAGTAATAGCTTTTAGTTACTATTGATGAACTGGTATTACGGATCGCTGCGATTTCTATCGGCTTCTATCGCTAGTTACAATGTGAAGTTGGTGTCAAACTATAACTCGACCAATTTACAAAGTACTGTTGTAGTAGGAACCGTGTTAAGCGTACTAAGCATTTAAATACATCGTATAAGATTGATTGAAATAATGCTTATTGCTAATCGAAATTGATAGACAGTGATGCCGATTGCTAATCGAAACTGATAGACATTGATTGTATCAAGAGTTCCATAATCGCCCTACAGATCTTACTTAAACGCCTCGCTAGCTATATATGTGATAATTTTCACTCGAAACGGGATATTTACCATGATATATGATTTTTAAAGATAAACATAAATATAAAAGATTTTATAAGGAGGTAGAAGAGGCAATAGAAATACCAAACACAGGAATTTCAATCGAGAAGACGGTTCTCAATTTTCTGGAGCCTGGAACCCGGTGGTGAGGATGTGTGGAAATCGTAAAAGTGAGGTACCAGTTATGCGTCCAGATACCGTGAGTGTTGAGTGTCGTAATCGTGATCGAGTTGTTAGTGACAATGAAACCGATAGTACGGGTAATTTTCGCAGTAAAAGACTGAGAAAGAGGGTAGACCGTTTTGTCTACCAATAACATCCACAAAGACTTTAGTTTATCTCGTGGTCATGGCGCATGCAACTGTGCCGAAATATCGGAAATCAGAAAAACTCATATATCATGGTAAATCCCATTTCGAGTGAAAATTATGTTCAAAACCATGATAGTTTTAGAAGCTATATATATATACATGTATGTATATATGTGTGATTCTTATATTACCTAGTTTACCTAAAAGAGTAAGGTACAGTTTAGAAAAAAATAGGTAAACAGAAAAACAAAACAAAAATGAATATGAAAATAAATAGGATAGTTTTCCCAAATAACATCGCTGAAAAAACGAATGTACCTATATTTACTTCCGGGTTAATAAAAACGATAAAAAATTTAGTCAACTCCAAAAAACTTGATTTAAAGTTCCAAAGCATTAATTAAATATTAAAAATGAAGCACAAAAATAAAGAACTCCAATTATACTCATGTTATCGTTATATATATATACTCAGGTACATACAAACTCAGGTAATTAATTCAGTCAAAGAAATTTAGCTATTTATTAAAATGCTCGCTGCTTGAAGTTAATACTAGTTATTGCTCACGGCTTTGCACTCGTGGTACCTAGAACTTGGTATTACTATACTCTGCATAAATTACATACATCTATATCATGTTTCATCCAAATCCGTTCAGGCGTTACGGCGTTATTGAGCCACAAAAAAACATCCCAAACTTTAGCATTTATAATACTACTAGGATAACAAAATAATGAAGACATTAAACAGATAGACAAATATTGAGTACTATGCCGCCAATCTTTTTCTCAAAGAAATTCTTGAAATCTTTGAGTTGGTCTGAGTTTCAATCCGGCGCTCGGCGAAGCATTAAGTCTGCAGAGTAGTCTTGGTGTTTTTCGTTGAAGTGCAGAGCGAATCAATTGTTCCAATCAATTGTTGCTTTGTGGAGATGAGAAACAAGTGTCGACATTCTTTTTGGGGAATAGATTAAGTATCCGTTTAAAGTTAGGTAATGGATTTCCGCAAAGTCACGCCTGAATCAATTATCCAAAATAATTAAGTGTAAATAATGTGTTTTTCTCTTTAGGCATCAGACCCCTGGTCTATCATCCTCCAGAACGACACCCTAGACTTCAGCGAGGGTGAACCACGCAAAACCATCCTCAGGCTCAACCCCCTAAACTCAAACCTAACGCTTAGACTGGGGCAAAACTCGAGCCATAGTTACAAGTTACGAATGAAAACAAACGCTGATCAGACAGCACCGTTTTCAATGAGCTACACAGTGAATCCGCTAGATGTCAGTACTGGAGTTATTTACGCTTGTATACTGCTATGCGGGCTTTACGGGCTGATTATTTTTGAGGTGAGTGTACCGTCATGACAGCTTTTGTTTCTGCTGCTAGAGTCTGGCCATGCTGACTCTGCAAAGAAATAAATAGGCAACCCCAAAAGGATTTGTTTAAGGTATCCTTTTTGATCAATCATTTTCTATATTCTCATATTCTAGTTAACTGTTTTCGTTAGAGCTGCTGCGGCGGCTGAATGTGTCGATGACCTCAAAAGGCGCAAATATGCCAGTCTTGATAACATATTTGAGCCTTTTGGAGTAGAGACCCTGGGCTCGTGGGAAACAGGAGCCCACCGCGTTGTCAAAATTATTTCACGGCGTCGTCGTCTGGTAGAAACATTTCGTGAGCTGGCTCCTATATGTACTTCCAATTCATCATACTAGTATGGATTATAATACAAGATCGTTTAACGCCGGTCACGAAACGATTGTGTGAGAATATTAAATTATGTTTTCATTATGTTGTAATTAGTGTTTGACATCTAACAGGGATTAGATAAAAGGTCAAATTGTCGGCTATGTTAATTAAACCGGATGATACTAGATTATTGACAAAAACCTCTCATAACAAGAAACAATTATTTATAAGAACATAATCATTTAATAATAAACGGCTATAAGTGGACAATTCACACAGCAGCATCAGCAAATTTAGCGAAGCTTGTTCTATGGGAACTAGATGACTGATAGAATACTTATATACCTCTATAGTCGTAGATTAGACAGTACCAATAGCTCAATTGGAAGTAGCTCAGCCCTCTGCACTGTAAATTGCTGGTTCGACCCTCGTCCAAAACAACACTGCGTGTTAAACGTAGATGTTTGTTCTGTATCCGAGTGTTTTAAAGTATCATAGCATGTATATGCGAGTGTATTCATATGACAAGGATTAATAAAAATAATACCAGACATTTCACAAGCGTCATCTTAGTAATCAGAGTATGTGTTAAGTGTACTACATGACTAATGTACTTTTATACTTTTTTTGTAAATAATACATATATAGAAAAACACCTAAAGAAATACTTGCAGTTCATGCAAACATTTATTCAGGCGGGAATCAAAACCGCGAACTTCTGCGTCCCAGACAGGCTTTCGCCCACTGTACCACAGTAGTCGCCATTGCTTATTTTAAGACTAGACCGTGCGATGTAAATTGTCCACTACAGTCATAAGATATTTTAGAAAGATATAACTTGTTTTACAGCTAATAAACCGAACAATGGCCGCTGTTCTAGTATCAACCACAGCACTAGCCACTCTCTCCATCGTTGGAGAACGTCCATCACTCCCCGAGGTGATATCTTGGCTGGATATGGAAACTCTGCTGCTTCTCTTCAGCATGATGCTACTGGTAGCCATTATGGCAGAAACCGGCATGTTTGACTTCCTCGCTGTATTCACTTTTGAGGTAAAATTTATTGAATATTTGGAGTTTTTAAAAGCTTTCGGTACTGTTTCGGTTCTTAGTGACGAGTAACTACGGGGTACCTCAAGGCAGTACGCTCAGGCCTACTCTACTTTTATCTTACAAAGTTGATTCTTTACGTCTCTTTCATCCATCTCTTCTTCGGCGTATCCTCTTCTATATGTGTGCTTCCACGTATGTTATTACAGGTGACAAAAGGCAAGCTATGGCCTCTGATCTGCGTATTGGGCGTGATAACAGCCGTTTTTTCTACGTTCCTGGATAACGTCACCACAGTGCTGTTAATGACACCTGTTACAATCAGGTGAGTGTGACAAGCCTGTCAGTCAATGTCAAAAGGTTTTTACTTATTAAAGTCACAAGGTATAAATTTGAATACAAGCATAAGGCCAGATAATAAAATCAAAACAAATGATCATTATGAATCGCCTAAAATCATAAAGTAGTAATATCTCTAACCTATATCGTATCGATGCTGGGAAAAGCTTTAGTACAATTATAAAGATTATATAGAATAATATTACAATACTAATTGTATCCTAAATTTATATCTTTACATATTTAAATCTTCTGTGCGTGTGTTTGTAATTAAACTCCTCCTAAACGGCTGGACCGATTTTGATAAAACGTTTTGTTTGTGTTCAAATGGATTCGTGAATACATTTTGATAAACACGGGCTTTACTCACGTATTATTTTGTCGACGGAGGCACCGATACTGTTTCGATTCATCTAGAGAACGCGTTCACGGTTCGCACTGAATAGAGTTCGAACCGTGAACTTGAGCGAAACAGTGCCTCCATCAACAAAATAATACGTGAGTAAAGCCCGTGTTTATCAAAATGTATAGTACAATTCACGAAATATTTTAAGAGTGGATTCGAGAATGGTCGTTAACATTCTCGAATCTACTTTCAAAATCTATATTAAAAAAAAACTTTTTAAAACGCGCGGACGAAATCGCGAACGGGACATCTAGTTTTAGTTGCATGACAGACTGCCTGACAAATAACGCATAGTCAATACTGTAGAAGTAGACTAGAAACCGGTGGAGGATATTTTACTTTCAGGGTTCTACGAAATAACCCTGAAGATCTTCTAATAGTTTGCATCAGGGATCAGGGTAGTAAGAAAATAACAACGCTTTCGAAGATAGTTAGTTTTACGTAGAAAAAATTGTTGCACGTTTGACTGACGGTCATATTAGAAGACTACTCCTTCTTCTAATACTATATATGAGGCAGCGGGCCACTATGCTGACGGAGTTGATATACCGTCCAAGGTCTTCTTCATGGCTTAACATTGTTTGAAAAGCCGGGACCAACAGCTTAAGACTTAGGCTTAGCTTAACCTCGAGAGCTGAAGGAGGTGAGTGAATATTTAATTTGAGAGTTGCTGTCCAATAGAGTTTTCCACGTTGTGGCAAGGTGTGGCAATTTTTTCATTTTTCATTTTTTTTGACGAGGAGAAATCTGCTACCAGATTTCTAATGCACTGAGGGGTGCAAATGGAATATATAAGGTTGGCTGTCTAAAAAACGACAGATGACTCACTAAAACTCCACGGTGGTGACCAGCCTCATTGCATGTCAAGGGGCTCCGGGATCTCCATAGGAACGCACCGGTGCCCCTCTCGCGAAGTGCTGCGGCCGCAGCCCATCCCAGGAGTGGCAAGCCACCCCCGCACACCCGCCTGGTGCTTGCGGCAGAACTCGTCACACATGTTAACTGCCGCCTTCCCTGAGCCCGCGAACGGATAGCCGGGAGCCCTCGCTCCGACTACCCACGGACCAAGTGCGCCGCTCGGTCCCACAAGAATCTAAAAGAAACTGCGAATACCTCGCGGCGAGTAGTCGGCAAAGGAGATCCCAGATCATGAGCCTGCTGGGTGTATCGATGACACTTACTCGCAGAGTACCAACGCCCGGCTAGAAGAAGCTGGGTTGTAGATTACTCTGCCAACTTCCAACCAGGTACATACACACCAAGCTCGTCCCCGCTTCAACCACTGCACCCTCATTGAAGATACGCGCGGAGGAAGCCCCCATCCCTTCCGCCACTTGGTCCCACTAAGGTCTGAAGACCCAGCGAATACCGAGCGGCCGGACGCTGGCAAGGAGAAAAATCCCCCCTTAGCCTGCCTGGGTACATGCGACGAAACATCCTCGCAAAGTGTAACCGCCCCTGCCGAGGGTCAAAGACCCCCAAGATCACTCGGTCCCACTGGTCTCCCCGACCCTGTGTGGATACCGAGCGGCCGCAAGTCAGAAAAAGACACTGCGAGTGTCCTTCTCCAACAAGTGACTGGGAAATGCACGCTAAGCCCGTCCCCACTTCACTGCTTTCGGACATGGCCCGCAGAATTCTGTCTTGCAAGGCGAAGCGCCTTACAAGAAAGAGCTCTGCGAGCCACGGCCCCAAGCCCATCCCTAGATCGCCTTAGCAATCCTCTGCCCCTGCCTCATCTCACAATGCCCTCTGCTATTCAGAGGGACACATGGAGAGATCCTCCGTGTCAGGTTATTGGCCACCGTGCGATACTTCTCCAGCGTACTAGAGAGGTATCCCACGGTGTTACCAGGGTGCACCACGAGGAGGTTACCCGACCATGCACCTCAAGGTGTGGCATCTGCTCCAACCTGATCCCTGAATCGTAGTAAAAACAAATAGGTTTATTAAACAAAATTAACAAAATTTATTATTCAGCATGCAGTTTATTTACATTTTAATAATAGGGGTTCAAATATGAAATTGCCGTTAAACCGTCTTAAAATAAACTGAGACTTAGAATAAGGTTTAGGCCTGCATGGTGTGGGATTTCAGAGTGTAACATTTGATTGTTTAGCTTTCAATCGTTTTTACATTCAGTTTTAAAAGTAATGATAGAAACAAGTAAAAATTTGGTAATAATTTAAATATGAGTTCAGACGTGTAACTCACTTGATAGATTCAGCTCGCAACATATTGATGTTACACAGCATTAGCTGTGTTTCGAGAGGACAGCAGCTAATGAACGCACTGTTTTTTGTTTATAATTTCATGGAAACTAGAAAAGCCACGCACGAGGAAGACCAGCAACTAAGGTGAATAACTATAAACTGAAAGTGATGATGGAAACCTTTCCATACCAAACTATTAAGACGTTAGCTTACCCACAATATTAACTCATTTGCACCAAAAAAAAAAAAAAACTTTTAATATAGTTGCCTCATGATTTGACTGATCTGCAGAGAGAAGCGCGTTGAAACTTGCCTTACCTTGTGAAATAGGTACAGGTATGAAGATATTTTGGACCGGATTGAGACGTGCGCCGAAAAGTAGATGCTTTGTGTAAATGTAAATTATGTAAATGTAAATGTACATACATTTTTACATTTTTAAATTTACATTTATGTAAATGTTAATGTTAATTTCTTCTTCAAGCCTAAATGTAAACGAACAACGCAATGGCTGATCCCAGGTCGGATGCCCCAACAGTGCCCTTAAGCAAAACTTACCCACATAAAGGTTATGACAACAATTTAATGGTTACATCATGGCGTAATTCAACACAGCTTCTTCAGATCATGCCATAACGGTTAACATCTACTGTATAGAACTGCGAACGATGATGGTGAAGCTCGCGGAGAAACAGCCCGGACTCGTCATTATTGCTCCACGACAACGCTCGACCTCATAATGCAAGAGAAATCGTTTTAACACATTAGGACCTGCAGTTAGAAACCATTAGTCATCATCTGTACTCGCTGGACTTGGCCCCAACAGACCACCATTTTCTCAGCGATTTGGACAATCTTCTGCATGGTAAAAAGAAATATTTTCAGGAAGCACACAGTTTGTTGAGTCACAGAGTTCCTGGGGTTCTCTGGGTCCCCAGAATTCTATCGCAAATGTTTAAATGATCTACCTACGAGATGGCAGAAGTTTATAGATGAGGATACATACTTTTACTAAATAGTTTTACGAAATATTGGAAAAACAAATGTTTTTGTTATAGTTATTTCTGTACAGAACGGCAATTTCGTACTTTAACCCCTAATACAACTTTACTGATTATAATTATAATTTTATGCGTTATTTGAAGACAATGTAAGGAACATTGATTTGAATAATAAAAGAAAACCGGCTTGTTTACCTCTGCCTAACGAGTAGGTATATGAAGAGGGTTTTGTTTGTAGAGGTTTTAAGACCGTACCCTTAGCAGACTTTAAGGATTAAAAAAATATACATTTTGATAAACACGGGGTTTACTCACGTATTATTTTGTCGATGGAGGCATCGACATTGTTTGGATTTATCTAGAGAATCTCGCACCGTGCGATCCGTGAACGCTCGCGGCAACTCACGGACCGCGGATCAAACTCAGGGTGAGTTTGATCCGCGGTCCGCGATGAAGATTCTTCCAATCTCGCACGATTGCATTCCCTAAGTACAATTCACGAAAGTAGTTATCTGAATTAATTGAAGTATTAATACTTGTAGTTTAAAAAATGTATTTTCATAGTTACTTTCTAATTTCCTCGTTTAAAATTCATTTTAAGGTCATTGTCAATTCTATAATTAAATTATGAAATAAATTCTAATGTTCTATCTTTGAATCACCCATTAGTTAACATGATGTTTGAATCTATTGCTATCCAGATTAATTGATGTGAGATTGATAAAGACAAAGCATACTATAATGCCACGCAATCACTAATTATGTCCATACAGAATAGAAGGTAATATTTTTGATGAAAGTTGACGTCGTTTTAACTTGTAGTATACACTAATAGGTAGAGAATAACTTAATAATAATAAATAAATAATGCCAGACATTACACACAGCATCATCTGGCCCCAAAGTAAGTGTATTGACATACATTATACAAACACCCACACCCAAGACAAATACACGCAGATCATAATAAACATTTCGTCCCGCGGCAGGGATTGCTCCCACAACCTTCGCGTGTCATACGGGCCTTGTATTGAAATTAAAACGTGTTCAATTTTAATTCGTTATTTGATTTTTACTGACAAAAACGCGTCAAGGCATTTCATTTGCTCAGGAATTCTTCTTAAGCCTTAGATTCAGAGACAGATTCTATGTCTCTGTATTATTTAACCAACAATGGTGGTGACTGACTACAGGCATGTTTCATACTCAGGTGATATAAGCTATCGCACAGTGGTCACGTTATAAACATGGAAATATCAACATAACATCAATTTTGTCACTTGTAATAACACTATCGACATCGTCAAAGATTTGAAAACATGTCTATTTGTCTATAAGTTTGTTACCTTTTCATAGCTAAACGGCTAAACGGATCTTGATGAAATTTGGGGCGGAGATAGGTAGTATCTTGGGTTGTAACTTGAAATTTGGTGCGGAGATAGTATCTGCGGAGGTAGTATCTTGGGGATGGACATATGCTTCTGTTTATGTTAGTAAGTGATGATGTCCTCCTCGACGTATCCGTCAACGGCGAACCTTATTAGCTCCGGACATGAGAGCGAAAATGGCTTGCAAAGCCAAATTTTGTCTTGAAGGTCCTGTTACATGGCGCACAGTATAACTGACCTAAAGAGTTGTAAGAATAGTTGTAAGAAGGCTTGGGTCGGGTCTTTTTAAGAAGGCGCTTGTTATTGAGATCTTGTATACGATTTTTTTCAAAATTAGTAACGGCCCTGTTAACAGAGTTGCGCCACTCTCGTCTCCGTTGCGCAAGCTCCTCCCAATCATCTTTTGAAATATCGCAAGCTCTAAGATGACGCTTTAATACGTCCCTATAGCGAAGGAACTGACCCCCAGGTCTGCGTTTTCCCTCATGTAGTTGTGAGTAAAATACAGATTTAGGCAGCCTGGAGTCATCCATGCGCACTAGATGACCACACCATCTCAATTGGCCCTTTATCAGCAAATATTCTATTCCAGTCAGCTGGGTACGTCTTAAAATTTCAGAGTTTGGTACTCTATTATGCCACTGCACGCAAAGAATTTTGCTTAGACATCTCATGTGGAAGGTGTCGAGACGTCTAATGTCGCTTTTGTACAGACACCATGTTTCCGTGGCATAAAGCAAAATGGGAAGGATGATGGCTTTGTACACAAAGATCTTAGTGTGTAACTGTAAGTCATGCGAATCCCAAACTCGAGTTCGAAGTTGACCAAAAGAAGCAGCTGCTTTTGCAAATCGGGAGGAGATTTCGGTTTCCAGACGATTATCATTACGAATGTGGCTTCCTAGATAGCGAAATGATGACACTTCCTCGAGTCCTTTACCATTTAGAGATACCGGTGTAGTGTCTGCAGTGGTGCCACGTGCTGGTTGTTTAAACACTTGAGTTTTGGAGACGCTGATGACCAAACCAAACATTTTGCACGATTCATCTAGGTGGTCCAGGAGATGTTGTAGACTACAAACATCTTCAGCCATCAAGCAGACGTCATCTGCGTAGAGAACATCTATGATAGTGAAGTCATGTACCATGCGTTTAGATCTAAAACGGGACAAATCAAAGACACTTCCGTCAGTTCTCACATCAAGTCGAATTTGTCTAGTGCAGCTAATATAGAAGTCTCTCAGTAGATACAGCAGCAAAATATACAGCAAAAAGAGTTGGAGCCATCACGCAGCCCTGTTTGACGCCGCTCGTCACTGGAAACTTATCTGAAAAGTCGCTATCATCTTGTACTCGAGCCATCATTCCATCGTGAAATTGGCGCACAATACTTATAAACTTCTCAGGACATCCAGCTTTTTCAAAAACGATCCATAGAGCAGATCGCGGTAGACGGTTGAGCCTTCTTCAGGTCCACAAAGCACATATATAGAGGACGATGTTGTTCAAGACTTTTTTCTTGTAATTGTTTTACGACAAAGATCGCATCGATCGTACCCCTGCTCGGCCGAAAGCCACACTGACTTTCAGGCAGGATTCGTTCAGCCAACTTTCCTAGCCGACGATTCATAATGTGGGCCAACACCTTACCAACAGCACTGAGCAAAGCAATACCTCTATATGACCCACAATCTGATGTATCACCCTTGCCCTTAAAAAGCTTGCAGATAGAGGCATCCTTCCTGTCTTGAGGCACTACTTCAGACTCCCATATGCGCAATACCAGCTCAAAAAGTCTATTCTGTACATTTGGTCCACCGTATTTGTAAAGTTCAGCTGGTAGACTATCTGATCCGGGGGCTTTGGCGTTTTTAAGCCGATAAATAGCACTAAGGAATTCTTCAAAAGAAGGTGGATCGTCAAGCTTCGTAGATGTTGGCAGAGCCGGGAGGGAATAAATATGGATTAGATCCGCACCGTGACTAGCTGGGTTAAGTACCCCACTAAAATGTTCAGCCCATCTATCCAACACTTCATCATGGTCCGTCAGACGTCATGATTTGTCGCCGGAGAAAATTGGAGAAGACTCCAATTTATTGGAGTTGATTTTTAATCAAATTTTATGCCGTGGGCCAAAGATGGTCCTAAGACATTCAAAGAATTTGCCAATTTGCTTTATATTAGCAAGATGTTGCAGCTCCTGCGCTTTCATTGTCCACCAACAGTTTTTAAGTACTCGTACTTTTGACTTAAGCTCACGTTGAACGGTCCTTTTATTTGTTACACTTGTAGAGTCTTGCAGCAGGCGTCTATAGTCATCAACGAGCTTCACAATTTCAGCATCAGAGTCGTCAAACCAATCTTGGTTTTTCTTCTTCGGCTTTCCGACAACACGTACAGCGGATTCATGACGCGATTGGGCCAGAGAGCGCCAATGTTCATCTATCGAACCCGTTGCTTCAAGTGCTACAGTGCTAAACACAGCATTGAGATTTTGTTGTAATTCATTTGAATTTATAAGTTTCCCAAAAACTAGCCTGGAAGGTATTTTGTGCATAGCTCTGCGAGGAGGTTTATAGCTGAGACGAATTTTCGACCGTATTAAACGGTGGTCGGTCCAGCCCTCGGTGCCGCGCATAGCTCTGGTAACTAGCACATCCTTCAGATCAGCATAATCAATTAGATGCCAGTGCTTAGAGCGTGGGTGCATCCAAGATGTTATACTTGTCGGCCATACGAAAAAAAGGTATTAGTAACACAACGATTAAATTCTGCACAAAAAGATGAAAGCAGTTCTCCGTTTGAGTTACATTTACCGACACCGTGCCTGCCAAGAACTTCTTTTCAGATGTGGTGATCAGACCCAACTCGAGCATTAAAATCACCCATGAGAATAATTTTATCGCTTGAAGGTATTCCTATAAGAACTTTCCGAAGTTCATCGTAAAAGTGCAGTTTGTCTTCGTCGGAATATGACATAGTTGGAGCGTATACACTTATGAGATGGAGTGATTTGTTTTTACTGATGTGAAGTCTGAGGGTCATAAGTCGGTCATTGATACCTTTTGGTTTTTCCAAAAGTTTTCGAGTTATGCTGGTTTTGACAGCAAAACCAACTCCATTACCCGCCCTTTCATTAGCAGGGTTTTCCACTCCAATAATAGGTATATCCACCACGATTCTCACAAAGTTTACCGCTATCCGCTAAGTGAGTCTCGCTTATGGCTGCAATGTCTATTTTATATTTAGACAGTTCCCTTGCAATGAGAGCAGTTTTTCTCTCGGGACATAAGTTGGTTGAATTATCTAAGAGAGTCCGTACATTCCAGGTTGCGTAGGTCAGTATTCAAGAAAATGATATATTTACTTTATTTTGTTTTCGACCGCGGTTATTCGGTACCCGACGACCGCGGTTATTCGGTACCCGACGACCGCGGTTTGCCATCTAGGTTAAGGTTGAAGCGGACTATGTTTGGGCCACCTTTTCTAGGCCCCTCCCCATGAAGGGGTAAGCAGAGTGATCCTAAATAGGGCTGCTTAGTCATCAGATGTGCTGCCGAACCCGTTCTCCCGCTTCAGTCGATTCCAGGAGCGACCACTCTCATCTGACCGCGTATGTGCAGAGTAACAGCTAAGATCCGGGTATACCGGTACCCGAAACCCCACCATTTGCTCTATCGCCATAAGTCTTTTTTGTGTCCAAGTCCGAAATCTTGCCAAGGTTTATCTGCGCGGGAATTATTTTAAGTAGACAAACGGTTGCGCTGGTGCAAGCCCACTCTCTCGTCCCGTGTCACCGTAACCCGCTGGACCGGTTTCCCGGTACAACCGGTGATGACGGGGATGCAGTGACTGGCCGCAGGCCATAAATAGAATCTGGCAAGCGTTCTTAAGGCATGTCACGTTGCCTTGCTGCATCGCCATAGGTTGCCTATGCAGACTTTAAATTCAAGTCAGGGATCATCCGACAGCTACTCTACAGATGTTAGTCGAAGTAGCCCCCTTCTCTAGGTTTAGCCCACTGTCGTGGTTTACCAGGGTGTGGCCGCTGTGGTTACAGCTTCTTGGAGCCACTAGAGAAGAGTTTGTGGAGGTTTATAAACACGGAACAGTCCACTACACCCCAAAACCACGCGTGCGAAGCCGCGGGCAGAGTGTGAGGTCAACTTTTAAAAAAGCCGAGGCTGAGGACAGTTTAGCGTGGTCTCCGAAACATGTTATTGCAACTCTATTATGACGTCATATAGTAGCTAACTTGGAATAGTAGCTAAATCTCGTTACCTTGCCTATGTATCCTTTAAATTACTATGCCTATGTATCCGTTTCCATGAAAACGTTACAAATAATCAGATAGACAGAGAAACATTCGAATTTATATATAAGTACTAGCTACTGCCCGCGGCTTCGCACGCCAACTTAAAAAGTAGCTTATGTCCTTCCCCAAGGTCCCATCTATCTCTATACCAAAATTCATCAAACTTGGTTTCATCAAAAACGTAACATACAAACATACAGACAGACAGAGTTACTTTCGCATTTATAATATTAGTAAGGATAGATGACGGAGGCCCAACGAAAGTACAGGAGTCGCATAATATGTGTAACATCTGACATCTCAGGAAATCGGGTTGGTACCATCTGACGGCCAACTCTACCCCCGACTCTAAAAAGCGCACACTTTCTCAGCTTCCTGTTACAAATTTCCGTCCCTTTTCACGTAATCACTCTTACAGATTGCTGGAAAGCGAGAGGATAGATGTTACACATCAATAAACTTAAAAGTAATCAAATTATTTTGATACTTTGATGGTCAGAATGTATCAAAAAAGAGGTCGAGCCTGGGTCGCAAACGCGTCTACCTACTTGGCAAACCGATTTCGATATTATCGGTACGATTTCGGTTATTTCGTTGTCAAATTATAATTATCGTATCGTCTGTTGACTGCGACATTGATTGCCAAAAGTAATTTCGGTCGTTACATTGTTCAAAACAAGTCAAAATGATGTGATTAGGAGTTGATCTTTTCACCATTAATGTCCTGATATCGTTCATCGTTGAGCAGTGTACATAATTCTAGACAGCGCCACCTAGCGGCACATGTCCGTACTACACTGTTAGTTCATATCGTTATAGAACAATGAAGGTTTATGCTATGCATCGTAATGCAGCCGGTGAATTACAGATGGCACTATATTCAACTATATCGAATTATGTAAATTTAGATGTAAATTACAGGTGACGGGAGGAAAGTTATGGCCATTGATAGGCACACTGTGTGCATTTACGGCTGGTATTTCCACATTTCTGGACAACGTTACCACTGTGCTACTGATGGCTCCTGTCACCATCAGGTTAGTGTAAGCTTGTTGGTGCCAAAAGACGCCTTAAAATCAAACGTGAACGATTCAAAATGCTTCTTATAATACTGATTAACCAGCTTCTGTCCGCGGCTTGGCTTGCGCTATAAAACAGGCTGCTATTACAGGTCATAGACTGACATTTCAGTGGAAATGCTTGTCAGTGCTATAAAGATTTGTTGATAAAACGTGGACGATTCGAAATTGTCCTTGTTGTTTTGTTCGAAATTGCTACTGCCTGCGGCTTTGTCTGCGTAGTACCTACACAAAAATGCTTTAACAACTCACATTCCAAGTTTCATCTCATTCCATTCAGCAATTGCAAACGAACATGGCAAATATCCATACAGTTTTCTCAATATTACTAGCTGCTGCCCGCGGCTTCGCACGCATGGTACCTACATGAAAAGTAGCCTATATCCTTCTCCAAGGTCTCATCTATCTCTACACCAAAACTCATCGAAATCGGTTCAGCGGTTAAGGCGTGAAAACGTAACAAACAGACAGACTGACAGAGTTACATTTATAATTAGCTGACCCGGCAAACGTTGTTTTGCCATATAAATATCTTTCGTAAAAAAATATATTTTTTTTTCATAAAAAGTTTCTTATGTTACTTCTAATGCCTTCAAGAATATGTGTACAAAATTTCATGATGATCAGACCAATAATACTTACCTTTCGAATTTCATCATCAGGGGTCGGGCATCGCGAACCTATAAGGGTTTCATTTGGACTACAGTACCCTAAAAATTACTGCCGTTATGTATTAGGCCTTCAAAACTATAGTTGGCCACTTACTTACCTACTCAAAGTAAGACTCAAAGGAAGACAAAGTGTCTAGTAATAGGTAGCTTGCCAAACCTTTAACAACTTCAAAAAAGATTTTCAATTCGATTGTATTGTTTTTGTTACCTCATAATTCCGTCATTTATGAACCGATTTGAAAAATTCTAGTGAACGGATATACTTTCCGATTGATCCCATAAAAATTTCATCAACATCTGTTCGGTAGTTTAGTTAGTTAGACAACCTCTGTGGCGTAGTGGGCTAAGATCTGGCTGAGAGAGACGCAGAAGGCTGCGGGTTCGATTCCCGCCGCGGTACAAATGTTTGTATGATCTGCAAGTATTTGTCTCGGGTCTGGGTGTTTCTATGTATAATATGTATGTATTTACAAAAAAAAAGTACTCAAGAAGTAGTATATCAGTCATGTGGTACCCATCATAAGTATATGTACCCGTCATAACACAAGCTCTGCTTTCTTTGGGGCCAGATGATGCTGTGTGAATTGTCCGGGATTATTTATTTATTTTATTATTAATGAATCAAAATAGCTGGAAAAATATGTCCTTATCAACGAAATTTTATGACATCCAAGTTGATTCAGGAAATTTTGTATTTTGCTTTCCTGTGACTTTCCAGTGGTGTTTACGAATTTCGAAAAACGAACGTACTAAAAACCATAATAAACCTTTTTAAAAGGAGGTCCGACTTGATAAAAAGGAGGTCCGACTTGATAAAAAAGGAGGTCCTCAATTCGGTTGCATTATTATGGGCTTTAATTTCACTCATAGAAGTAAAAATTGTTATGAATCAAATTTAATCTTTTTACGTAATTGACCGAGCGAGCGCGAAGCGCGAGAGAGTTTTTCCGTTTCAGCTTAGGCAAAATAGTACAGTCAAAATAGACGTTTTTTTGGTCAACTTTGCACAAAATTTCCGATCCAAATTTTTTTTTATAAGGATCACTTACTGAGCATAAAATCACAAAATGCTGACAGATCCAGGTGACGCTTCAAGCGCCATCTTGAAAAAATGTTTTTGGTCGATATCTCGGAAAGTATGCACTTTAGGGCAAAAGTTATGGAGGCCATTATTGTAGAGAATAAAATTTCGCATCTTTTGTTTCAAGTAAACTTTTTTGTAAAACTTACCGTTTACGATTTATGGCCCATTTAATGAACCGGTTTTTCTATCGCGGCCGATAACTTTTGAAATATTAGATTAACCAATAAAATGCATCAATCCAATATGGGCATAAATCGTAAACGATAAGTTTTACAAAAAAGTTTACAAGAAACATTAAAATCACTTGAAGGTGACACTTCAAGCATTAAAATCAGTTGCGTAGTTTTAAAGATCTAAGCATACATAGGGACAGACAGACAGCGGAAAGCGACTTTGTTTTATACTATGTAATGATTCTATTTCTAAACTAAACCTAACCAAAACTATTGCTGTCCTTTTTTTCTCACATTGAAATAAAAAGAACAGCGATAGTTCATTTAGGTTAGTTCTTGAATGCATCTACAAAATACTAGAACTGACCTATACGATTTTAACTTTCAGGTTATGCGAATGCATGGATTTGGACCCGATCCCCGTATTGATGTCTATGGTACTGTTCAGTAACATCGGCGGCACGGCCACACCGGTCGGCGATCCGCCTAATGTCATCATAGCGTCCAATAAGGATGTTATACAGGCTGTGAGTAGAACCTTGCATTTATTAAACTGTGAGATTTTTATTTGTAAATTAGTGTACAATTCTTATGATTATACTCTTACCTATATTATTACAATCTAGCCAAGAAAGTCAATGAGTAATTTAACTATGACTTGTTTATATAACGTGAACTATGCCTAAGAATGTGTCCAATAGCACTTTTCTTTACACTGTGAGAATTATATCCATGATTTTTAGGGGTGTTTTAAGTTCTAAGAACTTGCATTTTTTTATTGTAGTAATATTGAATAAATAAATAATTCCGGACATTTCACACAGCGTCATCTAAGTAAGCAGAGCTTGTGTTATATATAGGTACCACATGACTGCTATAACTACTTATTTTTTTTGCAAATTGTATTGTATTTGACGACCTTTGTGGCGCAGTGAGCCAAGGCCCGGCTGATACGCAGAAGGTAGCGGGATCGATTCCCGCCGCGGGACAAATGTTTGTATGATCTGCTAGTATTTGTCTCGGGTCTGGGTGTTTCATAACAAAATGTATGTATTTACAAAAAAAAGTAAATAGGTATTAAATTAGTCATGTGGTAGGTACCCATAACACAAGCTATATTACTTTTTATTTAATTGTAAATATAAAAAACACCAGACACGAATCAAATACTTGCATATCATACAAACATTTGCCCAGCAGTCTGATATTTGAACTTTATTTCAAAGTTGTTTTTTTTTAGTTGGGGGCTAGATGGTGTTGTGTGCATTTTCCACCAATATTTATTTATTTATTAGAATCTGTCTTCCATTTCAGGGTGTTAACTTCACAAACTTCACATTACACATGACGTTTGGTATCCTGCTGGTGTGTGTACAGACTTGGATACAGCTTAGGTACTTCATATATCGGGATACCAAAAAATTGAGACTGAACGAGTCTAGGGAGATACAAGGTGAGACTATATTTTAAAATTAAACTAATCGATTATCATTTAATACAAAGAAAGGATAAACACTCCTCCGTCTGATGTTGAATTCTGTCTGATTTCTCTTAACATTTTTTTGAAGTGAAAACTTCTTTTAGCGCGGTACGCATATTTTTATATGAGGTAAAACCTCTGGACTCGCGACACCGTTACGAGACGCAGGGCTGCCGCGCTCGCCCCATTTGATTATAAACCTTAATTCACATGTTTACAGTCTACTTTTGTATGGAGAAGTTTACTGAGTTAGGTTCTTTGATATAATTATCTACATTCTGAACAAAAACATAAAAGAATATTAAATATATTTTAAAGTTTCTAATAACTAATAAAATACAATTCATAAATAAAATGCAATTCATAACT